>CM037795.1:2886973-2936973 GCA_021229015.1 Solen grandis
CCTTCTACACAATATTCTTCATGTATGTTAAATTGCTCTTCAGAAATTCGTTAAGTGCAAAAAGGGATGAATTAATCAAGGTCAAGGCATGCTAATATGTAAGTATAAGTATGAGTTTAATGGCTGCTGTGTTTACCTCAATGTCGACGATGACCATGGCCGTAGCAGTCAAGCCTGACATAGATTCGGTGGCTTGGACGGTCAGGTTGTAGCTGGAACACAGCTCGTAGTCGATTACGCCTTTCACGGTGATCACACCTATAGCAAAAACAATACCGTCTAGTAACCATGACAATGTATGGGTAGTCTGACATGTCAAAGTGAACAGTGAATCACACTTGGTTTGTACAACTGGTATATGAATTAATATTACAGATCTAAAGGTCTTCTATTTATTCATGTCATATAGGTTTCACTGGTTTATTTTTGTAATTAGCTAAGGGAGAGAGTGGATTAAAATGATGATTACTATTAGATTAAGATAAGATAACTAATTAGCTATGAAGTTAAAACTGTTACAAAATTTCTATGAGGAGGTTATATTATTACAATTTAAAAATAGAGGCACATAGAAAGGATGCCTTTGTTAGAGTTCTTACAAGGACAGAATAGGAGGAAACTGCTATTGTAAAACAGGACACAGGAACTGAAGGAATGCATATAGTCTAAGATGATATACAGGTTGGTAGAGGAGAAGACTTAAAAGTTACAATGGTGATATCAACGAAGATGTAGAGATACTAAAGTTTCAGGAACAAGATTCTATTCCATGCGACAAGATTACTTAAATCTATATTGCAGAATTTATCTGATTTTTTATAAGAAATGAAATTTTCACCTCTAAGACTTATCTCTGATTTATATAATTCTATATTCTAAATATCACATAAGAATTAATTTGTAAGTTAAAAAAATGTCTGGAAAAAAAAATAGAGTTATCTTTGTAGAAATATATCAATGTCCAATTTTGTGCTGGTGCATTAAAGAATTAATAATATTCAAAGTGCTCTGTTTGCAAAATACCATACATTTTTTTTTTAATAAAAAATATCAGAAATTATTTTTTTTTTTTAAATTTTTTTTACAATTCTTTATATATACAGAAGCAGTTGTAAGCCATTAAAATACCGGTAGCCAAAATTTGTTGAAATTAGATCTGTGATCAGACACTACTGTCATAAATTATTACTGAATTAAAGCTGCTTTAATTATTAAAGTGATCTCTTTCTTGTGGTTAGTTAATTAACCCTTTCCCTCATTGAGGACACCATGAAAAGACCTATGCGAACAGCATAAAACCAGATCAGCCTGCGAGTAACTCGCAGGCTGATCAGGTTTTATGCTGTTCGCTGCTCCTCAGTGGTCTGGAAATGAGGATTTTGTAATTAAATTTGGTAAGGTTTAACTGTGGTTTTCTGCAGATCAGGCTTTATGTGATACCTATTGAGGGCGTCAAAAGGAGTATATATGTGGGAAAGGGTTAAATGAATAGGTTTTAAGTGTTTCAATTATCTGGGTTATACTTAGGTGTTGCATTATAAGCTTGGCCCCCGATACCTCTCCGAAACCACTACACAAAACTGCAATAAAGTGACAGATGGCACCCTTTTCTTGATGATGAGAAACTAATGACATGTAATGTATATGTATTAAGCCAAAGGGAAAGAAACAAAATGATGGGTATTGACTCGAATTAATGATTTGTATCAGACATACTTATGTCATTTTGATTAAGGAAATGACTGTAGACTTGTTTTCCTGTATAATGGTATTTGAAGCAAACTTCTTATAACAAGTGCTGAAAACCAGCCTGGGTGAAAAGCTGGTTCCTCCAATATAATCATTAAAAGCTATGAGTACTGTCTAATACTTGAAGCTGGGCACAACCCTTAACAATATAACTGTTTGAATACTGATGTTAACATATTTCTACTCTGCTGTGAAATATATAAAAAAAAAATGTATAATTTTAAAAGGCTCGATCATCCTTAAAAATGACATTTCTTGCAAATTACATAGAAGAATAAAAAGATAGTTATAATTATATTCAAATGTATTGTATCATCTTTATATTTGAAATAAAGCTAATGGAAAACTAAAACAAATATCATTGACTCAAGAAATCAGGTACACAAAGAAACTAGGCTATAGCCATTGACAGGGAAAGTTATAGTGAGCTTCTAGAATGAGATGATATGCATAATACAGAACTAGAGCTTAAAATGAGGAGGAGCCAGGGATCGGGGCAGTTACCACGGAGACCAGTGTTAGTAAATGTACCCAGGTGTGATACAAGATGTCTACATATTGTAGAGGGGGTCATCCTTTCTACAGGACATAATACATGGTGTACTGGTCTAAGGATTATCTACCCTTCATGTCTCGTAATCACCCAAAATGCAAATAATTCAACAAAAATCAAATTAAAAACAGAACAGCAAGCTGTAACATCTAGCAGAATTAGGATTTTAAAAAAATGACCTAGCCAAACCAAAAACATGCCTACAAATTGCTGTTAACAAAACGAGCACCTGGTCGGTAAAGGTTAGTAAACAAGATCATTGCGCTACAGTATAGGGGTTTGTACATTGTTCTGGAGTTATCATATGCATAACAGTGGGTCCACCCCTCTGGCCAGTGATAGGCAGAATAATCTGTCCTCCAACACCAGTCCTGACTGTCCATCTGTCTGTCTAACTGTATGTCTGTCCAGTCATCTGTCTATCCACTCATCTGTTAGTCCATCTGTCTGTCTCTCCGCTTGTCTGTCCAGTCGGTCTGGGTGACCGTATCAAGGCCTCAGCATAAAGAGGACACCACAGCAAAAACAAGCCAGTCCAGGTATACAGGTTGATACATAGGGAGTGACACAGGCAGCCCGCACATGTCTGGAACCTGGAGCCCCCTTATAACACACTGATCCTGCATCTTATAGTCCCTCTCTCCTCTGTGCCATTTTACATTATCATATACCGTACAGATCCATCACAATGCACTCCATTATAACATTAGGAGGCCAAATATTGGATTTCAAATTTTTATTGATTTGTTTAGTGGAATTAAAGCACATTTTCCAATTCAGTGTAATATTAGGATCTTGATATATAAGTATCTAGGTTCCAAATATAGAATTATAATCTATAAACCAAACAATTTTCAAGATGTTTTACAAAGAAACCACAGGCGACCAAATATAGGGCAAAACTTAAAAGCAAGGTTATGTTGTTTTTTTCATCTTATTTTTAAACTTTCATAATCAAATGAGAAAACAATATCTTCATATTTTTCAAGAGTAACGTTGAATACATTAATATGTCCTTGACCCTACAGCCCCTATGCTGGCAGTGTGTGTATCTGTGTACCAAGTTCCATACAGGTCGGCCACCTTCACATAACCACAAGCTTCAAGCGTTTCAATACTCACATGGACTTTGAACATCCATGGCTTCAAAATGGACCACACAAAATAATTGGGGAAATAAAAAAAAATGACATATGTGTGGAAAAAATACAAAAAAAAAAACTCACTCAGCAACCAACTGGCTGTATTCAAAATGACCTTAACAATTAATTACTAACAATTTTAGATGAAAATATGGAATATTTAAGCTACAAATATTTGAAAAATACATTTCATTTTTTTCTTTTTTTTAAATAGACAATTTCTTTGTTTTTAAGACTTCAGTGGGCACTGCTGGATGCTGCTTAATCAATATTACAAAAAAAATTCATTCATAATCATTAATAATGTAACACTTATGACTGATTTGTTAATAACACTAATTGCTGTTTGAAAATAACTTAAAATTAATGAAGCTTAATAAAAATTTTTTAAAAAAACAACAAATAATTCTTTCATATAGAATAAAAAAGCCAAAAAGCAGATCCAATTAACAATACATGTAATCAAACATTTAGTTTACTTTTAGATTACCTTTATCTTAAAAAAAACAAAAACAGATTGTTATAAAACATGCAGTTTTAGATAACTTTGAAACAGCAAAATATGTACACCTCTCCAATGACAATCAAAAACTATTTCACCACATCACTATGGCAACAGGAATTTTTTCATAATCCCTCCCACTGATTATGACAAGGATCTACCTGACACTTTACTTTGTTTGTTTGTTGGGTTTAACATCCCACCGACAATATTTCAGTCATTTGGAGATGATGTCTACTTGAGACAGATATAGTGCTGCCACACTGCAGTATCACGCCTTAGACATGTGGCATGATACCACATCCAGTCGCATTATCCTGACACCAGGCAACCAGTCCTGGAACTACCCTATATGCCGAGCACCAAGCAAGGACACTTTACTTTGTGTTGCTGGTATCCCACCAAACTCTACAGTATTGCTACCAAACACAGTAACAGCTGATTCCCTTGTTGCCATGGTGATGTTGTCATGGAAACAATTAGTTATACACATCAAAATCTGAGGAACCACATCCAATCATAACAGTCCATCACCGGACACAAGTACACTTAACTCATGGGTAACAACATGTGGTAGATGGACAAACTTTAATTCAAAAGATATCCTCACTTACAAGCTTGTTCAAACCCCAAATCCCAAAACCCCTTGTGTTCATCATTTCACCCATACTGTGCATTTTCTTAATTCATTTGTTAACACACAGGACAGTAAATACTAGTGTTCATTTTGTCTAAAATTCAGTACTGTTAAATTACCCAGTATAGGGGAAAAAAAACACCTTCTTATAATAATATTTCACTAGTATCTTGAAAATCATATGACATGTATTTGAGTCAACAAAGGTCACATTTTAAGGGGCAAGGTCAAAACTCTGTATATCAATTAATTAGGAGTTATGTCTGAAGAAAGTAGGTCAAGGTCACAATCCTGTGAATCTACAGTTAACACACAGACATAATTCTCTTAATTACATGATGCATTTATCTATCCTTACTATGTTGAATTTCTTAATTGGACTTTGTCAATTTTTTTTTTCATTTTAGACTGCTATTAAATATTCATGGGGTTGATTGCTGAAAATTAACTGACTGAACAGAGAACAGTGCAGACCATGATGAGATTGCACAGATGTGCAGACTGATCTTGGTCTGCGCTGGTTGCAAAGGCAGTCACAAATGCAAGTTTTAATTTCTTTTATCCCCAATATTGAATGAGCTTGAGCCCAGGAAGGTTAACAACACATGGACACACAGACAGGGAGAAACTGGGACAACACAACTCACAGACAAAAGCAGGAAACCAGCGTTTGAGGAAACAATTAAAATCACGGTCACCACCACCACAAAAATAAAGGAGAAATAAACGGATTCCACTTAATTAATACAGTAAATGATTATATGTTTCAAAAATGACACTTTCTGCTGATCATAAACATTATCTGTTCTTAGGATGAGTGTATAGCAATTTGTATTAATCATGTAGCAGCTGGAACTCATTTAAACTTGAAATCAATTTTACAGAGAAATGCAAAACAAAATGTTACAAAAAAAAAAAAATTACATTGCTAAAATAAATTCATTCCTGTAATAAGATGCTTCTAATGCTCCGATATAAAATATATATAAAGTTAAGAAAATATTCAGGCTACATGAATTAGAGAAGTATTCACTAAAAGCCCTGTTTTTTCTGCAACATACACATCACCTTTCATGATATGCTCTATTTATAGGCAGTCCATATGTGAGAAAGATTCCCCCTGGCAAGGAACACTGCGTTGGCAACCCTTCCTTAGGTTCGACATATCATCATGCCCTATTCATTCTATTCAAAACTTCCATAACCAAATTCACAGAAACCCTACCCTTCCTCATGATATTCAATTTTAAAACAAGGGAGTTTTTCTATATCAAATGGTGTATAAATATACTGATCCTAATACTGCTGAAATGTATCTTTGTAAGTTGCGTCTGCATCAGTTGAAATCTTTCTGCACAATCTCGCCAAATTCATGATACAATCATACAGATATAAGATGAACCACATGGTCATGTGACATACATAATGTTATAATTATCCATCCATTTATTAATCCCTACACAAAATACCTACCTATATTAAAATCCACGTCAAAATCGCCATAGCGATCTCCGTCTACGATATCATAGATGAGTTTTTGGTCGGTGGGACTGTTAGCGCTGACGCTGGTGACGGAAGCACCACGAGGAAAGTACTCGGGGATGGACACGCGGTACACCTGCTGGTCGAATATCGGGTAGGACTTCGTAATGATGGTTAATTTCACAGTCGTTTCTGTTGTTCTTGGAACTATGTCTGAAGTAAAACAAACCATGTCTAAAAAGATACTAGTAATTTTCTTGCATTGTACCACTGTTATGTAATAAATGGATCACAATCTAGCCAATTATGTGAGTGATATTGATAATAAAGCAATAGGAAGAGCATTAACACAGTGGTATCTAACAGCATGCAATTTCTTAATAATGCCAAGAGCTACGATGGAGCTGTTTTGTTAATAAAAGTGTGTTACTTAGTAATACAACAGAGTAGGTCATATTGGCCTATATATCGTTTTATCCCCTTGGATTTGCCTTCTTTACATTTTGTCAGTTATCAAAATGAACAATTTCTTAAAAAAGAAAAAAAAAACTATTTAGGGGAAATATACAATTTATATTACGAGTTTCTTTGGGTTTCACATACCTGAGTCTGACAGTATTCTAGAACTACCATTATATATGCTGAGCGACAAGCAAGGGAGCTAAACCAGTATAATTATATTTACGACTGCAAATGATTCTCTCACCATTCAATCTCCAGGAGTGATTTTATTTCATGAGATTAAACATTTACTTACCACCGTCTGCAGCAATGACCGAGAGAACAATCTCCTTGCCGACATCGCCCCCATTGAGACGGTGTGCCAGAGTTATCTTCCCTGATTTACTATTGATGTTAAACCTGTCCTCCATGTCCCCGCGACCCTTCAGTCGGTAGGTCACATCCCCAAACACTCCATAGTCACGATCAATTGCAGTTACCTGAAGAAAAGTGAACAAAAATCGTATATCAATTTTGACACCAAAACTATCAAATAAAAATCATTTACACAGTCATAAATGGCACAAAAATATAAGGAACTTATTCCTTTTTAATCTAATCATTCCTTCCATGATAGTCTAGGTTAGAGAAAAATTGTATAATTCATTCAGCAGTTGCTTCCCTTTGTCTATACTTATACTGAGAAACCAGTTGGATTAATATTAAAATACGAGTGCAATGCCCTTATATAGTTTACTGCCTAAGCAAGAAAGGACTTCACATATTCAATATACAGGATTTTTTTAGGAGTGAATCACCATGTCTATATGAGATAAGTTCTGCCGACTCTCACCTGTTTGATCAGCTGCCCAAGGCTCGAGTCATACACCAGCACAGCATGGTAGGGCTGATGCACGAACACTGGATCATTGTCATTCTCATCCTCCACCAGAACCCGGACCAGGGTGTGAGCCCGGACCTCCCCGCTGCTAGTCTCTTGGCGCACCTCAACCACCAGGTTATACACGGCCATCTCCTCACGGTCAAGACTCACGCCTGATGTGGTCAACACACCGGATGTGTGACCGATTTCAAATTTCTTTTGACCATTCAGAAGATGATAGGAGTACTGTTGAGCTATTCCTCTGTCCACAACCTGCACAGCAGTCAGGGTTTTTATCTCTGCACTGTTCTCAATGACTGATGTATCATACCGATTCTTTGAGAACTTAATAGGGGTGTCCACTGTCTTTTTCACAAAAATGTTCACTATGGCTTCAGACCTGTATATTCCATCACTGACCTGCACAGTCAAGCGAAACTGGCTCTCTACATTTGTCTCATTCACTATGAAAATGGCCCCTGTATCCGGATCCATCCGGAACTTGTTATCTTCATTCCCTGCCTTGATACTGAAGGTCAGTTTAGAGTTGACCTCCGTGTCCGGATCCGAAGCATTCAGCTGTATGACCACAACGTCCCTGTAGGTGGGGAGAAGCACCTCTGCTGTGTATTGCTTCAAACTGAAACTTGGTGGTGTGTCATTGATATCATTCACATACAGAATGACCCTTGCTGGGAACTTTGACCTCTGTTGGGGCTTTCCCATGTCCCAGACTTCCACAGAGAACTCAATCTTGTCCATCTCCTCATGGTCAAATTCAGCCACAGTCCTTATGGCTCCAGTGTTAGGATCAATGGTTACGAAGGACTTAGCGTAGTCATCTCTAATTTCATATGTCAGAAGAGCATTGAGGTTAGAATCCATATCTCTTGCCAGTATAACTAACGGTTCCCTGGAAGCATTGAGGACTATGGTTCCAGGTTTGACGGATTCTGTTATGTTACCGACGTAGACATCCCTCAGAAACTCAGGAGTGTTATCGTTCTCATCAATGATGTGGATCAACAGGTTTGTCTCTGCTGATGAGTGGATCACACTTGTGGCCTTTATTGTCAGGTTAAAGTAATGGTCCTCCTCGTAGTCCACAGACCTCTTGGTGTACACGACTCCAGAGTTGGGGTTGATTGCAAACACGCCTTTCTCGTTACCCTTTATGATGGTGTAGATGATGCTGGACCGACAATCTGCAGTCATTGTAAAGACATTGGTGAACCATGGCTGGTTCTCATGGAGTTCAGCCAGATATTCCAAGTCTGAAAACTTTGGTGGAGCGTTGTCCGATATTGTGACGTCAATCTTCACTGTCGCTGTACTTGTCATAGGGTAGTCTCCCCTGTCCGTTGCCATGACAGTAAGCTTGTACTCGGCCTGTGTGTCTCGGTCTAGTTCTTTAGCAACCTTGATGGTTCCCAGCATGTGGTCAATATCGAACATTCCACCTACATTACCTGCAAAAGCAACAAAAAAATTATAGCTCTCACAACACATAATCCATTTTTTTTTCTGACAATTAGGCGTTGTTGGAATTTTAATTGTCCTTTAATAGTCCTTTTGAATTGTTTGATTATATATTTTTCAACAATTAAGTTAATCTGTCCTTTAATCTAACTGATATTTTCAATACATAAATTAGATTTTGATATTTATCATCCAAATCATCTCTAAACTCTGTATCATCTTGGGCATCTCTACATCATGTCTGTCAGTTCCATCTTTATAGCTATCTTATTCAGCATAAGTAGAGTCTCTCTCTATCTCATATTTGGAATCAGCAAAATACCACTTTCTGGAATCTCTGGAGTATCAGAAGCCAGGCTTTCCTTGAACACAACTACTGTGAAATCATGTAACTTTCCTTGGCATTTATTTTCGTTTGTATTTAATTTCATGAAATCTAGCTGTAATTAAGTCAATTTCATTGGTAAATATATTCATGGATTCATGTTCTAGAAAGTGTGAGGTCTGTCAAATAAACAGTTTTTCATGGGGATAGATATTCATGGAAAAAACCGTCCCCGAAATCAATGACAATTAGCCCCCCACAAAAATCAATATTTCTACAGTATTAGTTCATGAGACTGCTCATGCTCTTTGATGTTTCCTAAAGGTTGCATTGGTATGAGAGTCTAGTACTTCAACATGCTTCATGAATTAGAACAAGAGTGTTCTTTGGAACACATGTGTCACCTGCTGAAGTGTGACAGAAAAAGTATGACGGATGAATGGACAGATGGACAGACAGACGATGGAAAAGAGATCCCTATGTGTCACCTCTGCTTACAGCAGGTACACCAATATCTTTTTTGCTTACACTGAAAAACAAACAAATTCAAACTGTTTACGATTCAAATGTTTGTGTTCAGAACCACAATCCGTGACCTTCAGTGAATATCTGTGTGGGTAACCCTTGTGGCCTTGTGAACAGACTAGATACCACATCTGTACCCTGTCAGTGTTACAAACAAACCCTTTAATTGATGATAATAGCTTTATCTGATACACATAAAACATCAATAGAAGTAAATGTCCGTTGCCCTGTGAAATCTTACAGGTTATATTGACTTTCGCTTGTCCCTTATCTACAGTTTACATTACTCCAATATTGCTCTCAATTTATCATCCGGCCAAATATGGCCCTCTGTGTATATATTATGGTAACAAAATAATTGATAATGTAAGATTTATACGTTTTACAGGTGGTAGCCTCAATCCCATCCCTTTCATCTCTGTGAAAAACACATCAAGTGTTAGCCACTGATGGCTTTTGGTAGAGTGAACAACTCAAGTATGAATGATTTCTCTTCAGTATTGAAGACTGGTACTCAGAATACGAAAACCTGGACCTGTTGTGATGAATTGTGTGGTCAGGGTTTGTGAGTTAGCAGACTTTATGGATACAGATGAGGTCTATATATGGTTGTCTGCCAAGGGTCAGACAATTATAGCAAACTCTGGGGATCTTTCAAACCTGTGTACCGCTAATGGTTTGTTACTGGACAGTCTAAATTTTGCTTCTGCCAAGTTTGCTGAGATAATATTAATTTATGAAATATTTACTGATAACTAGCATGAAAATAAGTTATTGTTTTCAAATCTAAGAATGAATCTTCCATATCTCGAGAATCAGAGCATCTGAACATTAATCACTGGGTTTGAACCCTTGATCCTGAGGCATATGAGATGGCACTCATAAGTGGACCCCCAGCCCACTTAAAAAGAAAAAATAAAGAAAAAAAAAAAAGAAAGAAAGAAAAAAAAAAAGTAAACAGCACAGAACACGGGACATCACTCATAAATTACCACACAGACACCCTATTGTCACCCAGCTTACAGTCCAGATAAGATAAAGCGCTAAATGGGCAATAAAACGTGGCAACCAAATGATAGTTTAACCTTCTTTTTTGTGGATCTGGTTACATCTGTTCACTCAAATTATTCAGTCAGAAATTCGACACAAGATATCCCTCAATCAATGATACGATACCGATTAGTTTTTACTTCTCAGGTGCAGGCTCTCTTTGTCGATTCCCCACTACATCATTTACAACGTATCCGGTCCCTTGCACAAAAGAAAACAACTAATACCCTTGTAAGCGTATCTATATATTCCGATTCACTGCATTACCAAACATTTAGAGGTCAGAAGTCAACCTTGGGGCTCACTAGCTTGTCATGACTCTCTCATCTTCTATTTCTGTTTGTGTAAATGTGTGTTAATTTAGAAGAAGCCCTTTGTAAAACCCATTGATAGGATTTCAGTGGACAACACTAATATAAGGGTTACATGTCTAATTAAAAGGACACGATTATTAAGGTATCATAATATGAAAATGACTTGTCTGTATCATTAAGACATTAGAACAAGTGGACCAATTCATACTAGTACCATAATGACCAAAGTTATAACTACTTACAAATCACTGAAATTAGATTAAATCTCACATTACTCAAGTTGTAGTTCACTTATTCAGAAACATCTCAACAATTGTACAAATCCCCTGATTTTCAATTTATCCGTCTGCAGATTCAATAAACAATGAAAAGTTTTGATGGCCAGGGACTCATAAGTGCTATATACAGCATTTATTTTAAATTTTCCAGTCTGCAGACTGTTTCACTAAAAGACACCATTCCTTGAGAAAGTTCAAGCACTTGTGGCCAATAAAAAGTATACCCACAGAAAATAAACAGATCAGAATAAATTGTCTTCCACATTCATAACGGTCGATGTGTTTCGGTCTGCCATGCCCTGGTTTTGGTCACTATGCAATATACACTCAATGTGCTGCATGTAACAGCTCCCTGTGGACATTTTCAACACAGAAAAGAACATAAATATGTACATCCAACCCATTATCTTGGCCACGTACATCTCTGGGTTGACAAAATTACCATATCCCCGTCATTTCTATCAAACGGAATGTCTAGACGGGGATTCCAGAGGTGAGGTAAGGTCCACCTGCCATACAGAGCCTCAATTTTCTTCCATTATATCTCTCTACAGACACTCTTCAAGCTTCTGAACTCTGCATGAGAATTAAATGTCATCTTTCAAATAATTTTTTGGGGAAAACCTCCAAATCGAACAAATATGGAAATTAATTTCTAGTTTTTAGATTTATTTATTTTTTTATTTCTGCTTTAATAGCAGTCAAGAAATATTTGAAGAGTAAACAGGATTAAATTAGATTTTTTTTTTTTTTTACTTTTAACCTCACTCAAGTATTTAATGAAAATACCCTGCATTTTACAAATCTAAATAATTATTCCATTTAATGACAAATGCTAAAATATATTTAGTTTATTTTAATTGTTTATTCAAAATACGCAAACACTATAACATTTTTACTCTGTAATTTTCCATTGTATCAAAACAATCAATATCCATTAAGGATAGCAACTCAATTAATATTCATATAGAATGAAAGAGTTGATCACATGATGTTTCCTCACCAATCAGGACACAGTAATATTTTACATGCAGAAATATGTTTTATAAAAATAACCCACCATCAGTAAAGGTATTATACAGAATAGCATCTCAATAAGCTTTCAGCTTCTGGTTTATCCTATTTTGTATTAGATGAAAGTGAACTATTAAAATATCGTATTAGATTTATGAAGTACTATCTCTTTAAAACTGATTCACTGTATATTCACTGTAAACTCTTATTCAATACCATTCATACTAAAATTGTCTATTATGTTAGATGGGTTAGAAGTTCAATGTCCTCTATGTTTGTGAGAGAACTTGAAAAAAGCTGATGTGACCTTTGACTCTTCATAACACAAAGTGTAACCATGACAACTAGACAGGATTTTTTGTTTTGAAAATATCAAGATTTTATATAAGGCATATTGTAATCATCAGGTATCAAGACCATGTGTCATGGCTGGGTATCAGATTCTGGCAGGCGGGCAAATTAGACATTATAACTTGCGGGGAAGCTCATGGCTGTGAAGTCCCTGTTAAATATCCCCAACTTCCTTGGCCTACATCTAAGAACTTTCAGGTTACTTCTCTTATTGTGCAGGACATGTTTGTTTAACCCTTTACCCCTCATATAAACTCGATTTGATATAGTATCAAACAATGACTGTCAAATATTGATGCATTGGCAAACAGAGCAGACCCATATTGGGCGGCTCCATCCAAGAACCGTCTGATCAGGGTCTTCTCGGCCTGGTATGGGTTTCCTCTATTTACTTATACAGCACAGATTCTTCAGTCTGCACAGTAAAGCAAAATACCATTTTAAAGTTCAGACAATTAATATTCATTAAGTCATTAATGTGTATATGAATATTCATGAGGTAAAGGAGTATTAATGTGTTTTATGGCCAGGAAGTCCTAAAGCTACCCAAGCAGAATACAGATTTCGATCTATTCCTATCTAGGTAATAAGTGAATTCCAGTCAGCATCTGCCTATAATACATTCAGGAGACTAATTTACGCTTTATTAGTTTAGCCTACATTAAATAATAACAGAAAATTATCTTGGAATAAATATCCTTAGCTAAATAAGGTGAGACTGCTCTCTGAATACAGATTAAATACAAATATCACCCAACAGATTCTGTTTTTCTCTGGCTTGGTAAGATAGGCAGAGCGCTGACAAATAACTTGCATAAAAAATATGATAGGCAGGAATATGGCCTTCGAGGGGACTTTTGAGATATATAGAGACAGAAAAAGAAGGCTTAAGTCTGCATTTTGCATATCTCATCTCCTACATTTAGGTCAACTTGAGAAACAACTGCATTACCGTGACAAACTTTGTTATCGAGGACGGATTATCGAGTGTCACAATGAGAGAAACTCTGACACAAATGGTATCTTTATCACAAAAAAACATACCCTCGACTCTGTAATCTCTCTCCCTGATCTAAACCTCAACCTAACAAAACTAGTAAGCTCTCTCTGAGAAAGGCTTGAATTAAAATTACTTTAAGACACATTTAGTGAACTTTAATTTAGAAGCGCTGCGGTGAGGAATAAAGCAACCAGAATACTGGCCAGTATACAATAAATCTCTTGAGGCTCACTGCCTCTCACACCCTGGGAGAACATCTCTGGGTCACCAAAGTGTGTAACAATGGCAGGCATCCCCTATATGTATCATTACCCTGTCTAAATGTGAGCCCATCCACTCTTGATACTGCCAAATTTGTCACCAGCGCTATTAAAGGGGAGTCTATACTGGCACGACAGATTGGGTCCTCATCCCCGTCAAATTATTCCCAATTTAAACTCCGGAATTTCTCGCTATTCTAGAGCCCTCGTTTAATTGGTCTAGACTCCACACATGGGATCCCCTTGAGACTGGACATGAAGATGACCCAACTGTCAACCCCCCTCACCACTGCTACATATGGCAGTGCTGGACTTCTCTGTCTCAGGCATTTTTCTATGTCAAGGAAGATAAGTCATTTGGTTCTCTTATTATAATAATAATCAAGACATTCATATTCATATCTTTTACAACTCACATACACCATTTTACACCATGGCAGACGACAGAAATGGCAGATCAAGCTAAAAGCAGTTTCTCTAATAGCTGTTTCAGTGTTTTTCTCATGATTACCATAAACATGATTTACTTTTCCAACTTAATCAGCATGCTTCTTTCTCAGACTGTTTTGGTTTTATACTTGTAGCATAGTCCTGTGAGATCATGCTGCTCTGGTTTTATACTTCTAGTATATGTTTTGTGAGGTAAGGGTGATCTGTTTTATACTTGTATCAGATGTCTTGTGAGGTACAGGCTGATCTGTTTTATACTTGTATCAGATGTCTTGTGAGGTACAGGCTGATCTGTTTTATACTTGAATCATGTCTTGTGAGGTACAGGCTGATCTGTTTTATACCTGAATCATATGTTTTGTGAGGTAAAGGCTGGTCTGTTTTATACTTGAATCATGTCTTAATGTGAGGTACAGGCTGATCTGTTTTATACTTGTATCATATGTTTTGTGAGGTAAAGGCTGGTCTGTTTTATACTTGAATCATGTCTTGTGAGGTACAGGCTGATTTGTTTTATACTTGAATCATGTCTTGTGAGGAAAAGGCTGATCTGGATCTATACTTGTAGCATAGTTCTTGTAATATAGCATAATTGTCTTATGTGATAAAGGCTGCTCTGGTTTTATACTTGTATCATATGTCTTGTGAGGTACAGGCTGATCTGTTTTATACTGGTAGCATAGCTCTTGTGAGGTAAAGGCTGATCTGTTTTATACTGGTAGCATAGGTCTTGTAAAGGCTGCTCTGGTTTTATATTGTTAGCATAAGTCTTGTGAGGTACAGACTGATCTGTTTTATATTGGTAGCATAGGTCTTGTGAGGTAAAGGCTGATCTGTTTTATATTGTTAGCATAAGTCTTGTGAGGTACAGACTGATCTGTTTTATATTGGTAGCATAGCTCTTGTGAGGTACAGGCTGATCTGTTTTATACTGGTAGCATAGGTCTTGTAAAGGCTGCTCTGGTTTTATATTGTTAGCATAAGTCTTGTGAGGTACAGACTGATCTGTTTTATATTGGTAGCATTGCTCTTGTAAGGTAAAGGCGGCTCTGGTTTTACATTGGTAGCATAGGTCTTGTGAGGTAAAGGTGGCTCTGGTTTTACATTGGTAGCATAGGTCTTGTGAGGTAAAGGCGGCTCTGGATTTACATTGGTAGCATAGGTCTTGTGAGGTAAAGCAGCTCTGGTTTATAATGGTGGCATAGGTCTTGTGAGGTAAAGGCTGATCTTATCTAGAAGCTTGATTTTACCATCCCAGACCTTGGAGGCTAACAAAATGTAGCAGCAGGTACTATCATCAGTTTAATTTGTATTTTATTCAGTATTTCCCACCAGCAAAATATAAATATCTGCTGCAATTCAACATTATCCCCCAATGTTATTCTAATTGAATTAAATATTCATCTTCAGTCTTATGTATGTCAGACATTATGAAACACAAGGAAATTAAACTCGAAAGTCGCACGGTTTAATCTTTGTGAAACTTCAGCTAAAATACACAGAAATGGATATTAAAAATAGTGTCAAAAATAATTCTCAATTTCAACATCCTAGAAAAAAGCCCTGTACTAAAAGACAATATCGTTTATCGAATATCTTCCTCAGCTCCCAGTATACTTTTTTTTGATAAATACATTTCGTGAAGTACCAGCTTGATAGCAGATGTTCTTGAAACATAGCAAGTTTGGATACAATTGACACACACCCTCACAAATATACTGGCATAAGTAGACTGTATTAACTGTCTCAAGTAGACTGGTTCATGTGTCACACAGGGATTAACCAAACCACTGACAGTTTTACCAAGACTCGAGGCCCTATAATTTGGAGGCCAGATTGGTTTTCAAACCCATCAAACCTGTGAGTGTATGTTAAACCCTTACCATGCTAATTTCTGAATTGGACTGTACCATCAGTTGTTGGTGGGGGGGGGGTGCTTGCTGAAAATTTTATCGACTGAATAGCGACCAATGCAGACCATGATCAGAAGTGCCCACAGCAACGTATAAAGGTCTAATACTGTATAGTATCTTCTACTGCAAAATGTGCATTTTCAAGATCTTTGTCTAACTTTATTGCCCCAAAAATGATTACTTCTTCTTGTAGAGAAGAAATAGTTTAGACTGACAAGTTCCAATTCATGTGCTGTACATGGCATTATGCTCAAGTAAACAACTTGATTAGAGAACAAAAGCCTGCAGTCTGACAGCCCAACAATCTCCAATCGGTCAATCAGTGGGGCTCTATGGGTGCTTCCATTAACAGGTCCAACATTTGATAGTGGTCCTATCGAGGCCACACAAAACATTTCAGTACTACTCAATCACAAAACGAACCCCCAAACATTTCTCAACCTGGGTCGCCCATTCAACTGTCAAACCTGGCAGGTATGTGAGGTATAGCAATTTCGAGATCCATTCACCTTAAACAATGCACCATTGTAGCTTATCAGATCACCCATTTAGTTCAATTAACTCCAACCTCATTTATGAAGTGTCAATCAGCCCCATGGTTATCTCCCTTGCTATCAAAGACACAGGGCTAATTAATGGACCATAAATCTCCCTCATCATTGTCTTAGTATACCTAATATGTCATAAGATCAGGGCTATCCTCAGGACTTTGACCAGTCCCAGAGTCCGGGAAGGAAACTGAGGTACCAGACCATGAATGTTCATAGTAAGAACAGGGAACCGGACCTATTTTAAGGACTGGTTTACTATTGTGAAGAGTATGGAGGAGCCCTTTGTGAGGCACCATGACAGGAAATCAGTCTGATCTATGCAGATTTGACTGACAATGACCCATCAGAGTTCAGTTTACCATACCTCAACATTATGGACAATTGTTTATGGTGTATTTTAAAGTAGCAAGGTTTTCAGATTTTTGAGAAAGTAGTCAGATACAAAAAAACTATGTCTGCTTTAAATTAGTTCAATTTTGACATCATATCAATGGCAGGGAAAATCTTTGGATGGTATGTCTGCATATATAACTACCTCCTTTGCAAGATCCACTACACAATCCAATATCAAGCCTCTCCACTACAGGTGCCCCATAATTAACCCTCAAGGTCTCCCTCCTCCTTTGAATTATAACTAGATGTTTAAATTGCCATAAAACTACCTCTTCTTCATCTGTCAATGGAAATTCATTAAGACTTGAGAAAAGCACTAAAACACCTGCAACAGTCTTCCACTAGTTACATCCAACATGTCTTTTACATTTCACAAACAATCCACAACAAATTGTTGATCAATAAAATTCTTCTGAGTAATTTACTTAAAATGTTTACCACTAATGAAATTCACACTGCAGAAAAGATTGTTGGGGAATGATTTAAAACTGACTGGAGCCTAGGCGAGGACATCTATTTAGGTATAATATATGGCAGACTTTATTTCTGAAATCTATTGTTTCATATATAGAATCTTTTGATTTCTCTACCAATTTCTTAAGAATGCAAGAAAGCTTTTATCAGGGCCATTGAAAATCACATAAATATTATATCTGGGACAAGCCCTGAACACCTCCTTCAACAGATGCAAAACCAAAAGCCTTCCAATAGTGTAAATTGTTAGTGGGTACAATAGCTTCAAGAGACAAGCAACCAGTGCAAATCTTAATCAATGCAAGTCACACTTGTTAAATTTGTATTTCAAAGACATTGTATCTGATTGAAAAGGTTGTACCACTGTTGTCTCTAATAGATAAGATATTCATTAAAGACTGCAGAGGTTGCATGTTTTCAAATGCATCATTTTAAGAACTTTGTTTGTTTGTTGGGGTTAACGTCCCATCAAAAGTATTTCAGTCATTTGGATAATGTGTTTGAGACGGATCTAATGCTGCATAGGTGCAGTATCATGCCATAGGCATCGACCTATCACATTATCTTGACATTCAGCCAACCAGTCCTGGAACTTATTTTATATGCTTGGCACCATGAAAGGGAGTCATACAAGAAACATTTTTACAACTTTGGTATGTTGCAGCTGGGGATTGAATCAACAACCTCCAGATTCTGCAGTGGACGCTCAACCACTCCGGCCATTAGAGCTGGTTTCTGTGGAATAAGATAGTGGCAAGGTAGCTGAGAGGCAGAGAGGTAATGAGAACTGGGATAGGCATAGTTTGAGCCTGCGTATGAAAACGATACTTAAATATTGTTTGTTTTTTTTAATAGTTTTTTTTGTTTATTTGAGAACATGGGGCCTGATACAAAGCAGAGGTGGCCCAGAAGAGACCTGTAATGAAGCGAAATAGCCCCGGAAGAGACCTATGATGAAGCCAGAGAAGCCAGGGGCCTAATTATAGGATACAAACTTGATTAGCACCAGTTCTGAAAAGCAAGTATGTCCCACTTGGCTTTAATTGTGATAGCAATTACTGCTACTTTGGAAAATCAACTTAATCTTGTTGAAAACAGCACTTTCTTCCACAAGAAGTTCCTTGTTCACAATTTTCATTGAATTCCTCTGTATTTTGTCTGATTAAGTTTGGCTTTCATTATCAAAGGGAAGTTTTACCATGATTTTTTTGGTGCATATCATTAAGATTCTGATAGTTTTCATTTCAAGCATTTCTTTGTTTTTCAATCTTTTATTTGTTTTAAATCAAATTGTTTATTTGTTTTATAACTTAATTTAAAACAAATCAAGAGAAGACTCGTCTTTTGTTTTTCATTTAACAAACATTTTTTTTTTTTAAATTGAATTTTATCTTATGCTTGTCCTAACCATCATCATTATTATCATCATTATTTTCACCAGCCTCTGCATCAATTAAAGAAATTAAAACAATCCCTAACCTTTGAAATGATTCACCCAGAAAGAGATATTTCTGTCCCAAAAACCTGCATTTTACAATTTCACCCTCTTCCATAAGCCAATCACGCTGACACATAAACCATGATATATTCCAAATATATGGCAATGAATTTAATCAAAAACATTTTTATCTTTTCGAAACAAAGACACCTCAGTTTTGCCACTGAACATCTGCAGCAATGATTTCTATAATTAATGTTATACACTTCCAAAAAACTTTTAAGTCATAACCTTTCCTTTGACAACCTGGAAAATCCAGTGATGATAGGGGGCGCTAGTGTGCATGAAATAGACTGAACTCAGGAGCCCTCGTAACACTATCTGAGGTTCAATTGTGAGTTGTGCGCTGCTGGGATAAAGACAATGCAGCAATAAACAACACAAAACATGCCTAAAACAAGACCTCTGATTGTTTGATCTAGGTAACACATACGCACCTGTAATAAATACTTTAAATCTTCCACTTAGAACAATTTTCCTATGGTAAATCACACAATTACACATCAGAGATTACTCAAAAGATACTTTTAACAGATTTGAACTTTGCCCTGAAGATCTACCAAGGGAAAATCTCCAGATGGGAGGCCAGATGCAAGGGAATTTATAATCCTTGGCTTATTTCAGTTCAATCTTAATGTTGTTTTCTTTAAACTTAGCCAGGACAATATGCAATTCATGGAATTGGAATGGAACAGGAATTTAGTATATAACTGCTTCAGTTAGAAGTTAGACGTCAGGATATGCAGACTGGTCACATGACCGAAAATGACTGGTGGTGCAACTTGGGAATGAAAATTCAAACGCCCACAATTTCTGGGAGAATTTTTTATTTTCTCCTGAAACTCTAATAATTAACTCCTCTCATAAAATCCTGAACAATTTCTTTGATTTCTTTTGTATAGAGGAAACAATGGTTTTAGAAGTGTCTGTGTAGAAAAGAAAGGCATGCTATTTAAAATTGCTCGCCAAAATCACTTTTCACTTGTTCAAAGGGATATTTGAAATGCTGAGATATGTGGTGATGAAGACATTCTCCATGTTTTAACTTCATTATTAGGTGCAGCTCCATGCACAGGTGTGAAGAAGTAAATAAAACCTCATCACTACTGAAATAATCTAACTTCCTATGGGGTCATAAATTAGGGTATGTTACATGTGTTTATTTATCAACGTCTGCAGTACGGGGGGGGGGGGGGGGGGGGGGGGGGGGGGGGGGGGAATCTGGCTTCCTATTTAGAAGAGTGTTTATTCTGCATCGTTTCTGTACAGATCAACACAGAATGGCATGACTTTTGGTGTTCCATCAGCTGGGGCGGGGATATGCCAACTAAATAATTAACTGGAACTCCACCCGCTTGTTTAGTCTTAGCATCTACCTTTAAAATACCCATAAAAATCCTCTCAATTTTATTAACAAGGTAACGACAGTTACTGGTCTGGACTTTCAGCAATTCAAAATTAAGAGATTGTATTTATAGAATCTCTTAAAACGCATGTTTCTCAAAACTACTTTTTTCATTTACAAACATTCTCCTTCTCTTTATATACACACATCTGAAGACAACACCTACCTGATAGGATGGAGTAGAAGATCTCCGCATTCTGACCCTTGTCTTGGTCTATAGCCATCACCATGACAACGGAGGTACCAATGGCAGCCGTCTCAAACACCCGGCCTTGGAATTCCTCCGACAGGAAGACGGGCGGGTGATCGTTGTGGTCCAGAATGGTGATGGAGACGCGCGTGAAGTTGCGGTGCGGAGTGACCCCCTGGTCGGTGACCATGACTGTCAGGTTGTGATGGACAGCGACCTCTCTGTCGAGGGGACTCTTCACAGTTATGTCACCTGTACATAAAGATACATTGTGTACACTCACATGCACAGATACCAACAAATAATCTTTTTTTCTTCATCTTCATTCACTTGCCAGAGTAAATTGGTTTGTTTATTGTCATTTTAATATTGGTCATCTGGTTTAAAATCTTAAAAGAGAAATCATAAAGCAAACAGTTTAATGACAGTTTTTAGAGACAACAGCTAGTTACAACAAGAGGACTGAATGTGGGTGCCAATGCTTATCTGTTTTTCATTGTATTATTTATTTATTTTTCTAAAAAGGGGAGATAAATTTGGTCAAAATGGACATAAGAGTTATGGCCCTTGATGAGAATGTAGCCTTTGTGATAGTGAACAAGTAAGTGAAATTCAATGACAAAAGTGTTTATATTTAAGCAATTATGGCTAAGCAATGACTTTACTGATTTCAACAACAACAGAGTTGATGATAATACCTCCATTTTTTTTCTTTGAAAAACAGCTTGCTCAAAAAGGTAACAATGAAATGATAATTGCAGTGTATTCAGCCAAGCACACAGGTACTGTTCTGGATGGAAGAAATATATACAATTCAAACACAGACTTGCAGGAACCTTTGGATTACACTATAAGACTACTTCATTTCTTTCATTTGTCTTCCTCTCAATGTTTCCTTCCCTCTTCACATTTGCGTTGAAACACCCACTTCCCTGAATCCTTCGGACCTTGACATTTCTGCTGTTAATCAAGTGTCATATCACTGCAGCACATCTCTACCAGAGACTAATGATTTTTTCCAGAGCTCAAGGACATTCACATTGTGCTCAAGTTTGTTTTAATTTCTTGAAATTAATGTGTTTCAATGAGAACTATATCCTGTCAATCAATATCATGCAACCAATATGACACGCATGTTTACATTTGGCAGGCTGACACTAGAGAGTCAAGTTTGTAATGCGAAATCAGATGGAAAAACTGGCGCATAAGCAGATAGGTGGTAAGAGCTTATTCTGTCGATTTTTTTCCTGCTCAGATTTTGTTAAACTACTGTGTACATGTGCGACTATGTGCATGTCTGTATGCGTGTGAAGGAGTTCATACCTGTCTCAGCATCTATGGCGAACATCTGGAGCGATCTGTCAGAGTTACAGGAGGTGGGCAGGAAGTAGAGGAGCTTGTCATCATCTCTGTCCGTAGCCGTGACCGTTAGAAGTGTCGTCCCAACAGAGGAACTCTCTGGGAAGCTTCCCCCATAACTGGCCGCGGAAAACAGCGGCTTGTTGTCATTGGAGTCAATCACATAGATGTACACCTGCAAGTAGAAATTTTGACATGCAATCGTACAATTGCTTATTTTAATAACCCGCGGAACATATGGTGTGTCAACTGATTATATAGCCTGACACCAGTCATTTGCAAGATTATTACTTCTGTTTATAACCCATCATACGCCTCAAGATATTAAGATAATAATGAAAATGCTGATGAGATTTGAATAAACCATTCACAGCTATAGAGACACAGCAACTTACGAGCTTAATGCAGCTCCGACAATGTGTAATGATGTACCTGCAGTCAGTTAACTGCCTGTTCAAACAGCCTGACCACCTCAGTGTGGAAGCTGAATGGTGCCTGGCATAGCGGCATCAGCATCGTTTTTGATCATTAAATTTCAAAGACATGCATCCAAAGGAGCTTCTGCAAAGCATGGTGCAGCATACCTGACCTTGGCAGACCCCACCACTCTACCTGCCAGAGCTGTAGTTATCTCCCATTTGCAATCCAGGCTTTTAATGCATGGGGCATGAAAGCCCTGCATTTATTCACCACTTATATCATCTAATCTAAACTTTGACACCAACTCTTCTGAAATCTCAATTTTAAACTACTGTTTTTTTCCTGTACGCATATTTTTTTCAAATATGTTATCTATGATGAATCATGTTTATTTCTTTGTCTCATTTAGACTCAAAGTTGGAGACTTCATGGATATACTAATCTATCTTTGAAAGTTTTCTAAGTTCTACAGGAATTTCATTGAGATATTTACCACCATGGCAAATTACTTTACCTTCAGACACACAAATATTTATCAGTTCTGTCAATTAGATCATTGCAGTCCCAAATTTTCTGCATAACAACTGTATCATTTTATCGTTGCACTGAAACCCTTGAAATGTTTAAACTTTCTGTGTAAACCTCTGATTCCATTCCTTGCACTTTAATATGAAGAAAAAATAAAGGGGAAATTCCAAACCTAATCCTATCTGATAAAAAGAAATTAACTAAATATCTGCTTTCAAAGGGTAGAAAAAAAGAGAATAAAGAATAGTCAAGAAATTTAGAAGCAAATGAATTAACAAACTACTATGTTAATCCTATATGTTAAATTACAGGGTGGTGCCTAATTCTCCAATCCATTAAGAATCCCCAACCCCAGGTCTGTACAAAGCTAGACAGGCTCCACTCAAACAGGGAGCAACTAGAGAGCCCAGCAGTCCATCTGGACATGGCCACTTACTGCTAAGCCATGGTCGATAAAATAGGGACAGTCTAAGATACTAGGGATGGAGATAAAAGGGATCAGACCCAGTAGGAAACAAGTTGGGCTTATCAGGACAGTGGAGGGCCCAGCCTAAACATGATGGATGAGCATAATAGATGGTCAGGGTTGGTGAGTTTTATATGAAGGAAAATATATGATACCCCAGACACCAATTAAAGACAAGAGCCATTTAAATTAGTTCAACACAACAGAGGGCATATTACTCTACTAGGTGGTCATTCTACAGATGGGCTTTTAGATTCTGATGAAATACAAAGGAAAATACTGCGCAAAATAAACATTCTAGAGATATTGAAATTAAGATAAATATTCATCTCTATCCACAATATTGCTTCAAAACTTCTGAAAATTACAAAGTAAATGAAAGAATTTTTATTTTACATCTTTTGCTTTTTTTCCGTTACTCATAAACAAGCAATAATATTAATGATTTAAGAACATCAGAGAAAAAAAATGTTCAGAAAAACAGATTTAAAGGAACCAAGATCCAAGGATAGAAAAAATAATTTTTTTCTTTCATCTCTTAATTAAATACAACTGTGAGTTTAATTCCTTATATACATAAAAGATAGACAAAAGGAGATATTATTTCATCTCCATTTGAGAAACCTACATTTCCCACATACATCTGTTCAGATTCTGATTGGATTGTATTCTGGATCTATTTTGAAACACAATTTATAACCACCGCTGTATCACATAAACACGCACTTAGAAATCTGAAGAAGACAAGATGCCATCCCTGTATATTTAATTTGGAATGCCTTAATTCCCTACACATGTCTGTACTATTTTTATGATTGGCAAAGTACATCTTTTTTTATGATGAGTAAAAACTGCTTAACCATTACATGCTGTGGGCTCTTTTGACTGCCTTTTTGACCAGTGCTGACCAAGATCAGGGCAGTCTGATCATGGTCTGCACTGTTTGCTATTCAGTCAGTATATTTTCAGCAAATCACCCCCATAAACAACTAATGGTACAGTCCAACATGAAGAAAGGACAAGGCCAATTAAGAAATTTAGCATTGCAAGGCTAAAAGAGAAATCCAAGTCTGGGTACCATTAATTTGGCATCCAGTTGAAAAAAAAAAGTTTAAAATCTAACATCTGCTTGCAACCAATTCTGACGAATCAGACCAAGTGTTTCTTATAAAGCATCTGAAGTTCCTTCTCGGAGATATCCCGATTACATATATACCTTGTAATCCGGATAAATCCCATCATTAACAAACATTAAAACTGCTAGAATTCGGTAGATCTCAAAAATAGATCAATCAAGATTTCTCCCAACAAGACACTGACTGTCCATCAACGACCTTGCCTGATGTCCCTGGTTGTAACTCCCACTAGCAGATTATCCTCTGTGGAAGAAGAACCTGTTCATTTTCATCCTCTGCTTTGATTACAGAAAACTTAACATACACCCCTCTCCTTGCTATCTGAGAAGATAAATTGTGAATCACTTGGAATATCACTCTGATTAACAAACACTGTTCCCTCATTGCTGGGACACAGACATGGGAATCATGAAAAAAAAGGGAACAAAATTATGCCTAGTTAATTGCATCCTAAAAATATATATATATTTTTTTAATCCATGCTATAATTATATATTTGCCATATTTTAATTACCAACTGCAAATATTTCTGATAAAAAGTATAGTTCATAAATTCAAGTACCTTCAATATACATGTAAAAAGAATGACCCTTTTATCAGACAGTGGTACAAATGTAGACATCAACTCTGACCTTAGCACCACCCACACACAAGAGGGCACCACCGTGCACAACTTCCCTCTCAACCCCACTGCTGTCAATGAAGAAAGGAATATGTTGAAGTTCCAACATACATAATAACTTATATGAATGCACCTTAAATCATCAAATCGAAAAATAATAATAAGAAGAAGAAACAGAGTAATAACAAAATGGGGAGATTTAAATATAGATTTGTGGTCCACTATGCGAGAACTCATCTGATCAGAATTAGCATTATATTGGAGTGCATTATAATGGATCTACCTATGCTTAATTGCGATATAACAATTAACACTTTGCAAAACCTGTAACCATTTATCACTTGTTTCACACTCACTCTTGTTCCTATCTTCTGTAATTTCATCACAAAACTACCACAACATGCCTGGTTCTTCCCCTCTGATAGTTATGGATTGTCAATTCAAATCAGTCTGCTTACTACCTATGCCTAAGGCATCCTCTACCATCAGTTATACTTCTGTTTTCCAACCATTAATCCAGCCTGGCACTTTTGTGGTACAACCTCATGTTTTTTAAAGTAACTCTTAAGATCTAGCAGCCTTTCAAAACCAGCTGGTCTTAATACTAACAACACTAGTGCAGTTTTGTAAACAATTATCTGTAATTCTGCCAGTATCAAATATACTTGGAAATTGTCTTTCCTGTTATTACATGTGTCAGATGCAAGATCTAGTAAATTCTGAAAACATATTTCCCCTCGGGGAGTTTCCATAAATGTTACATCTTCACTGATTTACTTCTCAATTAACGCAAATATTATTCAAGGGTCACACTAAAGTCACAGAGAAATTCAGCATCTGAATTTGTTTTGATTCCCTGGTACCATATTTTCCAATAAATTAATATTTGCAAGTCTTAATATTCGGACCCTAATATGTATTTACATCAACTTAATTAGAAGAGACACTTCAGAGTGGTAATACAAATCTTAGATTTATATAGCTTAGTTAAAACTTTGATATCAGTTAATGTCATACACTTTTCTATACTAATCCCTGCCATGATGGATTGACATAAGTAAGCTAAAGTTTCCCTTAAAGTAAAGCTAGTATAATTGAGAGTATTTTGTAATGAAGAAACGAGGCCTTAATTCAATAAAATCTTCTTACACTTTTCTAAGAATAGCTTAATTATGAAGAATAACTGTGCTTCTGAAAAGATGCGCTATACTATCATTCCATTTATCATCATTATTTGCCTGAATTTTATAAACCCCATGTAGATGGCCCCAAGTGATCACCGCCTGAATGGTGATTTCCGGCCTGGATGGAGATTTCCAGATCCCCAGGACAAGCTTTTGCAGACCCACTGATGGACCATCACAATTCTGCTATCACAACACAAACCCTGCCTGTAAACCCTACACTGTCATATCTGGTACCCTATCTCACAGACATACAATAAAATGCCAACAAAAACATCTGAAGAAGCTGGGCTTTTCTGGACATACCCTCCCACTGTTTTCTTTCATCACAATCTTTAGAGGAAAACCACAAAAACTGGCAGAAAATAATCAGACAATGTTTTTTTCTTTTATCTCAAGACATTTTTTCATGGGTTTCTTTCATCAAAATTTTCCCTAAGCTAACATTACAACCGGAAATGTCTTTGATCCTACAACTTCTGCTATCATATTTAGTTAAGTTTCATATATCCAGTGGAGACTCTCCAATATTTAGAAGAAAGACTTGTGTCTGCAGGATATACGATTACAATAATCAGTCAGGTAGCCTTGGCATCC
This sequence comes from Solen grandis, assembly GCA_021229015.1. Classification (NCBI taxonomy): domain Eukaryota; kingdom Metazoa; phylum Mollusca; class Bivalvia; order Adapedonta; family Solenidae; genus Solen; species Solen grandis. The sequence continues at coordinate 2,914,145 of CM037795.1, forward strand.
GTCTCACAGAATCCAATTAAACATTTTAAGTCTGTATATAACACCAAACTGCAGAAAAAAATCTCTAAGACTTACATGATCCACAGTAAAGCGACTGCAGAATATACAGGGTTCACTGTCCCAACACATATTGCCTGGTGGTGATTGCTTGTTAATTGTCTGTGCAACTATGTAGCACCTGCGTCATTTGATAAACCTGGATCTTAGGCGACAAATATGGAACATAATATACACACCATGACAGCAGACGGTAACCAATTTATATGTTTGTTTTAATGGAAAATGTTGGAAATGGAAATGTAATTAACCAAAAATAAAGCCAACTTCAAAAATTCATTGTCCAAACATATCATCTTTCTTACACAGAAATGCCATCAGAAATTTCAAGACACCCTATTGACATTCCTGAAGAAGGCATATAAATATAAATGGTAACTTTGAACCATGAGCATTAACAACCACCATTTTTTTTTCCACCCTTTCTATTTTCGAATTTTTGTACATATAAAACAATATTGCAGCACTGGATTTTAATTCCTCTCAAATAATTGCTGAAATAACAAGACGCAAAATGAAAATTACAATTTTTCCTGTTTCACATTCTAAAATGTCAAGAGCCATTAGTTCTTTGGCCCCAATAGACTTCCATTATTTCAGCGCAGAGGATGCAGGAAACAACCTCCAACTGGAAGAACCAAATGCCAATTCTAAAAGCCTGAAGTCACTGTTAGTCATTATCATATCCTAATTATTCCCACACTATAAATATCATAAAACAATCAGATTATAAATAATTGGGATTAAACAAAAGTTATCAAGCCAGGAACACTGTATATTGCTGCAGCAAGGATAACATGATGCTGCTATCGTAGCATCCATGATGAAATTAGATGCGTTGCAAATGTGTTTGTGCAGAAATACATGATTATGGACCTATTTGGAAATACAAGCCTCCCTCTCATACATGAGGTCCGTGTGACCTGAAGGGAGATTATTTCGAATGATCTGCCTCACCAGGGCAAATGCAACTATGTCTCTGATGTTTTACAGGGATGGATAAACAAGTTAACTCTCAAAAATGCGAAATAATCAATCCATTAGAGACATCATGGCAGCAGGAGTATTTCTAATTCTTAATTCCAAAAAAATAAATTTACAAAAATTATACAAGATCACGGACTCCTAATTAAGAAAAACAAATGAAATCACGATCATAGATTTTAAAAATATGACACAATGAATCCCAATTAAGAACTATTTTCCATGCAACTGTCATTAAGAAAAACTTAAGCTCAGAAAATGAAGAGGAGAAATCAAAGGAGATAACCTGAGTTGTATTTTAAACAGATGTGCACCAGACAGTAGGATTGCGTGGCCAGAATTAGTTCCTGAAATGATCATGCAGCCTGGTTTTAATTAATTACACAAAAAGTTGCACAATGCAATTGTTTCCTTCCACCAAACATTTCCTTGTGTAACCATGCTTCTAACCATAATTTAAAACATAGCTGCTCCACAGAGGCAAGTCTGTAGAGGAAGCCAAGACAGTGTTCCAGAACATTCTACAACAAGTGGACTGAATCATCATCACCACCATCCTAGCCACCCCGGGACTTTCCTTTCTTTATAATATTGTAAATCAAGGGAAGCAACTCTTATTATTCATAATTATCTGTATCGTCCGCAAAATCCTTGACCAAAAAGTTCAGTGATCTCCAAACCCTTCCTTTCAAAGGCAATAACACTATAACACTAAGGCACCACCAGGGATGTCAGGAAATGACTAAGCAACAAACCAGTCTAGACACTCGGGTGGGAAACCAGTCCAACCAAAGTATCAACAGCAGAAGACTTGAGGTGGAAGCTAGGAAACCAGACACTGGTTCCGGTTATCATTTAAAAGCTAATTGCCTTCCGATGACAAAGACATTCAAGTGAAGAATTTCTTTTAAAAAGCTGGCATGTGTAAGCCTAGCTTGTTTTGTATGTTCTAGTTTGTTTTGGGCATCATTGTGTATGGATTGTCAAATTTAAGGTCCTTGGAAAAAAATGAATTTTACTGCAAATATGATTTAAGAAATAATAAAAAAAAAAATCTTAGACAAAAAAAGTAATAATAGTTAAGACTGAAAAAGACCATGATTTTGAGGAGGAGTCATTAGATAGATGTTCCTCAGTATTAAGAATATCTATCTGTCAATTCAAACCAGTTGGATCTGTTATACATGAATTAAATTCCCTCTAGACATGTAATTACACTTCAAAAGGGAGTCAAAAGAGAAAAAAAACTCAGCTTTTAAATAATTATGTATAGGTTTCATAAAACAGAAAATCAGACAATCAATGGACAGACAGTTAAAACTATTCAAAATTTAAATCAGGAAGTATTTCTGTCCGTGAAGATATTGAAATCAATTGGATTTGCATGACAAACGGGAGGCAGAATGAATAGAAAGCAGTCCTCAACATTATATCCACAACACGTGTAGGTATCCCTGCCAATCTATCCTGCTTTCAAATGTCAATCCTCTCTCATCCCAATACCTCTCATGAATGCAATTCAGCCAAAGTACAGAATGGTTCAAAGTGCTCATTTACATGTTTGGACTGGTATCCTCTACATCATCACTCCTAATAACAGAATGGTCCTATAATCTGAGAATCAAATCAGGTCATACAAGTGCTTTCAATGCTTTATTCTCATTGGAAACTATTTGAGGTTTTTCTATATATCTTTTAAAGATGTGTGAATCTACAAGCTGAATTAAGAGCTCCGCTTTTCAAAAAATGTGAAAACAATATAATTATAATTTGGAAGATAGAGAGGGAAAGGGAAACCCTATATCGCAACATCAGCATTATTGCATACAAATTCAAATGCTCCTCTATTATGTCACAAAATATTAACCAAAATTGTGTTCACATAGAAATGAAGTAAAATCTACGAGCAAAAATTACAAAATACCAAGAAGGATGATGATATCTTATTATTAAAGTCTGAGTGTCTATCTAACACAGGAAACTACATAATATGATCAATTGATGACATGGCCTTCAAGCTTCATCTGCCATCCAGAAGGCTGTGTTTACTTTGTTGTTGGTCCCACCAACAGCATTTCAGTCATTTGGAGAGGATGTCTACTAGAGAGAGATATCATGCTGCCACACTACAGTATCACAATATAGACATGTGGCATAATACCACACCCATTCATATTATCCTGACATCAAGCCTACCAGTCCTGGAACTACCCTTTGTTATTTGTATAGCACCAAGCAAGGGAGCTATAACAGTGCCATTTTTCATGACTTTGGTATGTCGCAGTTTGGGATCAAACCAATGACCTCCTGCTCCCAAGGAAACACTCAAACCATTTGGCCACCAGGAATGATCAGCTGTGTAAAGATGGACCTTGTTGACCCGGGCACAAAAATGAAGTCCAGGGCATTACGATCATATAACGGTTCTAATTAATAAAGTCATCTCTACTCCCCTTGAGGATCAAGTCAACAATGAATTCCTGGCTCTTGGAACTCCCCATTTCCAACATCAGCTCATGATGTAATGGATTTACAAACCAATCCTGCACTGCCATGGTTAATGTATTTATAAGTATTTACACAAAAAGGTTTAATTCTCCTTGTGTTATCTGCAGCAATATTTGAGATAAAAAGCCAATGCCCTTGTAACCAGAATTAAGTATTATTGTCTATGATTGAAAATTCCCTTGGCAGAAGGCAAAGAAAAAGAAAATCTTAAATTGATTAAGAACTTTCTAGGAGAAGATCAATGCTTCTACTTCTGTTTTTGAAGATTTCTTCATCAAGACGAATTCAATAAAAGAATTATTTTGGAATTTCATCAGGATTTCTTTCTGTTTTTGGTACCAGTTTGAAAACTTCTTAAGACATGAGACTAAGATATCATTTATAATTATTCCAAAGAATGAACAAAAACAGATGGATAGATTCATACTGAAATCAGCCAATTAAAATAACAACCTATTGCATCTTGGGTAACTCAATTCTGACGACTGATACAGTTTCTGTTGTAAACCTAGCTAAACTCCTCAATACCAAGTTTACATTAAACCACATTTTTAGTGAATCAATATTTTTAGTAAAACACTAGAGTCCCTTGTTGCATTAAGTTCTTGGAGAGATGTTTGATTAATAAACTACAGCATGTTTCAGTGCCAAGCATTACACATGACATTGTAAGGATAAGCTTAGTGAAATCAAAATTCTTTCATAATAATGAGTAGCAATATTTATGACCCTATGTCACAAAATGTAAATTGGAAATTTGGCCTAGGAAGGAAATACACTTAAGGATTCCATGTGATCGAAATTAATACCACTGATTCAAATGACAAACATATTATATTAACTCTTTCCCTCATAGAGAACACCATGAAAAGACCTATGCGAACAGCATAAAACCAGATCAGCCTGCGAGTAACTCGCAGGCTGATCAGGTTTTATGCTGTTCGCTGCTCCTCAGTGGTCTGGAAATGAGGATTTTGTAATTAAATTTGGTAAGGTTTAACTGTGGTTTTCTGCAGATCAGGCTTTATCTGGTACCTAGTGAGTGTGTCAAAATGAGTCTATATGAGGGAAAGGGTTAATAAACATGGTTCAGTTTTTTACAAAACATACTTAACATTAAAATATAACTTAACTACTCACCGAGCAAAAGTCATTCTTCTTGTTTCTCTAATAAGATACCAAACTGTTTCATATACTCAGTTATTTGAGAAAAACTCAGTTCAACTTAGTTATACAGTGAAATACTTCATAAAACAATAATGGTGGAATGGAATGAATTTCTACCTACGTTTAAGAGTTAAAGAATTACTTTGCGCTTAGTATTGTTGGTGGAATTCAATCCAAACGTGAGTTTCATGTAACAACTCAAATTTTCCTTAACTCAAACTTATAAAGTGACCTTTACAAAGCAAAAAAAAAAGAGAGAGAGAGAGAGAAGCTGCCATTAGCATTTACTTTTAGAAATGGTCTTAAAAAGGGGAAAATCCCAATTTCAGATATTCAATTTCAGATATTCAAAGTAAAATGCAGCAGGCTGCTTAACTTTCCAAATCTTCTTCTATATTCAGGCACCATTCCTTGTACAATACTGAAGCCATGGAGTTGCTTATCACCCCAGACAAACTCCCACACATTTTGTATGAGATATGCATGGAACATAACATTCAAGACAAAAAATAAATCATGCCAATCAAAGGGGAGACCAGATACTCAGAAAAGGCACAAGTTAATTGGCCACATGTAATAAAACCTGCTATAACTGAAAAGTACAGAGAGAGACCAACAGGTTGGGGCTAGGATGAAAAGGTGTTTTGATGTGCTAGATAAGAACTGGTCCTTTCATGATCACACAATCGGGGTGCAAGTACATTCTGTAAAACATCCCTGGGTCTTGTAACTCCCTGAGTCCCCCTGCAGGGGAGCCAACAAACATTAGACAACTGACACCATTAACATCTCTTAAAGCACAGATTTCCCGTGCAAGCTGATGAGGCTCTTTTTTTGATCACTGTTCTTCTTTAGAGGATTTATTTACTGCAAGGTAGCCTTATGGGTATTTGAACTTTAAAAACAAATCTCACTTCAAAGAACTCAAAGGATTTAAATCTGCGATTAAAGAGAGACTTAAACAGAGCCTAGTTTTCCTTAAAAATGATAAATTAGGTAACTTGTTTCATCAAACAAGATAATCAAACAGCTATTCATTTGAATCTAAATAGCAAAACTTTTCTTTCAAGGTTTCTTGCATCCTGTTTTCTTTTCATTAAATTTATAATTAAAATTTGTTTTAGATTTTTGGCTTTCCCAGCATCTGCCCAAAAATGACATGTGTCTGTTTCCAGCATGGAATGGAATACAGGATCAGCTAGCTTCTCTCTAGAGGAGTGCATCTGCAGAGAGTGTGCTTGCCTCTAAAATAACTTATTTGTGCAGCATATATTAACTACATCATTAAATACAAATGTGCACATACTTTTCCATCAGACTGACCCTAGATTGATTGATAATTTTTTTGAGTTTACCATTGCTGCGACAGTATTTCAGTCATATAGCAATGTCCAGCTAATTACAGGTGGAGGAAGACCCCAAATGCACCGAAGCATATAGGTAGAACCACCAACCTTCCACAAGCCAGCTGGAATGCTTCCTCACATGAAAATCCAAATGACCCTGCCAGGAAGACTGACTCTAGAACCCAGTCCAAATATTATTGAGAAAAGGTTGTATTTCTTGCCAAATGACCAAAGTCTGACCACAAAAGACCAAAAATTACCCCATACCCTAGGGCATGAAATTAACATTACTAGTAAGTCCCACATCCCAAGGTAGGCTGACACTGAACTCCACAAAATACCACCCAGACAAAACACTGGAACCACAATTATAGATTCTGCCTGTATACCAGTACTACAGCTGTATTCTTGGTATCACTTAGTCCTCCCTCAATTTCACCATTTTCTCATTTAAGCAGCTGATACAGAACTCCCAACTTCTCTGACAAAATAACAACTCATATAGGATCCTATACATAGAAATAATAAATATCAAACAAATAATTATACTCAGAGGGAAATTATAAACAGAGAAATAATTGTGGAATAAAACCAAATTATATAATTACAAATATAGAAATAATGGTAGAATAAATTCCTGATGCCCCAAATAAAATAACTTCTCAGTATCAGGGCAGCCTGACCCAGCTGTGACCTTGCCGACCAGCCTAATAAGGCTGATAAGTACACAAACAGAAGTGTAACAGCCAATTTACTCCAAATATAGACAGCTATTTATCAGTCGCAGGTATACAACAACTGCTGCGCAGCCACTTTTATTGGGACAAAAAATGTGGAAATCGATATCCCGTATGGGTACTGACCAACATTTAGCCGATGAATGTTATTAACAGTCCTGGTTCAATCTCATTAACTTCTGGAAGTGACTTGTTATCTGCTACTGATGTCACAAGGATCTTAGCTAACTGAGAATGTGAGAAAATGATTTTTATTGACAACAGAGCTGGAAAATTATTTGCATTGGATTCCAATGTTTATGGAATGCCTTTTAGTCTAGGTCCAAATGCAAGAGGTATGCAAAGGAGAGAATTTGTTTTACTATGCCTATAACACCCAGGTACCATAGACAGTGGGACTGGAGTCCTCCAGTTGAGGACATTCTTATGCAGATTACCACCTTTATACTTTAAGGACTCGTCGCCCTATTGATATGTAAATCATCACCAAATATGGAGTTCGGCTATCTTTCAAGGTTCACTTTCACTCCCAAATTGCCATTTGATAGTATGATAAATTTGTGTCTGATAGTTTGGACGCTGGCTTCATAGTTATTTATCACTTCTCACATCTCAAACACGCCTTTTCTGGCATTACTGGCATTTTAAAGAAGTCTCCTAATCTGTCGGGATGGACTCTTATATGAGGAGAAATCATTAGCCACTATAAGAAAATAGCTTTATATAAAATGGGCCAGGGACATGATGGGAAACAAAAGTCCGATAATCTACCCCCATCCATCCATAGTCGTACTGGACACTCTCTTGAGGTAAATATGGAATCTTCGGAAGTCTATGGGGGAAACAGCCAGACACTGATAGCACTGTGAAGCAGCACTAAGAGAAAGTCACAGCATACTGGTTTGTTGCTGATCAAATTGCAAGTTTACTCATTCCCAAGTGATTAAATTAATTAAGATGATGATGATGATGATGATGATAACCTATGACCATTTAGACCTAATTATAATACAAGCAATTAAATATCTATGCTAATCACTGCTTCTTTTTTTATCATCATTGCTTCTTTATATTTTCTTTTTATTAACCACTGGACTCCTTTTTTTTCTTTATGAACCACTGAACTATTTCTGTATCAACCACTGGATAATTTCTTTTCAGGCTGGAATATCTATTTCCTATTACTGAACTATTTCTAGGTTGTGCCTTTGTCAACCACTGGACTATTTCTTTATCCATTAGTGAACTATTTCTTTAATATGAGTCACTGAACTTTATCTTTAACAGCCATCAGAACTATTTCTTGTTTGTTTGTTGGGTTTAACGTCCCACCGACAGTATTTCAGTCATTGGAGATGATGTCTACTTGAGACAGATATAGTGCTGCCACACTGCAGTATCACGCCATAGACATGCGGTATGATACCTCTTGCTCCCGGATGCGGATGCTCTAACCACTGGCCAATAGGGACGGTAACTATTTCTTGACAACCTGACATGTGAGACAGACAGACAACACTTACAGTGCAGTTGTCGAAGTTGACCCCATCTGTGACCTGAATGGTGAGGTTGTAGGCGGGTGTGGTCTCCCAGTCCAGGGGCCGTGCCACCATCAGATTCCCACCCGAAACTCCAATGTAGAAATGGTGCTCCGGATCGCCCTCTGGAAATATACACAAAGTCAGAAATTTATCTCCCTACGACAAGGTTTACCAGTTTACTCAATTATTTACCATAAACAAAACTGAGAGCCAAAGTAACATGCAGGCTGATCTGGTTTTATACTGATTCAACACACTACATCTTCCTTAACCCTGTATCTCATGCAAACTCATTTTGACGTATTGGCCAACAGAGCTGACCCAGATAATTCTGTCTGATCAGGGTCTCCTCCGTTAGCTTCTTTAATTTTGTAGCTCAGATCACAGCAAAGAACAATAGATTTCACTATAAGCAACAAAGTTCAGGTAATTAATATTCATCAAATCGTTAGTTTTCACATGAATATTCATGAGGTAAAAGGTTAATATCCCTCATGCATTTCTGTGTCAGACAAATCTTGGTTTTACAATATATAAAAATTCTGGAATGCATCCCATATATCTACCATTTATACCAAATTATTCAGACACTTTCCATGCACTACCCCTCTGATTTTGCAAAGCCTGAATAGGTCTTCTAACAAATTCAAAAGGAATTTGGGGTGGGGAGAGAGAGAGAGAGAGAGAGAGAGAGAGAGAGCTACATTTATACTTGTTACTCTGACACCTATCTGATCACTTACAACAGAAAAAAGTATGCAAGGCCGTGTTGGAGATTATACAAAAAAAAAAAAAAAAAAAAAAATTCTGGGAATAATCGTTTAAATCATTTACGAAGTTGACGGGCCCAGAATTCTGATAGATACTCATATGTGACTGGGGAACAATTACGATGTCTACAGTGTGTAGATCTCTTGTGGGGAAGAAAGGAGCCTTAATAGAATTACCTCCGGCAGTATTATATTTGTGAGGTAACTCAGTATCTGTATCAGACAATTTATTTCTATTTCCGTTATTTGCCGCCATAATCATGGGTCTAGACCGTGACCACTGCAGACGGCCATGTTTGTAGTCTGTTCAATATAATTACATCATTAAACCCTTAGCAATAACCAATTCACAACATGAACACAAAGTCTTGCTAAAACCTGGCAAGATTCTTCATCAGTCCAATAAAAATGATACATGGAATTTCGTAATCTTATAAATAAGTAAGAAACATGAATTATTGTAATCTTGCAAAATGTGTCACATGAAATATCACTATGTAACAAATGAATGAAATTTCTAACATCTCAAAATATCAACTCCTGATACATCACAAAAAGACAAAAAGATTTTAAAAAAAGAAAAGTCTCTTGCATCCCTGAATTCCTGCAAATTCTAACCTGCTTTGTGATTTAACAGACTTTGAACAAACTAAACATTAATTCATACATTTACTGAAAGAGAAAATGTTCCACATCATATCCGACTTTAATTAAATTTCGGATAATTTATATTCACTTGAAAATGACGCGGAATCCATTTCCAGAATCTCAAATTGTACATGAATTTTCATATATTGCATCAACAGAATCTAAAAAACTAAATGAAACATCATACATGTATACAGAACTTAATTAAATTCATTAAACCGATGAGCTTAGCCTAGTTAATTAGTTCACTTAAATATGCTAACATCAAAATTTTTCCGATTTAATATGCATAACCCTTCAGAGTATTATTTCACTTCCTAACTGAAACTGGAATAATGAAACTGGTACAGAAAATAGGCATCTACAGGTATATTCTTTTGATATAAGCTGCACTCATAATTCCCATCCTACAAAAATGTTGGATACCATACTGTCTTTTAGCCTTGTCTTTCAAGCTGCCATAAAACTCTTTATGTACCACAGTGAAGGCACCATGACTTTATCTACTAGTCACAATTAGCCGTCCAGAAACTATAACCACGATCATGATGAAGTTTCCCTTCATGATTTATTGCTATGTAACTCCCAACATTTTTTCCCCCAACATTTTGTTTCCCCATATTCATATAATCTTTTCTACAGCGGATTCTGGATAGCGATGCATATTGGAAATGAGCGAGTTGTTCCCGAGACACACTCAGTGCACTCTGCGCGGGGAAGATGTAATGTAAGAGGGAGAGGAGAGACTTGACAGAAGATTTGGAAGGAAGTTGATCGGAGGGGTTTACAGCCAGGTACATGATGCCTTACTGTTGTTAATTTCCTTTACACCACTGAAATCATTATCAAGTGATTCAAGTCTTCCCCGTGCTTGTCTTAGAGAGCTGCTATAAGTAATGGCTTAATGATGCATTATACATTTCGTATGCTCTTCTATTATTTGGGCGCTAGAGCTTAATTCAGCTGTACTATAAGAGTTGAGGTAAACTGGGGTAATGGAATCGTTCTCTATTCAGTTGATCAAGCCCTGACTACATGTAGATGAGGCAAGCTTGGGAAACGTTATTTTCTTAATCACAAACGATATAACAAGTGCTTATAGCTATAAATGATCCTAACATGATGAACACTGTCCATTAATTATAATTGTCATAAATTCTAATTTCACTCAGTTTCTGATAACAACACTATATATCCAGGAAAAAAAAAATTAATTCACATATTGCAGTAAAATTATCTGGACTTGGTTTTTACCCTATAACTCATGAAAAGCTTACTATATGAATTTCATACCTCGACACCCACATCCCCAACACAGAAGGACAAACCTCACCCTCCCGGTAACCACGGCTACTGTTCTCCACCTTCCCCTACCCTCGAGGGTTGCTGACCCACCAGTTTGGAAGATAGGGCCCACTTATCTTAAATACATAATTACTCTCAGTATCTTTCCTGATACCATAAATATTTCTCAAGTGGAGAAAACACATGTGCTTCTACCACGAATAGAACACGATGACAGATGACTTATGAGTACACTCACACAAACATACAATACATTAGATACATTAGACGATTATATTTTCAGTAAAATCTGCTCAGGATGAATGTAATTACCTCCTAAAATGATTTATTTCAGAGGAGTTGTTCATTTACATGAATAAAACAAGAAATAGTCTACATCTCAGGACACAGTATCTATGGTGATAACAGAAACTGCTGGTACTTAATTGCTTTCACCATTCTCTCACTAAGCACTATTGATGCACCCTTGTTTTACAGTTCAGCTTATAAGTAGTGCAAAATTATGTTCTGTTAAATCAAGTACTGAGTAATAATAGGGGAAAAAATATTTCAAATCGTTTTAGAGTAGAAATAACAATCAGTCAATCCTGAATTACTCAGGTTAGATTATTTTCATTTTCTATTTATGTAAACAGGGAGAAAAAGCATTTTACAACTTATATACTAAACTCCTCAAGTTGCATGGCTTACACATACTGCACCCATTTAATCACAGTTTTGTACAAATCTCTTTTAATAAATGTTTGGTACCAAGCTTGTTCAATAAGATGATAAACCCCAAAAGTTTTATCGGCTTTTCATTATCTATTTTATTTTTATATTTTCTCCAACCATTTAAAAGTTGGATTAGGTATTGGACTAGTACCATGACAGGGATTTCAGTGTGGGTGGTGGTTCATATGACTCTGTACTTTCTGACACAGTGATCCAATTAGGCCAAAACGTTCTCTTCCTCTCACCTCATTTCACAACACATTGCCAGAGGGTCCCTAGCTGGAACTGCTCTCTCCAAATATATTGCACTTTTATTATGTGAGTCCTCTTGGAAATCACCAGCTATTTCCCATCTCCATGCTGGAGAGCTGGAGAATGGAGAAAAGTTGCGCACACTTGGGTTGGGCCGTGCATGGAGATGGACTGGGCCTCTCAAGGCTCAAGTGATAAAGGTCAACAATTATTGTCCAATAACACCTCAATTAAACATTATATGCAGTGCTAGTGATTTGCCAGAAATATTCTGAGAAAATGGTTTATGGCCAAAGTGGAGAATTCTTCCTTTAAGGATAATGGATTCCAGGCAGATCTCCAACAGTGGAGAAATACAGAATATGATGAGCATAATCAATGATTAAATACTATACCACTGGAATGGGTAATAAATGTTTCTGACAAATATTTACTTGAGGAATGTTTGAAAGCCATTGTTAGAATTTAAACTGACATTTAATCTGTAACTGCAATATTAAACACCAGTGCTAAGTTATCTGTCCGCATGTTGTTTGGAACATCTTCGCTGTATTACGCTACATATATTCATGGTCTCTCACCTATAATGGAGTAGTAGAGGTCATCGCCATCATTGTCATAGGCCTGAATCAATTCCACGAGGTGACCAACTTTGTCCAACTCCATCACTTGCTTCTCCAATATTGGGCTCACAAACTTGGGCGGGTTCTTGGACACGGTAAGTCTCTCCATGACCTCGAGACTCACTTTGACTGATCCACGCCGTGACCTTGGAGAACCGTTGTCGATGGCTCGAACCTGGTTATAAAACAAGACTTAGTGGAATATACAGAAGGGATTCACATCACTGTCAAAAACGTTTGTGATCTCAAAATACTTGTAACAGCCCTCACTCAGAAATTGTGAATACTTTGAAAACTTCATACGCAGCTTTATCTATGAAGTCTCATTCTCATTTTGTACAAACTGCAGTAATCAATAATGAATTTTTATTTTCTAAGATCTGCCCTCTCATGGCAAACACAAATACAAATGACAGAAGGAATAGTGCAAAAGTAAATTCTCCACAAAATATACAAAATTTTTGAGCAAAATCCTACAGTCAATATTCTACTCATAGAACATAAGTTCTTTCTGAAAGACAAAGAGAAAATGAGATTTTCTTCTTATCTTTATTTGATATGAAAAATCTGAAATATGCTAGATGCAAACTTTCAAGGAATGAAAGAAATGCTCCATTACAATGGGGGTATTTAATGGAAAGTTACGGAATTTATCTTCATTTTTGCACAGAGAAGCGGGTCTTAAGATGAGGTCTGGCAGGTTAAATAGACAGATTGGTCTACCACTGAGGAAACTCTAGCTCTCTTGTCAATAGTGCTCAACATATAACAGCAGCCAAAATATTCCTTCTGAAAGAATTCAACTTACATCAGCCCTTTCACAAAAAACATGTTGGTGAGTTCTTCACACCATTTATACACTAGATTAACCTCTAAATATGACCCTTTACCTCATGAATATTCATGTTCAAATTTGTCAAACATTTGATGAATATTAATTAACTGAATTTTAAATGGAATAAGAAAAAATGGATTTTTCTATGCCCTGCAGACTGTGTAGAACCTGAGCTTCAATTTTCTATATGCAAACAGAGGAGACCCTGATCAGACAGCTTTAAGAGCGATAAATGATTGTTTATGAGGTAAAAGGGATAAAGCTTAAGACAATAAATTTTGTATCAGATTGGATCCATTTACTTCTAAGGCTGTATTTAAAAAATGTCTGAAGATAGTTTTGGACCTTTTTGGCAAAACCTGCATTTTCCAATATACTGAATCCTCTAACCAAACTACTAATTTATCTGGTGAAAAGAGCAAATATATATACTTTAGGACTGCTAAAGCAAAAAAGCAGAGAAGTACTCTGTATATAAAAAAAGGTTCTTTTTATACTTGGCCCTGGCCTTCAATTGTATATGTGTGAATTATTGTACAATTAGAAATGTGATAAAAGTGCAGTTGTATGAATGTTGTAAATGACATCTCATCTGCCTGGCTTATCTATAAGCTACATCATTTGAAAACTACAAACCACAAAATGATGCAGATCTCCATTCCTGAGGCTGGCCGTGCTGTAGATGATGCCAGTTTCTGGGTGGACGGTAAAAACCGTGGGATCATCTTTATCCTGCCTGATGTCAAAGCGGATCTTCCCATTGTCCCCTTCATCTGGATCCGAGACCAACACCTGGAACACTGCAATGTCAAGGCCACTGTGCCGTGTCTCTGGGAACCGGATCCGGTACAGACGGTCTGTAAACACTGGTCGGTTGTCGTTATCATCCTCTACCTTGATATATATACGGGCTTGGTATGTGAGAGCGGGGTCTCCATTATCAGAAACGGTCACCTGCAATGAGAAAATTGCATTCCCAGCATTAATACAACCCATTTTTATATCATACGCATCTAACATCCTGAGACAATTACTTGGTTCATAATTAAAATGCATTTCAGGCTTGACATGAAGTCAACAAGGCATCTTAGCTAAATTAATTAAATGCACAGCTACTGTGCAAAGAAAGAAATGAATTTGCCATAGATCTTTCCCAATGACAGTTTAAAACTTAAGTAAAAGGCTCTCTGATTGGGATGTCTAGAGTAAAATAAAATTAACAAGCCTTACAATGCACATCCAACATATTTTACTTGCGCATGTCATACAAAAGATTGATAGTAAGAGGGGTTTCCGAGATTGTATGAAAATGAATACAAACTCAGCACTTTAAAATCTGTCTTCCAACTAGGAAAAGATGACCCTAATGAAAAAATGCATTTTGACAAAATAAGTGCAAAATCCTAGGATATCCCTTCAGTAGTTCTGGTTGCCTTGGTTACAGACATGATGGTGGTCAAACAAGACTACAGACAGGTTGCCTGCAACCCTAATGCTTGCAGTCATTCAAGACTGTAAACCTTCAGACTTGTGTATATCGCTACGGTAAAAACTACTATGACATGAAACCTGAATGAAGTCTAGGGAACATCTTTTTAATTACCATAACAAATGAAATGTGGAGCAACTTAAAAAAAGTGACAATCAGTATGGTTCTTTCAACAGCATGTCATATGTTTATTCTAAACACATTGTCTTGCCTGCTTAAATCTCTGCTTTTCCTTTAATCTCTAAACAAATTGTTAAGGCATTTAAAGTCTGTGCCAAATGCTTATTTTCAGTCTCATTCGAGCAGCACCGCTAACCTGATCGGGAAAAATCTCTACATAAATAGAACGAGGCAGCCCTGTCACTAGGCAGGCCTACATGTCCTTCCTGTTGTCATGGCGATCATCGACACTCTCACACACTCTATTATGCAATCATGACACAACACACCGACCTTGTTCCAGAATCCCTCTCTTAATTGCTAGTTTGAAATATATTCAAATACAAGAATATCATTTCACTTGGTACTGATGCTGATGGCAAAGATCTGACATGATTCTGGGGGCTGTCACAAGAGATAATTAAATCTGACGCATCATTTGACGGGCTAATTTATTTCTATCATCTTGACAATATCTTAACATAATCATGGAATCTTGATGCTAACGACTGTTTCAATTAGAAAATAAATACTTTGTACACTGAAGCACTGCTAAATGACTTACATAAATAAAAATCTTTTGTTTTAAGATTTATACATGTGTTTGGTGCAGTAATTCTTTTGATTTTGTATCTGCCAGGCAAGCTGGATTCATTTACAGACCTTACATTTAAATGTATACGATGTTTTTAGGGATTTCATCGACAACTGTAGAACAAGTAAATCTGCACAGATAAAAATCTCCTCAAATTGGCAATCAATATTCTGGAATTATTCTTAAGTTTGCAACATGAAATCTCCTATGTACTGAGGGACTGGATGTTTGTTAATTTGTTCGGTTTAACTTCCTTTCTGACATTATTTTAGTGAGGACTGTAAGTCCATTACATTAAACTTAAGACTTCAAAAACATCTGGTCCCAGAAAAAAATTATTCATGGAGCGTCTTCAAAACAGGAGCATTCAGGGTGACAATACATAGTTTTGACTATGGGCTTGGTTAGCTTACTACAAAATGGTTTCTACCATGCCAGACGTGTGACTTTATATTTTCTTCTGCTACCCCCTCAGTCAAAAAGACGTATATATCAAAAGGTACAAGTTTGTTGACTTTTCCTTCCTTGCATTTCTCTGCCAAGCTAACTGGGTCGCAGCAGAAGATAAAACATAAGCATTGCGACAAAAAATATCAATATATATTCCCTGCAGACGACAAGATACATTGTATCCCTATTATAACTTTAAATCTCACCACATTTAAAAATTTCTGCTAAAAGTTCTCATACTTCATGTCTGCAAAACATCGGAGTCTGAGATCTGTGACAATGCAACCCACCTACTTCATGCAGTTAAAGAAACTTTTCTTTTTCATTTTTTTTTTTATTAATTTCTCAAAGTGGCATATAGACATTTCTTAATATGTTTGTTGTAAAATCTTGTGTCACACACATTTCCAAAAGTCAAATAACTTTACAGGAATTCTCAATAACATGTGAAGTTATGCACCTGGGGGTTTTGTTTTGAAATTATATCAGACCTATTGCCACTGACTTGTGAAAATAGCAAAAGAGGAGGCATCCGTGTCCAGTGGGCATTTTTTTTTTCTTTGATGAGTTTCTCTTTTCATATTACATCTTGTAAAACTAAACACAGAGAGCAAATATTTTTTTCTTCATTTTCTTTTTATTGATGGACATAACTCAGCCCTATTAATTTGGAGAGCAGGAAATCCCTCTGCACTCATCAATAGAGGGTGACATGAAATGAACCAGTTGTCAAACACACTGCAATAATGTACTTCATTGACAATACATCTTCAGCAGTCAGAAAAACAAACAATAAAATAATGTCATTAATTCATTGAAAATTTTAATAGCAAAAAAAAAAAAAAAAAAAAAAAAAGAAAAGAAAAGAAAAAAAAAAGAACAGTTCATTGGCAAAACTTCAAACTTGTTTATACAAGACATTTGGTATTCACCTTAGGCCGAAATAATTTTTTTTTTAATAATGATTTCTAAAAAAAGGAAGGGTAAAAAAAAGAAATTAACTAGTATTTGCCATTAATGGAAGATAAATATGCTGTCAATTTAGGTTAACTAAAGTTTTTATATCATCATTATATTACCAAGCTTTCTTCAGACGTTCTTTTTATATTTTCTTTTTTAAATGGCACATTTCTATCTACAATTTATGTAAATAAGTATCTGAATATTATAAACAGGTCATTAAAGGGCAATGTATTTTTGTGTCTTTTTATCGTAAGATCTTAATATGCCATCACGTCACGACAGAAATAAATCAGCACTGCGAGTTATTGGGTAACCTTCTCTTCCCAATTAGTTTTGGATAAGAGATGTTTGGAACAAGTAAGTGCGATGACAAAACATAAAAACAACAATATGAGAGACATCAATCTTCCGGATTGCTATGGCTGGCCTACACACTTTACCATGAGCCGCATCTGTGGTAGATTCATATTCTGGGGTCTTGACCGCATTAAGTTAAGCCTGACTTTGTAACTATGTCTACGACTTCCTATTGATATGCTGGGCCAACTCTGAGGCATTATCAAATAATTATGTCCCTTGGTGGGACATGTGCTTTGGGCCTGAGGAGGAGTCTAGCCCTTTACAGATTCAAACCCACAACCTATGGAACCACAGTCATGTACACTATCACTGAACCACAGCTCCCCTTGTATCAATTTAAGACTCTGTAGACTCAGGTGATGGCTACACTATCTCTGTATGTAAGCGCTTTGAGGAGTAATCCGACTAAACTTCAACTCTTCTTTTTCGAAGGTAATTATTGCGGATTGCTCAGGCCATAATGATGCATTCCTTTATCAAAAGACCACAAGATTATAAAGACACCAAATCTGTATTGCTGACTTAAGAAGCATTTTTACACAATTGTAATGCAGTCCAATATAATGCAGTATCTAGACTTGGACCCCAAAATAGAATATTACAATGGAACTGCATTGTATCAATGACCAAGTAAATCACTTGCAGATTGGAAATTGGTAGCAGAGGTCATTTCCTTAAGAGTTTCCAATGTGGTAAAATGCAAAACACCACAATGACTGTTAATATTGACAGGTGAGGAGAAGCCTTGCAGGGTGATTCTCATGGCTAGACAGTTCTCACACCTAACACCCGATCTTCATTAAAGGAGGTGACAAGTTAAGGATTCACTGACATTTACACCCCAATGATTAATATCAATTTCATAACCATACAGTTCTGCTCACATAGGAGTAATTGGCATGAGACATTAACTGCCCAGTGACCACTGGCTAGCTGAAAGGCTGAGACAGATTGACCAATGGTGGACCAGAGCAGTTAACAGTTTTATTGGAAGCCTGGGGGTCTCTGTTACTATCACCAGATGGCGGTCAGTTTGACTAAGTGACAATACACATATGCCTCATTATAACAACCATAATTATCTGAAACATAATCTCACTGCACAACCAGTTTGGACACTCTCTCTTAATGATTGCACATTGTCTGACATTTGACACTTGACATACTCTGCCTTACACTAATGTGCAGCAATACTTCACCTAATATGGTTTTAAACATTCATTTGCTGTGGATTGCTTTTACTTTTATTAATTTGTAGACACTATAATTCTATAAGCAAAATAAAAAAGACTTATTCACAATTCTTTTAGTACAATTCATGACACCCTCACAATTAAGCTCAGGGACCCTCCTTCCCCTATCCAACGGCATACTTAATTTCATTTCACAAAGACCTAATAATGAGTACATTAAGAGGGAGTGATAGCCTGTGACAGCACTACATATGGAAATGTCAACCGCACTGCCGTGTTAAACAGACATTCTTAAAATGAATGAGACAAATCATCCATTTTCAATCCATTCCCCATGAAATTCTTCAGTGGAAAAAATATGGGTAACTGCTATCTGTAGTAGAAGACAGATTCACCTTAGTAAGTGACAGTCAGTTCATATCTGGTGTGAAGCCATGGAGTGAAGTATTTCAAAGGAATATTTCTAAATGTGTTCCCGTATCCTGCTGATCCTAATCTGCATAAGACTTTCCGTAGACTTTCAGTATACTAATTATAGATAAGATTCACTGACAAACGTGAACAGACCGAGTACTTATCTACATAAACATATTAAAGTGAAGAGGCTGCAATAAATTCTAAATTGATTGTCAATTATTAAAACATAATCCGTAAGATAAACCGATATCTGGTTCAGCTCCGGTCAATATTTATCAACACAGGAAGCCCTGTGTTCAACAGACCACCGGAATGCTCCTTCGAATACCATACCAAGTTTACTTTCATAAATTCGAAAACTTCTCTGAAGATATTTTTCAGTTACCAACTGACTGCATCTACAGGTTCATTACTGTTTATACCAGATGCCCCTTAAGGCTACTGGCACTGGGTGAGCTTTGTTTACACCTGAAACATTCCATAATAGAGACAGGGGTTTGTTAATTAGCATCCTGCCACTGGGTACCTGCTGTCCAATTAACACTGGGCTTCCGAACAGTGAACCAGCGATAAGGCCCAGGAATTTCCAGGCCTGTTCGTCTTATGTACACAAAACCCATACTGATATGAAAATGTTCATTATTGCTTGACCTACAAGGCTAGCAACAGGTCATTTGCTTTAGATATCTTTCAAACCTTGAGGGGTGCAAATCACTAATTACTTGAGCGGAGTCTGATTTTGTATCACATTTCGGAAATATTATAGTATTGTATATCTCCAGAGATACTATAAGAAACTAACCAATCTCGCATTTAACTGTTGGCTGAAAATTGGTCAAACATTAGCAAAAACCTCTATTGTTGTAAACTGCAGCTTGAAAATGTTATGTATCTTTTTCACCTTAGAAATTGCGATTTGACACGCAAACTGTCCCATGTTGTTGAAAATAAAAATGGTACTTAAGTATGATTTTCATAATAAAACTCAAGCAATGCATGCAATTTAGGTTCAAAAGGGATTTCAGTCTGATACTCAAAGATTGTACTTAAGTATTTTCCAGGACTGCATATCACTAAATCAATTCTCACATCATTAAGATATCAAATAAAAAAACACAACATTTATATATAATATCACCTTCAGTAATTATATTATCTTCAAGTATATACTGCATATGTCTTTATCTTAAGGAAAACTAAGAAAATCTGACCCCCTTTAACCTGCCATTCACCCCTGAAAAGAAAACTCTGTCTCATCATATTAAACAGAATTGCATACCAAACCGTGAAACAACTGTTCACAACCTGCAAGTTCATTCCCAAAGCTTTGATTTACTCCCAAGGCAAGTCATTTTTGCCAATTATCTGCCATAAATTTGATGGAACCTAACCTTGGATGAATATTAATGAATGCTGCATATTCAAATCACCTTAGTTTTCTGCAGATTCATGATGCTTTAGAGTACCAGAGCTAATTAAGTGTTATAAATTCTGGGGGATGAAACTCCATATCCAAAACATTTTTTCAGATCTATCATTAACATGACAGGTTTTATGCTGGGGAAAAAAGGTTAATAGTTAAAACCTTTATTTCTGCATGAGTCTTCATTACTTATCTAGCAACAGGAGCAGAAATCCTCTAACAGCACCAGGCAACAACAGAGAATACATTGAGGCAGCCATAAAAATGGATCTGCTTGTAAATGAAGAGATGGGAGCAATTTGTTGAGCCTGGCTAGTGACAGGAACCAAGCAGCCAGATCTGAAACCCAATCAGTTATGTCTGTTATCACCCGACTTGCCCATAAATCTATTTTCTACCTCAGCTGTGTTTTTATCAATGGATTTCTAATTGTTGACTACTGAACAACACCTTTCCTCGCAGGTAACTCGACCCCGGCTCTTTTTGCTCTCCTTCCTTCTCGCTTTCTGGCATAGCTTGTCAGGAATTCTTCCAGGAGAATTAAGTACAAAGTAGAAGAGATTTTTTTCTTTCATTATACATCCACATTCATTCTTCCAAGAACATTGATTTTTTTTTTTTTTTTTTTTTTAATTTCATTTTTTTTTATACATATTTTCCTTAAGTTCTTGGATAATTGCCACTAATGAGAGGTCCTGTTTCATTAGCCCAGACCGGTAAGCTGTCGACACTGGGTGCCCTTAAGTCTGGGCACAAGAAAAGCCTCTCTGGATTAAAACCTAACTCAGTAGATAGTCTCAAGACTGGTATTGTTTTACCTATATTACAACGCTGAATGCTACTAAAAATTATTAGCGCTTCTGTATGTGCTTCAAGCTTCTGCAAATTCCCTTTAGACTACTATTAGGTCATATAAGAACAGAGATCAACATTTGGTTTCTCCCAACAAATAAATTTCTGTCAAATTAAAACCAGCATCACAATCAAAAGCTTTTTTTTTGTATTAAACAGAATTGTAAATTAGACAAGAAATTTATGATGGTTGTAACCTACATACTATGTAGTATAAGATTTTAAACAGATCGAGGTTACAAATCTTGATGACTTAGTGAAAAGCCTTGCTGTTAATGATGCCAGGGTTATTCGTGATTCTGTGAGTGGAGACTGAGGTCTTACAAGAATTAATTGGTCTCTAAAGATCATCATCTCTTAATTCAGAATGATTCTGAAAATGTGAAGGAAAAAACTAATGTAGGTCTAAAACTGATATATGAAATAATTTATTTTTCTTTGCCACAATTCTGAGCTACAATATCATATCAGCAAACAGAGGAGACCCTGATAAGACAGCTCCGGAAAGGATCTGGGTCTACTCTGTTTGCTAACGCGTCAAATTGAGTCAATATGAAGTAAAGGGTTTAAAACTCAGTTTTATTCCACATTCAGTGGAAGGAGTTAAGACAAACTGATGATTCAACAGAAAGGGAATGAAAAACAATTGCATCTAAATTTGCTAATGAATGCAATTGAATCACAGCTTTGTTTTCTCTAGCAATCTAATTACAAAACCAACTTCTTTAAATTGGCTTCATGTAGGAATACCATGACATTCATTCTATGCAGGAAGCTGCGATTTAGCACGCTTAAGTGCATACCACGGCCTGCTGAAATCACAACAATATGTATAAACAATATCTGGCATTCTCAGCCCTGTTGTTTTTTTTCTCAGGCTCCAGTTCTATCTAATGCTACAACTACCCATAATACTGTTTCATATACAGCCCAAATTCTCCCAACCCCTAATTATACCTGTAAAATATTGAACATCCAAAAAGTTACTATCGTATATATAACTATGCATCCTGTGAGACTGAAATGCAAACCAAATCCAGATGGCTCAACCTTTGGTAAATGGCTAATTAAAACAATTGATCATCATCTTATGCAGTAAATCCCACATGCTTTTTTATTTTTTACTTCTTTGGAATGAAACACGATAGAGGCTTTGTGAGCAGATTAAGCAAGAATGCTTTTTTATTAGACATGTTTCTTCATAGTCAGCTAAGCTTGTGTTCCCACATCCACCAGGTGGCGTAATTGTTCCCCCAGGTTTTCACACTCTGCGAGAAATTTTCACCCTGATGTAATGATGGATTTAAACCAAGAACAGTCATAAAGTCTATTGTTTACAGGCAAACCTTATGTAGATCACAGGAACCTTATAAAAGGTAATAACACTGCTAGGAGATTTTTTTTTATTTTATTATGCAAGATACATATACAGGAATTATTA
>CM037795.1:2937073-2979464 GCA_021229015.1 Solen grandis
ATTTTTCAATTAGCATATGACTATATTTCTATTTTTTTTTTATTTTAAAGGAACCCTTTGGGGCAAAACTTTCAAGAACGAGATAAAAATTGTCATTGGAAATTGGTCAAAAGGTATTTACCTCATCAGTGCAGATCCTTTAATCGCTACATTTAAAGACATATGGAAGGTACCGCGATGTATTGGACCATGTTGTGATGATGTGAATATACACTTTTAGTAAACGAAAAAATCACAAAATGAAGATTTGGGTCCATTGTAATGGTGAATTTGGCGTTATGGAGCGTGTAACAATGGATCTAACACTGTATATGATATCAATAATGAAATGCTTCATGTTTACCTTTGCGGAATGAAAAATATTCCTGTCATCTACCGAAATGCCTGAAAAAATCTTCTGCAACCAGGGCAGTCTCATTTCAAAATGATTTTAATTTCGTGTAGTTTCCTGGTTACATACTGTCACAGAGGTTTAGAATAAACCTCGTAATTCAAAAAACTTCTGTAGGTGTGTGATCCATCCAACAGATATGCGGTTCAGTAAATTCAAAAACCGACTCCTTACTGAACATCTGAGTCACATTCCTCTTTGCCAGTACCTCGTACAAAACTAAAAATTACATATATAACTAAATATATTACACGAATACACTTTTCAGTCGCTAAATTTTTAAAGGTTTAATTAAATTAACGGCTGGACAATATTCACACTTAGTCCTATTCTGTCGTAAATACTTTCTGTATTTTTGCTATATGTATTCTAGTTAACCCAGGTACCTGTATAGCGTGGTAGTAATAACAAAATGCACATAGCCTTTAAATATTACGTCACGAGTTCGATTCCTAATCACAGATGTGACAGTGTACAAGGCTTGCCCGCCCAGATACATGGGGTTTTCTGCTCACCCTGGCGTCGCGTTATGTCATGGTTAGAGTTCTACATGCGAATTACTATCATGCATACATCTTTGTTACCAGCTACATAATTGATTAACTACTTCACTTAGGTCTTCAGGTGCATTCAGCTAAGATAACTCTTGACAAAATTTGATGCAAATTATGCCCTTTTTGAACCAGAAATTTTCTTTAAATTTTTGCTGCAACATACAGCATCTTAGCAATCACTAATGGGACGACTTAAAAAAAAGAAATTCAGGCCAAAGTTAATAAATCTGGCTTAAATTTCGTAAAAAATTGCCGTTTTTAAACTTAAAAGGGGGAATTTTGTTTTGCACATGGGGTCTGTCGTCCGTCGTTCGTAGACCAAACAGTTTTCCATCAATAACTTGGGAACGCCTGGGCCTAAAAACTTCAAACTTATTTGGAGATTGATCATGACCAGTAAAAACCCTTCTTTTTTTTGGAGTCACTAGTTTTAAAGGAAAGGCACAGGATCCGATTTACTGGCTTGATATTGAAATGGTGCCAAGCTGTTTCTGAAAATAACTTGAAAACGCCGGCCAGGAACTTCAAACTTAGAGGGAGATTGGTCATGATCTAGATAACCCATTGATTTTTGGGGTCCCTAGGTCAAAGGCAACGCCATACCTTGTTTTACGGGTTTTTATTTAAAAAATTGTGCCCAAAAACCATTTCCGATCAATAACTTAAAAACCCCGGGGCCTAGGAACTTCAATTTCGCTGGATTTTGACAGTCCAGTAGATGATCCCATATTTTTTAAGTCCTTAGAAAAGGTCAAGGCCACAGTCAATTCTTTACGGGGCTTAAAATAGAAAAGGGAAACCCAAAGCTGTTTCGACAAAAACAAAGACGCCTTGGCCTAGGAACTTAAAAACTTATAGGAATTGCGCTGACCAGAAAATGACCCCTTTTGTTTTAGGGACTGGGTAAAGGGTCAAGATCACTGTGACATTGATGCCGAGATAGACTGACAAAATGGTTTGAAAATCTTTTCACCAGATTTTTCAGCTTTTTTCACCTTTACGGAGCAATAAAAAGGGAAAAACCCAAAAATGACTTATTCTTCTTGTGCTTTGCTGCATCTTTCACTAATTTTCAGGTCTTAATTGCATTAAAATGCGTTGCCCCCGCTGGTTGACCCGCTTTTGATACCGAAGTAAAGCAAATAATTTTTTCTATCTCCCAAAAAAAAAATCTGCATTTGCTCACCTTGCCTCAACACAGCAATTTGCATTGTTAATAATTACATTTTAAACCCACCAAAAAATTTTTGAAAATTTGTAACATGCCCACGCTATAACCAAACATCATACATATAATATATCTAAAAATATTATGGCATAAGAGGGGGGCATATAATTTTTTCCAACATTTATTTTTTATTAAGGTCTCGTTTTTAACTTAATTTGGATTTAAATTTTGCATGCAATTTACTAGGGTGCATCATTTTCATACATGATGCTTTTTGGTTTTTTCCGTATGCTTTTTGGGTTTTAAAACACCAAGGGCCCTTCAGGCCTCCTTGGCCGAGAGGGTAAAGCCCGCTGACTTCAACACCCCACTCAGCCCCTCACCGCGGTGGGTTTCGAATCCCGGCAGGGTTATTCGATTTTCATGTGAGGAAGCCTTCCAGATGGCTTGCGGTAGGTCGGTGGTTCTACCTAGGTCCCCTCTGTGTATTCGGGTCTTCCTCCACCTGTAATTAGCTGGACTTTCGCTATATGACTGAAATACTGTCGAGGTGACGGTTAACTGAAATAGCCCAAGTCAAGTCACCAAGGTCTTCAGCGAGTAAGATCATTTCGACCAGATTAATTCAATTTATTGCCCTTTTTTGGATTAACTAACAGTTCGGTGGGATACCGGGGCGCGCTTTCTTACGAACAACTCTTATTCTTAGGGGCCCGGGGATTTTTCATCTAACGTCATAATCGATGTGAAATAAGCTGTAAACCACTTTTTTATTTTTTAAAATAAATGTTTAGCATGTTTTGTTTGTAGGTTCAAGATAAAACTGGATTCAACCTACGAAACCAAACCCCTGAAATAATATCGTACCAAGGGCGTCGAATTGGCATCAAATCTTCCCTGGAAGAGAGGGATACTGCCAATATAATAATTTTTGGGCAATCCGGTATAAATTGTATTTATTTTACGTACGGTTACAGGAATACAGATATTTCAAATGAAAAATTTAAACCCACAAAAAAGAAAAAGAAAAGTAACATGACATAGTGTTTACGGGCGCAAATGGAACATTAAATTATGCAAATATCTGTTTTAAAAATAACAGTGGAACGCATTGAAAATGTTTAAACTAAACAAACTACGCCATTTGGTATTTTGTATAAATGTCCAAAATAATTACATTGTTTACATTTTGCGCAGGCGAATATTCCCAAAGAAGGTTCGTGACGGGAATAAAATTTGAATGGAAAAACCGTCGCTGAAATCACAGTAAGTTGGTATGCTACTCATCAATTTATGTACTCGCGATTCGTTAACGGAGACAGAGGGTCTATTGAAAAAATCAGAAAACTAACGAAGAAAAGCGAATAGCATTAAGGAATTTTTGTAAACAAATGAATGATCTTTAGTAAAAGATGCTTCCTTTATCATGATTTGTAGATATGTTGTTAAAGACCACGAGCATGTACAGATTGCAATCTCTTTAACAAATCTTAAAAACACATTTTGATTTTTTGTCCGAAAATATACACTGTATCAGAAAGAATAATGGGCCTTTAAAATACGAAGCAGAAACATCATTGATAAAAAATTAAGCTTAAAGACAAACTACCAACATATAAATGTGTATTTTGAAAAAAAAGTTTATATTAAAAGTATTTAATATGCTATAAAAACAGGTATTGTCCTGATACATTCAGGCTCAAAATTAAAAACCACTCGCATTTCGGCAAAATGCGAGTAGAAAATGAAGTTTGCGAGTTATGTTTTAAACCACTAGCATTTTTTTGCGAGAGAAATTTTGGCTTTAGGACTTCTTAAACATGTCTAAATGAGATGATTTCAGTTAGATAATCAATACCATCATTAAACAAAATAATCCCAGATTGTTTTTAATATCAAAAGTTGAAATTTACACCCGGTAGATTGTTGTATGACTGTATAAAAACGCGGGTCTGGTCTGTCGACAATGGTACACAACTCACGGACACATAATTATATGTTAAAACATCTGCAGTTTCAATTAAATATTTCCCCTAATGAATATTAATACTTGATACTGGCTTTAAATTTTCTAATTATGATTCTAATTGTTAAAGTTTTAAAAATTTAATATTAAATTTAATTTTCAATCAATTAAAGTTATCCACACGCTCATAATGACCTTGGAAGCCTTTTTTTACACTAGTCCCGTTTCCAATGGAAACACGTCTGATGCTGATTTTGATCATCAGTTTTAACATTGTCAAAATGAAAGCTAATCCATTTTTTTATTACATCTTTTTATGTTAATGAATTAATGCCAGAATCTGAAATCCACAAACCAAAGAAAGCACATAGATCTAACGCACTGGCGAAAAGACAGTGAAGAAATGGGAAAAAGGATTGGTTGTCAAATTTAAAAAAAGGGAGTCCGGGCTCAAAATTAAACCTCGCATTTTCCGGCAAAATGCGATTTGGAAAAAAAAATTTCCCATTTTGTTTTAAACCACCCCCGCTTTTTTTTTTGCGAGGGGAAAAAAATTTTAAAATTTGAGCCCTGACTTTTAATCCCGTATTTAACAGAAATGAACAGGGCTTTTGTATAAAAGCCCATGACAAAATATGAAAAAAAAATGTAAAACTGTTCACCCCACAAAAACAATAAATTGACTTATAAAACGTAATGCCTTACAACTAAAATTTGAGTTTTTTGGCATTTTTGGGGGGTAAAACCTGATTTTTGGGGTCCCCCCCCCGGGCCGAGCGGTTACAGTCGTGGACAAAAAAAATCTCTCAGCCCCTCCCCGCTGTGGGTTCGAACCCCGGAAAGGGATTTCCCCGGATTTTTCATGTGGGGAAGCCTTCCAGCGGGCCCTTGCGGTGGGTCGGGGGTTTTTCTCCCCGGGGGTCCCCTTTGTTATTTCGGGTTTTCCCTCCACCTGAAATTACTGGCGCCCGCATATGTTTGGGAAATACTATCGAAAGCGACGGTAAACCCCAAAACAACAACAACAAACCCTGATTTTTAAAGAAGTGAACGGGCATAATATTGTGCAAAATTTATATGAGTGACAATGCCCTCAACAGAGGCGCCCCAACTATTTTATATGTTTTGAGTGTTTTTTTGTCGGGTTTTAACGTTTTAAACCAAACAGTATTTCAGTAAATTAAGAGATTTTCTATTTTGAAAACAGATAAGTGCTCCACACTGCAGTATGACGCAGACATTTTCAAAAACCCACCCCTCACATTACCCTGACCCCGAGCAAAACCAAACCCTTTAAAAACTACCCTTTATTTCGCCAAGAAAGGGAGCTAAAACCATTCCCTTTTTTTCCCGACTTCGGAAAATGTCGGGGGCCGAGATTAAACCCACGACCTCCCGTTCCCAGGGGGACAATTTACATTATATGAAGTGAAAATGTCCATAAAATTAAGTGCCCTTTTATTTTATAAAACCCTTTTCCCAACTCTATTTTGAGACTTTTTAAAACGATATATTGGGTCCCCTTTCCCAAAATTTAAAGTGAAGGGTGCACATATTTTAAAGTAACAATGTCTTTAAAAGAGCCGTTACCCCTACTTTATAGATATTGGCATTATATGAATAAAAAATATCCATAAATTGAGGGGAAAGGGCCCTTATGTAAAAGGGGTTTTTTGTATATATATGGCCCAACAAACTTTATTTGTGTCACCTACTGAAAGCAGGGTGACATAAAAAGGGGGTTCCTTTTTCCGGGGGGGGTTGGGGTCTGTCTTTTTCCTTTTCCGGTTCTCGGGGTTCCCTTTTCACCTTTTTTTTTTCGGTTTTCCCGGGGGCTTTTCGGGGCCCAAAGGTTTTTGGGGGCAACTTTTTTTCCCAAAGAGAAAACTTTTGTATGAAGTAATGGGTTTAAAAAATTTTTACGGAAAACCCTTTGGGAATAAATTGAACATTTTAACAATGTACAGACAAATTTTGATGCCAAGCATAAAGGCCCGCGCATTTTTTTTAAAAAGCACGACTTAAATAACCAAAGCCATACAAAAAAGGGCCCAAAAAAACAACAAAAAAACAACAAATTTTTAATCAATTATTCAGAAAATAAACAAAAATAAGTACAGAAAATCCCTTTTAATTAAATTTAGACTCAAAAAGGGTGATGATGTTTTTAAGATACATAAATTAACTAATCTAAAGACCCAATGAAGATCCCTTTTAAAAACGGGTAATTCATTTCTTATATAATTATTGGAATATTTAGGGTCTGCAAGATGAAATAAAATTTTCCCCAAAGTAACCCACTAAGACGGAATTAATGAAATTGAAAAAAAAAAATTTATCATTACCAGCGCACAGCAAGAACAAAGGAAAATGAAAACGAAATATTCAGCCCAGTTTAATTTTTTATTTTGTAAGGTGCCAGTTTTAAAATTAAAAATCTACTTCCCTTGAAATGAAACGTGACTTGGGAAAGAAATGGAAATTCTTTTTGTATTGAAAAAAATGAAAAAAATAAATATATATTTACAAGGTTACAGTATAAGCTTTGTAATGTTCATTAAAATTTCCCCCTTTAAAGCACTAAACATATTTGGCCCGCAAATGGGGCCCTGGGACGTCCGCAAACGGCCATATGTATAAGTTTTGGTTTTTTTTAAAAACTTCAACATTATGCTTTTTAAAATTTAAATATTAAAGTGTTTTTTCATTGTTTTTTCCCCAAGCTGACGGTTTTTTGTCTGAATTCGGGAATTTCTAAGATTTTCAAAAACATCTTAAAAAAAAAAAATTCTGAGTTTTTAATTAATGGGGTTTGGGTTTTGCAATTTTACTTAACCAAGTTTTAAAACTCTTTTGCTTACAAATTTTAAGGAAATCATCAGATACACATTTTTTGTTCCAGTTTTTTTAAATTTAACAAAGGGAAGACTTGCGATTATTTTCATCATTTTAAAATGAAAGTAATTTTTTTAAATATGTTTCTTTTAAAAAATTTTAAGGGTTTTTTATTTTACAAAAAAAAACAGTGGTTGTTTCCCTGTTTTGTTTAATTTGGGGGCTCGATTGGTAAAAAAAAAAAAAAAAAAAAAAAAAAACCAAAAACCCCCTTTGGGGGTCAATGACGTCATTTTGGGAAATTTTGTCCATAACAAGTATCAATGGTTTATATTGATTTTTTAATAACTACACATTGGGGAATTTTTAAAGGGAAAGTAGGAACTGTTTGGGCCCCCGGGTGTCGGGATAATGTGCCCTGGGTTGGTATCATGCCTCATGCTACGGCTTTGATCTGCGGGGTGGCACACTATATCGGCGCAAGTAGACTCTTTTCCAAATACTGAAATACTGCCCGGGGGGGACTTTAAATTTCCAAAAAAAAAACAAACAAACATATCGCTATAGAGGGTTTGCAAGTAAAAATTTGCACAAAATAAAACGAAAGCACAAAATATATTCTTTAAAAAAAAAAAAAAAAAACTTGTAATTGGTTTTAAAATGCTTTGCTAGCCCAACATTTTTAAATAAATCCAAATTGTAAGAAAATTTTTATGAATGTGAAAAAGGGGTTCTAGTCACAAAAAAATTTGGCATAGTAAAAAAAATTTTAAATTACATGATTTTTGGGTTTTCCCTTTTACAAATTTTGTAAAAAACCTAAAAATTTTTTTTCTTGTGATAAACTTTTTGTACGTAAACATTTGTATGTGATGACATTTGTATGAGATAAACTTTTGATTGAGACTTTTTGTACGTGATGACATTTTGTAGGTTTGATGAAAAATTTTAACGTAGACTTTTGTCGTGAGGGCATTTGTAAGGTTTGACATTTGTATTTTGATGACATTTGTATTGAGGGTTTTTGGGATTATGACATTTTGTAGGAATGACATTTTTACGTGAACCCCATTTGTACTAAAGGCTTTTTTACTGATGACATTTGTATTGGGGAATTTGAACAAAGAAAAATTGAAAGAAGGAATTTGTATTTTATGCATTTGAAAAATTTTTGACAATTTTTTAAATGACTTTGGGGTACTGAAGATTTTTGGGAACGTGTTTGCCTTTTTGAAATTGAGGGAAATTTTAACTGATGACATTTTTTTTTTTAATTTTTTTTTTTTTTTTTTTTTTTTTTTTTTAAACCGTAAATACATTTTACGTGTTTGACATTTGTATTTATGACATTTGTAGGGTGATGACATTTGAAATGATGACTTTTGACATAAAGACTTTTGTACTAAAGACTTTTTATGTACATATTTTTGTTGTGATGAAAATTTGTTCTAAATGACTTTTTGTTGTGATCCCAATTTTGTACCTGATGACTTTTTGAAATCTGATGACATTTGAAATGTAAAGGGCCCTTTTACTGATGACATTTAGAGGGTGATGCCCTTTGAAACGTAAAGGACATTTGTACAATGACTTTTGGGTATCGGGAGACTTTTTGAATTGTTGACATTTGTATTGATGAAAATTTACGTAAAGGAAAATTTGTATGTGTGACTTTTTTGTACGTAAATGACATTTTTTGTAATTTGATGGGCATTTGTACGGATAAATTTTTTGGTTTTGGGGATGAAATTTGTACTTGATGAAGATTTGTGTGTGAGGGACATTTGAATGTGAAAACATTTTTTGTACAAAAGACATTTTTTATCGATGACATTTGTATTGATGCCCATTTGTACGTGATGGCATTTGTTTGTATGACATTTTGCTGATGACATTTTATCTGATGAAAATTTGTACGTGTGACTTTTGTACGGGATAAAAATTTTACGTGAAAACATTTGTGGGGTGATGGGCAATTTGTACGTGTGACTTTTTAATCTGATGACATTTGTATTAAATTGGCCCTTTTTGTTTGTATGACATTTGTACGTGATGACTTTTGAAAACGGGGGCCCATTTTAAAATATGGCATTTGTATCTAAATGACATTTGTATTTTATGACATTTGAAACGAAAATGACATGTTTTACTTTGATGCCCTTTGTATTGATACATTTGTATTATGAAAAATTTGGTTTGTGATGACATTTGAAACTGATGACTTTTGGTACGTGATGCCTTTTGGGGTACAGATGGCTTTGACGGGTGACATTTTATTAAAGACTTTTTGAACATGATTTTTACTGATGCCTTTTTGTACTGATGACATTTGAAACTGAGCCCTTTTGAAATTGTTTGACATATGAAATTGATACATTTGTTTTGATGACTTTTTGTACTGAGGGCATTTGTATGATGATTTTTTGTAAAATTTTGACATTTTTTAGTGATGCATTTTTTCTGATGACTTTTTACTGAGGGAAAATTTGTAGTATGACATTTGTACTGATGCCCATTGTCGTTATGACATTTTCGTGATGACTTTTATTTAAATGACATTTGAAACGTGTAACATTTGTACTGATGACTTTGTCGTGATAAACATTTTACGTGATGAATTTGTACTGATACTTTTTTACGTGAGCCCATTTGAAACTTGAGGACATTTTACGAAAATTTATGAAAAATTTTACGGAACTTTTGAAAACATTTTTTTTTAAAAACCAATCGTTTTGATTTTTGTAAAATATAGAAAAAAAAAAAAAACAAAATGAAAAAAATTTTCCCTAAAAGACAAATATGACTTCTCTTAAAGACCAAGACCCATCGGGAGTATTGCAACAAAAAGTGTCCAAGCTTGACATTTTACAGTCTAATGTAAAATCAATGAAGGGAAAATATTTTTTTCACCCTTGGGTTTTACATTTTAATTTTTTCATTACATAAAATTAACCATTTTTTTCACTTTAAAAAAAGTTACCCTCACTACGCCCGTGAAAAACCTTTTATTTATTCACAGCTAAAAAGTTGTTTACCCCCCCAAAAGGGGAAATTTTTAATACGGTGCTGTTGTTTAACCTACTCTTAACACAGCGTGCATGATTATTCATATCTTTTGGGTGCCTGGAAAAGCGAAATGAAAATGCACTTTGCTTCCCCACCAATGTTTCCCCCGGGTTCATCCCGGGTTTACGTACTTGAGGGGAAAGGGGTTTCCGCCCCCCCAGACTCGTGGGTTTTCTCCGGGTTTTCCGGGTTTTCCCCTCCCCCCAACAATAAGCCACATACGGGGAAATTAAAAACCCCACCAAAATTTTATTTTTGAAGTTCTAAAATTCGTTTCAAAATGGGTTTTAAAAAAATTTTTAAAAAAAAACAATTTTAAAATTTGAAATCATTAGAAAACCCCACCCCCTGAAAACCCGGGAAAACCCCCCTTTGAAAACCACCGTCCCCTCTCATGGACATGGCCCCCCCCCCCCCCCCCCCCCCCCCCGTTTTTTTTTATAAAATTTTATTATTTTTGCCCAAAAACCCCCCACCTCGCCCTGAGAAAAAAGGCTGGATTTGCCCGTGAACACGTAAACACGGAGATGCTACAAAAATGTGAATATAAATAGTAAACCCGTCGCAATAAAGCAACAGAACTCTGTGTTGGGGGAAAAAAAGAATTTAAACCAAATTTTTAAACGCAGTTTTTTAAAATATTAAAAAGCATTAAAAAACGGGGAAAATTTTTTAAAAAATTAACATTTAATCGCCATTTTTTTTTTTTAAATTAGATACCCCGTTGAACATATTTAAAAAACCCTTTTTCATTTAAAATTAAAAGTTAGGGAAATTTTAAACCAAACTTATTGCCCTTTTAATTCATACCGGGATTCAGAGACCACAATGTTAAAAAACCACTTTCTCGCCCCCCCTTTTGGTTTGGAAAAAATGTAATCAAGAAGAATCCTTTTTACGTCACCCAATTTTAATCTGTAAAACAATTGGGATTTTTTACAAACTCGTTTTTTTCGTTTAATATCAAAAAACCTTTAAAAAATTTTTAAAAACGAATGTCATAGAAAAGTCCCAACCTCGATTACTCCACAACATACAACCCTTTAAAAAACCCGGAAAAAAATTTTTTCCAAAAACTTTTAAGGTTTTCCCTTTAAAAAAAAAAAATATCTCGAATTTTTTCGAATCTGTTTTTTTCGAAAATATACCGATTCAAATATTTTTTTGGGCCCCTCCCAAAAGGTTGGGCCCCTGAAAACCTAGTGGGCCCTTTTGAAAAAAGGAATACATAGTGGGGTATCGAAAAATTTTAAGGGAAATTTTAAAAAATTTCGTTAATTGGTAACTTTAATGGAAACAAGTCTTTCTTTTTAAATTTTAAAAATGATTATTGAAGAATTATACGTTGTGAATATTTTTTTTGATGAACAGAAGATCGTCATAACTGACACCAGTTAAGGGATATTACAGATTTTAAGGTTTCAAAATTCAAAAGTTTTTTTTTTTTTTTTTTGGTGATCAGAAAACATTTTCGAAAAAGACGGGTTTTACCTTAATTTTTCATGTTGTTTTTTTGTCTAGCCCGACAGTCTATTTTTGGGCTTACAATGAATTTTTATTGGTTTATGCTATTAATTGTTGCAATTAACAAATTTTTAAAAACCCAAAAAATTAATGCTATTTCATTAACGTTTCCATTTTTAGCATGCCTTATTTGAAATAAACTCTGGGTTTTAGGGCATTTCCCCCAAAAACAAAGATTTTGGGCTGAACTAGTATATTTAAACATATGACCTGTCTCAAGTTGAACAATTAAAAGGAATTTTTCCCCAACCCCTTTTAAACCCTGGGGGGCCCCCCTTTTTTAAAAAAAAAAGCCAACCAAATGGGTTTTTAAACAAAATTTAAAAAAAGATACTTCTCTTAGAATCAAACCCCAAAAATTTTTTCCAATCAAAATTTCTAAAAATTTAAAATTTTCGGGGGTTAAATTCATTTGAAGTAACCTTAAATATGTGGCCAAAACAAAATTTTGAAAATTTTAAATCAACTGGGGTATTTTTTCAATAAACTCTATTTTAAAAGAAAAAATTTTAAAATTTCTGTATTTTTATAAAATCAAGTGTTTACCGCAAGCTTAGAGTGACTTCCCATGTCGGAAAAGAATTTTTCCAGACAAAGAACCTAAAGCCCGCGCCCGAGAAATTTTTAATAGACATTATATTTATAAAACTTTAAAAAAAAAAAAACTAAAAAAATTGTTCCCAAAAAAGACAAACCCCAGAAAAAAAACAGCATTATTAAGTAACTGTTTTAAAAGCCGCTACTTTTGCAAACCACTTTTTATCGTAGAGTTTCCCCCTAAGTGAATAACCCCACGTTGGTGGCCATTTTTTATTGGAAAAATTTCCCAAAGGGTTTTTTTTTACATAAAACAAAATTTTCCCTTTCCTCCAATTTTTCGTTTTTTCTTCTTCAAAAAAAATTTTATCAATAAACAGCATTGCAAATTTTTATTTTTCATATAGGAAATACATTCATAAAAAAAAAACCTCCATTTTAAAAAAAAAAGTGGGGGGTTCGTTCTTTAAAAAAAATAAAAAAGTGTTTTAAATTTTTTGGTTTATAAAGTTTTTTTCCTTTGAATTTAAATTTAAAAGTAATATTTTATGTAAAACTGGTTCCCTTTGAGCTTTTTCAAAGAGGGATAGATTTTGTTAGAATGATTTTAAAAAAAAAACCTTTTGGGTGAATTTTTGAAAACATCAAGTTCCTCAGAAATTTTTTCCCGAATAACTTAAGCCAAAAAAAAGGGGTGCCTGACCGGGGCCTGAAAGCCATACAAAAACCCGTGAACTATGAAGGGAAAACCCAAATTTCAAACATTTTTCAGACAGTTGCGAACGTTAAGCTTAACTGAACGAAGGGGGGGTTGTAGTTGAACGACCAGGCCAGTTGCTATGTTCCCATCTCCATGCAACAGTAAAATAAAAAACCTAAACCCCAGTTAAAAACCCCCCCTTTTGCAACGAATCGCAACGAATTTACAACCGGGTCGAATTTAAAAAACAATTCCATCGCTTTAAAAACCTTTAAAAACTTAATGGGGGAATTTCATTAAATTTTGTTTCCTAAAAAAATACCCATTTTTTTATTTCTTTAATTAAATTTTTAATAAATTTAAAAAAATATTTCATTTCAACCTTTGTCGTTACTTTAAAATTTTTTAAAAAAGTAATGGTGGAATGTGTATCACCTAGTTTAAAAAATTTTAAATATTACTTAGCGCTAAGTAAATTCCCGGGGGGAAACCCAGTCTTTTAAAATTAAACCTTGGGGATAAAAATAATTAACAATCTAAAGAACTATAAAAATTTAAATTAAAAATATATTCGAAAAAAACATTGGGAAAACAAATTTTTTGAAATGAAAAAGTAAGTCCGGAACATTTAAAACCGGGTGTAAAAAAAGGGGTGGTGGGGGTAAATAAACCTCATAGTGTTAAACATATTTACTTTCGCACGGGGAAATTGACTAACGTAGTGCCACATAAAAGGGGCCGGGGAAATTACCTAACAAGAGCGAGTGAGGGGCAAGTGATAACCCAAAAAGAGGTCGAAAGAATTTTTAAAAAAAATTTTACGACAAGCTGCGGGAAGTACAAAACTTCCAAAAAAAAGGGCCTTAATGATGTTTATCGTTTCAAAACCCAGACTTTATTTGGCGTTTTCCCGGGAACCCGGGGTGGTGTATCCTTTTCATATGTTTTTCATTACCCTGCAAGCGAAGAACCCGTTGGAGAAAAAAAAATGGGTTCCCCTCAATGACCCCAGGCCGAAAACGACCCCCCTTTAAAAGGGCGAAAAAAACTGCCATCAAGACGGGAAAACCCCCCGCCCTCCTCACTGAAAGAAAAAACCTCCAAAAAGGGTTTATACCGGGCCCCAGGGTCGCCAACGCTTAAATGACTGAGAAGAATGACAACTTGGAACGAAGAAAACAAAAAATGTCGGGGGAGCTTTTTTTTCCCATAGAAGACGAAGGGATTTTCCCAAAAACCCCTTTTTTTTATTGGTTAAATCTTCCAAAAAAAAAATTTTTTACTTTTTTTTTTTTTTTTTTTTTTTTTTTTTTTTTTGTGAAAAAGCATGCTTTTTGTAAATGAAATCCCGGCTTTCTGCTTCATTATATTTAAAGTACCATGTTTTCCCCGGGAAAAAGGGGTTCAAAGACCCAAAAAAAATTTTTTCCCATTTAAAAATTTATGATTTGGGTAAAGGGGGTGAAAATATTGTAACACAATCTCTTTTTAACAGGGTTTTTTATTTATAAAAATAAAATATAAAAAATTTACATGTACAAGATTATTTTTTCCCCTTTTTCAAGTTTAAATTTAAAAGGGGTGTATACCATTGATATATTAATTGACAAACAAAGAAAATCTAATGAGAATTTTAAACCGGATTCAAATAGTGGTTTAAACTCTAATGTAAATTTTTCATTTTGAAAAATTTCATTAATCTAAGGGTTTTTAAATAAAAAACTTCCGGGAAAACTGTCCCCGTGCGGGGCGTGCACTGTTGGGTGTAAAATATAAGAGGTGTAGAAATATTTTAGTAGTACTCTGGTTCCCTAGGGTTTTGGGACGTATTTTCTTTTATTTGGTAGCGTAAACATATATAAAATTAAATTTTCGGCCCGGGCGATTTGTAAAAAAGTTCGAGCCTAAATATAAATGGCTTCATGGATGTCACAAAGAAGTTTAAAAAGTCAGTAAACAGTTTTAAGTCCCTTTAATTATGTTCTTTAAAGCTCAAATTTAAAGATAAAACAGCGATATTTATAAATTAAACATAAGTTCCACAGATCTGCAACTTTTAATATCCAAAAATTGAAAATACTCATTATACAAAGAAAAAAAAAGCAAACGATTTTCCTAAATTGGCCCGGTAAATTTGTTAAAAAAAAAAAAAAAAGGTTTAAAATTTTTTTAAAAAAAAAAAAACCTCAGACCCCAGTTTTTTTAAATTTAAAGCAAAGGGTTTTAAACAGATTTTTAACACTAAAAAATTATATTATTGTAGTGTTAAACTTAAAAAGCAACGGCATAAAATTTTTTGCTTAAAAATTTGGAGAGGGTATCTGAACGTATTTGTCCGTCTAATACCAATGTTGACCCGAGCTCCCCCAACCAACAATCGAGCCCCTTTTTTATTTTTCTACAATTTCAACCCAAAAATACTGGTTGGAAAAAGGTTTTTATAAACCCATTTGAAAGTTGGGTTTTTAAACCAAACCCGGAAAGGTTCAACCAAAAATATTGGTTTACTCCTAAACCAAAAAAAAGGTTAAAAAAATTTTCAAAACTTTTTCCCAAGTCCCAAGAAAAGTCCCAAAAGAAAAAATTAAGTACAAAAATGACAATAAAATGGCTTTTTAACCAATTTTATACCTTCTTCTGCTAAATGGCAAAATCTAAAGAGGTAAAATCGTTTTTTTTAAAAAAAATGGGGACCTGTAAAACCCTTACAACAGTGGGAAAAAAAAAATCAAATTAAAGATTGCGTAAAATGGCTGACTACACGACAAATGTAAACCCATGTTTACAAGACAAATGGTCCATAACTGGGGTTAAAAACAGGAATTAAATGAAGTTACTTGGGAGAAAAAAATGCCAAAAAATATGCACAAAACATTTCAATAGGAAATTTTTTAAAATGGAAATGGATTTTAGTGCCCCCCAGAAGTTTAAAATACATGCCCGGTTTAAACTGCAGAAGTTAACAAATCCCCCGAAAGGGAAAGCCACGGGCCCCCTTCCCCCCCCCTTCCCGTCTTAATTAAAACTACTTTATACCCCGTATAAATGAGCTTGTATTCGTATTTCCAAAAAGAAACACAGCTTAAGTTCTTTTAACTGCGGTTACTACAGCAAATCCCAACTAGAACCCGAAAATACATGTAGATTTGGTAAAATATCTTAAGGAAAAAAGTTAAAACACAATTTTCCCGTTACCCTTACATAGGTTTTTTAAAAAGTTCACTGGGAAAAAGTTTTTTCATAAATCGGTACTCTACATTAAACCACCCAAAGGTTTTTAAAAACCGAGAACAATTTCCCCTCGCTCTGTTTTTTTATCCTTTTGAACCGTGACTTGGAATAACCTGAACTATGAATATCCATATCATTCAAAACTGCCAAATTGTTTTGTAAAATTTTTGATGTTTTTTTGTATTAAACTTAAGATAAAAAAATAAAATTAAAGTTTGCTTAGAAAAAATCCCAGAAATGTTGAAAATTTTTTATCAAAAAAAATAAAAAGAGACAACTTTTTACTCAACCACAAAAAATTGTATGGCTGTTCAATAATTCCCCTACCCGAGCCTCATGACTTTTTTCTCAAAAGGGTAAGTACGAGTCATAATTTAAAAAACCCTTTCCAAACCCAACCCGATGCACTGAAAATGGCCTTTTAAAGAGATAATTAGTACGGAAAAATGAAAAATTCCCTGAAAGAAAAAAATTTTCCCTCTCGGACGCAAATTTGAACAAATACTACAAATTAACAAGAAAATGTGTTTGCCTTAACCAGAAAGTCCTATTGGGTTTGTTATGTTTTTTTTCTTATTATAATTATTCTACTTTTTTCTTCCTTTTGAGGTTCAAATTAAAACAGGTTGCCGATGAGCAAGCAGCATGTAATTTTAACAGTAAGCGCAGTGACTTTGGCGATTTTGCAGCAATTTTTTTCATGTGACGCCAGGGTTGAAAAAAGCTACAAAAGCTTGTACGCGCTCTACAGCTAGACGGAATTGCCTGATAATTTCACAGAATGTATATTTTACGTTCTAGATGTGCGCCTCCATGTAAATTAGAAACTTGAAATTTGGACAGAACATATGTCCGATGAATTTCTTTCAGCTTTGAGAAGACTGACGTCATATGACGTAAAATGACGTCATGACGCGTAACTAACAAACTTTTCCTCCAAAAATGTACCTTTAGCACTTGAAGACATAATTAGTGACAGAAGTAACTGATGGTGTAACTAAGCATCTCATTCTCATTAGTCACTTCCGTTTCCGGGAAATCGCAAAGGTCAAGATCATATGTCAATTATCGGTTGTTTTTTTGTTGTTGTTTTTTTCGGCCTTAAATATCTCTAAAACGATAAAAAGTCTATCGAGACATTATGGGTATTAATTGTAGTGCTTTGCAGACCTTTCAGATGATATTTAATTTTTGAAGATCGGGGTTGAATCAGTTATGACAGAAAAAGGAAAATTTTATTACCCAAACGCATTCAACTGCTTATATCTCGAAAACTATTATCTTTTGTAAATCAGGATATTTGTAGAATGGTCCCTGGCCGTTCTTTTGCTGTTGCAATTTTAAAGATTGACCTATGATTCATAAAGTTATAGGGGGGAAATGAAACGACATGAACATATTTTTGGAGATTTTTGCAGTTTTCTCTAGGTTTAATCGTCCATATAAAAAAAAAAGTTAAAGATACATCCATATATAAAGCGTGTGAATTGTGGGGGGAATTCGAAGACCTTTCTAAAAGTTCTTAGCCTTTTGAAATTGGACATCATATAAGGAAGTTATATGAAAAATTAGAATTCATTAAGACCGTTCCTTCATGCACTTCTG
Source organism: Solen grandis (assembly GCA_021229015.1). NCBI lineage: Eukaryota > Metazoa > Mollusca > Bivalvia > Adapedonta > Solenidae > Solen > Solen grandis. Next base: position 2,954,651 of record CM037795.1, read on the forward strand.
CAGTTAGTACCAATCGCTTGCTTGCTTTTTCAAAGAATTATTAATTTTTGAACATAACATAAAGAACAATATTTTTAGCGTGATGCAATACGGTTCTAATGGTATGCAGATTTTAATGATCGGGCCATTAATTAACAAGTTATTTGTCGAAGGCTAGTAATTGACATGAACATCGTTTTGCCAATTGTTACCTTTTTTTTCTTTAGGAATACTATATCTCTATATCTCAAATTCGTAACAGTTAAAATATGAAGTAAGTGAATGTTGGAAATCAGAAAAACTTTCTAACGGTTTTGAAAATCGGACATCATATAAGGAAGTTACATGAAAATAAGAATTTCTGAAAAACCGTTTTTCCTTGTGCTTCTGCAGTGATCCCACATATATTATTCTAAATTTTATTTCTGTTACATTAAAGGTATAATGTGATACAGTAATTTATTTTAACGCTCTGTGTCCCCTTCAATTCAGCAAGAATATTTATTAAAATATAAGAAAGAAATGTTTTCCAAGAAAGGAACCTTGTATACTTTTTTGGCACGTAAAGAGGACTGGTGATACCTCATTCCTTGTAGAACACCAAGTTGAGTATTATTGTAGTCACTTAAAGATGGTTCTCGAAAAGCTAGCATTATGAAATTATGACTGAAAACAAAGCCACAAAATTCCCTTTTGAATGCATTGACTTAAATTTTAAGTTATGCCATATGACGTCACAGATTCATCTCTATTTGTAAAGGTTGCACTCTACAGCTTTCAATTCGGGGCGTTTTTTTTTTGTTGTTGTTGTAAGTCAGAAAGGTGAATGAGTATGATCAGGTTTGACATGGTTTGCAGTGCAGAAAGTCTTTTTTTGTCCAGTACAAAAGAAGTCTAGTTATTACTGCATCGTTCTCGATGAAATAAATAATGAGTCTGTAAATGGTATCAGATATTCTGAGAAACCCTATGTGATGGTATCAGATATTCTGAGACACCCTGTCAAATGGTATCAGATATTGAGAGACCCTGTCAAATTGTATGGTATCAGAAATTCTGATACACCCTTATGCTGGAATCAGATATTCTGAGACACCCTGTCAAATGGAATCAGATATTCTGATACACCCTGTCAAATGGTATCAGATATTCTGAGACACCCTGTCAAATGGTATCAGATATTCTGAAACACCCTGTCAAATGGTATCAGATATTCTGATACACCCTGTCAAATGGTATCAGATATTCTGAGACACCCTGTCAAATGGTATCAGATATTCTGATACACCCTGTCAAATGGTATCAGATATTCTGAGACACCCTGTCAAATGGTATCAGATATTCTGATACACCCTGTCAAATGGTATCAGATATGCTGAGACACCCTGTATGATAACCGCTCCTTGCAATATTGCAATTTTACCAAATTATATCCAGATAACGATCCGGCGCGAATTCCACTAACAATACTTAGTAAATCTTAAATTAATACTTAAATACTTAGGGGCGAATTCCATCATTCTTGTTTCTCTAATAAAATACACAAATATTCAAGTATATGACTTAGTTGACATGCATTATTACCTTTAGAATTAACAACATTGTTTTTAAGAAAAAAAATATTTGGATATTTCATTAGGGGATCATACTTGTAAAATACATGTATTAAGTATGGTTGATGAAAGTCGAGCCTGATTAGAAAAAAATCATACTTTGACTCCCAGGCCAACTTTACGAAGCCAACAGCGCCCTCAAGGATGCCAACAAAAAGATCGACGAACTAATCGCCGAGCGTGACAACATCACCGTTACCCTCCGTGATACTGAGATGCCCTGAAGGATTGCGAGACAAAACTCGCCAATGCCAACGCTCCCTTACCCTCCGTGATACTGAGATTTACCCTCTGTGAACATTTTTCATTATCAAGTCAACAATATAATGATAAATGTTAAAGAAATGTGATGTAGGGTAGATAATGTTTAGGGTATGCTTTAATTAGATTAAATCCGCTAGGGGCGTCGATGATAAAATTGTTTACTGTCGTTGAGATATACTTTAAGATGTAAAGTATATTATATGAATCACCGATAGGAGTTAAGGGCATCGGAGCAGGCAATTCTGATGGCGATGAACCGTATTTGTCCTCCGTATTCGTGTTTTCCAGTTTCTCGTCTTGACTGCCAATATTTTGAATAGACTTTCATACCAAAATCATATCATTTTAACCAATTATTTCATCTTACAGATGGAAACTATGCACCAGCGCACTTTTTGATTGTGATCATATGGCGAGAGGCACGGTAAAATACTAAATTGTCAGAGGACTTTTTTTTCTATTGGCTTATCCCTATTGCAGCCTGAGACAGGAGCTTTTACGGCGTGCCATTAATAGCAAATGTGCGTTTTTGGAGCATGTCGTAATTGGGCAGTGCCAGACGTTTTCTTGTGACGACCATATTGTGTACGAGTTTGCCTGGGTGCGAATTGCGGAATGGAGCAGGTGGTTCCGGTTTGAGAAAAAATGTAAATAGCTCAACAACACCGACGGATTGCAACATTTTTTTTAAATAAATGTTATGGTTTTATTGGTGTACAGGAGTTTTAAGTTCGCTTGTGTAATGCAATGGCTTGACATGGTGTTTTTTTTTCAGCTAAAAAAATCTTAAGTTCACTTGTTTCTTCTTTTTGTTTACATCGTTGAATGTGCACTTTTCTTTGATAACTTTTCATTATCTGACGAGAGGACTTCTTTAGAATAAGAAACTATGGAGAATTTGGAAGTTATAGAAGTTTTGAATGTAGTGAGACGGTGATTAAGGTAAAGTCCCTGTAATGGTTCCGCTACATTTCAGACCCCGTGGCCTTTCACGGAGATATCCAAGGTTTCCTAATGTTAATTAGGGTACCTTGGTTATCTTGTTAGAGGTTAAATGGTCCAGGACGTAGCGGAACCATTACAGGGATTTTACCTTAAAATGAAAACTAATGGGTAAGGCACAAAATAGTTTCTTGTTTCTTTCCTCGCCACAAAAATGCATAATTGTAATTTCTTCTGTTTAATGAAAACAATTATTTTATGTTTAGTCTCTAAGAAGCAACATAAACTTTTTAAGAAATACGTTAAGGATTGATCCTTAGGACAAGTCATTATTTCAAAGAGATAAATGATAACTGCTAAATCTTTTTCCGATGTCCACTGGCGCTGTATTATTGGTGTCCACTGGCGCTGTATTATTCAATTTTAGTTATAAAATATGGTAATGAATTTTGCACTTGCAATTTCGTATTTAAATCACTATCATATTAATATATTTCTCAGAAATGCTGTTACAAATGCTCCCCATTCATCACGTGAAAAATTACATGATACCACTTTGCCATTTCGGGGCTATTTTTAGACATCTATATATACGAGTACCTGATAATTGTAATCAAGACCTTTATTTTAGATATTATTATTCATATAATAACTCCTGTTTCAATAAAGGACTAAACTGAATTAAAATGTGATAATCGATGCTTGTGATAACGTGTTTTTATAACTAAACTGTAAAGAAAAAAGAAAATGTGCAAACATTTGGAGATACATGTATTTTGAACCATCATTGGCTGGAATTTCCAGCGCCCATGGTCAAATAAAAAAAACAGAAAGGTCATCCATTGAAAGAATCGCTGATAACTTAGAATTTTCATAGCTTCTGATTGGTCACAAAGTTAAGGTGACTTCTAATACATTACTTAAAAACTACTTTCTTTTGAAATCCCTGATAAATTATATTTTTCAGAGCTTCCGAGGTCTCGCATATTTTGGGGGACTTCTAATGTCTTTTGTCTTGATGGTTAGTCACTCATCAAATCTTTATTTTAACCAATAATTTCTTTAAAAAGAATCTAGAAACTCTGCGCCGACCCCACATTAAGATTATATGGCGAGCGGTACGGCAGATTGTCTGAGGATATTCTTTGCTGTCGACATTTTTTATCCCTACTGCAGGTAAATAAATTTGTTTTATTGTAATTTCATATATTCATTCTATGTGTATGTTAGGTCTGCGTATTCTTATTAACCCTTTCCCTCTAAAGGGCTCATTTTGACGCCCTCAATAGGTACCACATAAAGCCTGAACTGCAGAAAACCAGTTAAACCTTACCAAATTTTAATTACAAAATCCTCATTTCCAGACCACTGAGGAGCAACGAACAGCATAAAACCTGATCAGCCTGCGAGTTACTCGCAGGCTGATCGGTTATAGCTGTTCGCATAGGTCTTTTCATGGGTTTCCTCTATGAGGGAAAGGGGTTTAAGGCACTTTGATTGAGATTATAAGACGAAAGACAGTGAATTGTTTGAGAGCATGCATTTTTTTCCATATCCTTACTGTAGGTAAATGCACTGCTTTTATTGTATTTTCATACATAATTTCATTTGTATATTATGTTTGCGGGCCTTAATTAAAACGTTGAATGAGAGCCCGTGATTGTCTGGGAACATTATTTGGTTTGTTTTCTCCCTCGTCTTTAACCCTATTGCAAGTAGTATAGGGATTGAATGTGTTAGCTCATGCGGGTCTAACACACTTTTAAAACCCAGACGCGCTAATCCGCGCGTTTTGGTTATCAGGGGAAACCCCCAAAAAGCAGTCACATTCAATACCTATACTACTATTAGTTAAAAAAATCAAAAAAATCACACTAATGTAAAAATCAAAAATTTTTCAAATGAAAAATTTAAAAAAAACAACAATAAAAAAATAAAGAAAATTTATGTTTTTTCCTGAACCTTTTTTTTACCACTTGTTAGGGAGGAGGGGTTTTTCTAAGTATTATAAAAATTAAATATTTACATTTTTTATTTTTGGATTTATCTCCATTGCCCTTTTTCCCCCCTTTTTATTAATTTTTCCCTTTCTTCTTCTGAAGTTTTTTGGAACCGCATTTTTTTTTGTTAATTTTAAGCTCATTATTTTTTAATCTTTAAATTAAGTTTAAATTTTGTTTCAATATTTTCCCATCTTTAAAGCTTTAGAGATTAAATTTTTTATCTTTTTAAATTTACTGTTAGCAAAATTTTTAATATTATCATTTTTTTTTAATTTTATTCAAAAATTTAAGCCAAACATTTTTTACAGAGGCTAAAACCTCCGATACAAGAGCGGAAATTTTCTAACGAAAATAGATAGAAAAATTAAACCAATGTTCCTATAATATACTGCAGACAAAAAAGCTGTGTCTACTCCTTTGTTATATTTTTTTCCCTTTTTATTTTTTTTAAGTTTTACGAGTTTCTTTCATTAATTAATGTTTTTCAATTCTGAGATTTTTTGTATCTATAATTTTGACTTGGTTTAAGTTCACTTCCGATGCTCTGCAGTGTTCCATAGTTGGCGTGAATTTTTTTTACATTTAAATCGGGGTTAAATTTGGGGCCGTTGGGTTGCTTCATTTTAATTTTTATTTGAATTAAAACAAAAACGAGGCAACAGTATTAACTACGTTGATTATTACCGGGAAAAAAAAATTAATAACCTTCCAGCCTCAAAAAAAAAAGGGCGTTAAAAATTATCATGTTTTGCTGTTTTTGTTTGTAAAGTAATATAAACCCCATTAAAAGCTCCCCATAAACCAAACCAAAAACCAACTCGCCTTACCACTTTCCTTTTCTCGACAGACCAATACCATAAAAAAACCAGCCTTATCACAAAAAACCAACCTTTTTTTTTTCCCCCCCGGTTTTCCAAATGAAAACACCTTACTTTTATATAAAAAACCTTTTATTTAAGCTTATTGTAAGTTTTTTAAGGATTCCTCTTTTCTTTTTACCACAGGTCTAATTTTGTTAAAGTGTTAAGTAATTCCTTCAAAAATTTGACTTTAAATTTTTAAAAATTTATTTTCAAAATTTGAGTTTAAATTTTTAAAAAATATGAATCTATTTTTCTATTATCTTATTACTTTTTAGAACCAAAATTTTTCATTTTTTAGAATAAAATTTCAGTATGGAAAACAAAAGGGAAATAATTTCTAAAAACACAACTCATTGGTAACCATGATTTCTATTTTTTGTTTTTTTTTATCAAAACACTTTTATTTAAATTCAAATATTTCCTTTAAGTTTTTTTTTATACTCTGGATTACTAAAGTTTATTTAACAATTCTCCAATTGATTACTCTAAACGGAATAACACCAAGAATATTACTAGGGCACCATTAAAAAAATTATAAAAAATTTTTTATTTGTTAAAGAGAACTTTAAAATTCTTATAAGGTTTAAATATTGTTTGTTCACCATGGCAGGGAGGTTAAGAAGAGGTAATTTTTCCAAATAATGACCCCTTTTTAATCTAAATTTTTTTAAATTTCTTTGGTTATTTTAATCCATAGGTTTATCACAAACTGAATTATTTTTGGGGTTTTCTTTGCTTTTTAAAAGCTTTTCCATTTTTTTCATCAACATTAAATGTTATTTGTTGTCAAAATTTTTAAACATAACTATTTTTGAAAATAAAAAACCATTAAAATTATTTTTTTGGGGGTGGGGGGGATTTACGAAGTTAGTATCAATCATTGCCAAATTAAAATTTTTCCCAACCCATATTAAGTAAAACCTCTAAATCCAATTTTTTTCTCCGGGTTTATTATCTATATATTGTTTTTGGTTTATGGTTCATTATTTGAAATTATAGTTCTTTTTTTATTGATAAAAAAAAAATTTTATATAATTTGGGGAAAAATTTTCCGCAGTTCCCTTTGTTTTCTAAAAAAAACTCTTGGTAATCCTGTTTTTTTTTTTTTCCCCCATTCATCACAAAACTTTTTATTTTAATTCAGAAATTTTTCCCCTATGTTATTTTTTTACTAGAATTATCAAAAAAAATTTAAAATATCCCCAAAATTGTTTACTCTCAAAGAATAACCCCTAATTTTTTTACTAGGTGCTCATTAGAAAATTAAAAGTAATTTTTTGTAAAGGTGAAATAATTGTTTTTTAATTTAAAAATATTAGCTTTTTTTTTTTTTTTTCCATTTTTTTCTTTCTCTTTCTTTCTTTTCTCTTTTTTCTTTTCATTTTTTTTCTTTTTATTCTTTCTCTTTCCTTTCTTTTCTTTCTTTTCTTCTTTCTTCTTTTTTTTTTCTTTTTTTTTCTATTCTTTCTTTTCTATTTCTTTTCTCTTTTCTTTCTCTTTCTATTTTTTTTCTATTCTTTCCTTTTTTCAAACTTTTTTAAATATTTCTCTTTCTCTTTCTCTTTTTTTTCTCTTTTATTTTTTTCTTTCTTTTTCTCTTTCTTTTTTAAAATATTTCTAATTTTTCTTTTCTTTTTTTTTTCAAACTTTTTAAATATTTTCTTTTTTTTCTCTTTCTCTTTCCTTTCAAACTTTTCCCTTTTTTATTTCTCTTTCTCTTTTTTCTTTCTATTCTTCCATTAATTCTTTTTCAAACTTTTCTTTTTTATATTCAAAAAAATTTTCTTTCTGCCTTTAAAGTCTTTTTTTTCCCTCCTTATTCTTTTCATTTCCTCACCCTCTGTTAGTTTAAATTTTTCTTCATGCAATTCTAAAATTTTTTAAATGTTTCAAATAAAAATTTAAATCACCTAATCTTTTTTTTTTTAAATGTTTGAGTGGGAATTTGAAAAAACCCTTTTTTTAAAATTTTTTCTATATTATACCACCTAAGTATAATTAAAACTTCTTAATCTAATTTTTTTTCTCCCTGTTTTTTTCTAATATTTTTGTGGGTTTATGGTTTATTAATGTTAAAAAATTTATGAACTTTTTTTCCGTAAAAAATGTCCCTAAAGCTTTTAAATATAATGAAGATGTTAATTTTTTTACATGGAGGAGTGTTTAAAAAAAAAGGATATTAACATTATAAAACAAGAAAAAAAATTTTTCTCAGAGGGAAAGGGAAAATGAAAATTTTAAATGTAGATTTCCCAATATATTTGAAAAATTTTATTACATAAAGTTAATGAAGAAATAGAAAAAAGGGGGGGAAAGTGTTTGGATTTTTAATTTTGGCAGAATAAATTTAAAACTTTCTATTTGGTGTTCAATAAGGTTGTGGAGTTGAATAAAAAATCATAAAATGCGGGTTTTTTTTCAACCCGGGGACAAGGGAAACCCGTATGGAGGGAGTCCGCTGCAAGCATAGCAAAGCACAAAGTCGAGGATTAACGGGTCTTTATTCTTTTTTCCCATATTTACATCAAACAAAAAGAATTTAAAAGAATTATCTATTTCCTTCCAAAAAATAAAGTTGGAATGCTTTTATTAATAATTATGTAAAAGCTTATGAAAAAATTTGTAGTGAGTTTAATGTAGACCCTAATCGATTGGAGAAAAAAGAAGGTCTTGGAAAGAATATACAAAAGTCATCGCTTGGGAAAGAACAGATTTTAGAAAGATAATTTTTCACAACATATAAAAAGAGCATTCTAAATTTAGTTTTATCAAAAATGACTTTTGGCCCTGAATACCTGGGGGACTTGTGGATTCAAAATGTGAATTCTCCCACCAAAAAAATTTTCATATTGATTTCCCCAACAACCGTGAATTAAAAACATAGGAAACTTTTATTCTTGTGAGTAAAAAAGGTTTTTTAAAAGACAGGAGTTGAAAGAATTTAAATGAGCTAAAGATATATTTTTGGGGGCTATTCTTGGAGCACAATCTAAAAACTAAAACAGATATTTTGGGAAACAGGAATGGCATTTGTGCTAAAAACAATTTTGAAAATTTTTCAAGTGAGTTGACAGCCCAAATTGTATCCCTACTCAAATAAAAAAATTGAAAGTGTTTTTAAAAAAATGCAAGAAGCAAAGTTGATTATGTTTAGGGAATGGATTAAATGTCTCCGTGAATGGAATTAAGAATTGAACAATAAAAGATTATAATAAGAAATTGTAGTAGCAAAGAAAAAAATTAAAAACATTTGGGAAATAAAAAGATGTAATTTTTCTCTGTTGAACCTACTACACACACCCACAGATAAAAGTGGTACACCAAAAAAAAAATCTTTACCGAAATAAGTAAACCAATTTTTCCCACCCGGGACTATGGAACGCTGGGGAGCCTCTGTCCGTAGAAAACCTGTGTCCTTGAAACAACGGGTTAAAACATGAAGATGATAAAACAGCTATTATAACGGGAAGTTTACGTGGACTTTTAGCTTTATTTTTTTACGAGTATGTTCCTAACGAACTTTGTTGGTGCGGAGCACAAAACGCTGTATAAATATTCCTAAACTAAAATTAATAAAGCCCATAAATTATTTCAAAACCAGCAAAAAACATTTCCTTTTGTTTTTAACAACCCAAAGTTAAAATGCTCCAATAATACCGGGTTAATGCAGCTGCAGCCTTTCCCTAAATTTTGCAAAAGTTTAGCAATATTTGAAAAGTTTTTTTTTATCCAATCTCTTAAATTTCCTCCTTTCCCGGGGGTTTGGGTTTACAGTTCCACCACCCCCAGGAATAAAAGTCTCAACAATAACACCAATAATCATTCCAAAAGCGTTAAAATACTAACAATTGTTATCCCTTTTTTCCCCAAAAATTAGTTTTTTTTTTTCTGCTAATTTTGTATCTTCATTTAATACTTTTGTTTGTCTTTTTTATTCTATTTATTTGAGTTTTAGTTTATCTCTATTTGTTTCAATACTTTTAATTTGAATTTCTCTCTATCTCTAAATCATTTTCTTTTGTGATTCTTTCTATTTGGAATTCATCATTATCTTCCTTAGCTCTTTCTAATTTTTTTTTTTCCCTTTTGAAAAGTTTTTATTTGTTTAATTTAATTTGCTAACCCTTTGAAACCTTCTTTTACAGTAGTCATTGTTTTAAAAGGACTCCATCAAAATTCTTTTATTTGTAAATGTTGTGTTCCTTGATAAAATTCCCCAACTATTTTTTTACTCTATTTTCGGCTTCTTCAAAAAAAAGATGTTTCTTCAGTTTCGCAGCATTTGCACGTTTCAGCTGTCTGGGTAAATCGTCTTTTCCCATAGTTTTAATGTTTTTTTCTATATTTTTAAATCTTATTCTTTCCTCAATTAATTGAGCCAACCCTTTTTCTCCATGAAACCCTGTAGAATAAGTTTTGAAAATCATTACTCCAAAAACCCTTCGAAAAAAAATAAATACATTTTTCTCGAAGTGTGTCAAGTGAATAATTTTTAATGTTTCTTTAATTTTTTTTTCATAATATGATTGGTTTTTCTTTATTCCTCAAAATTAACCAGGTCTTTAAATTTATCCTTTTTTTTTTAAGTATTAATTTCCCTCATGGTTCTTGGTTTCTTTCAAAAAACAATTTGTCATATTTTTTCAATAATATTCGGGTTTGTTCCTGTAAAATTTTTAAAAAAAACATTTCGTAGCACTTTTTTTGTTTTTTCTCTTATCATCTTAAGGGAGTTTCCTCATCAAAATCTCATAATCTTCTTATTTACAGGATTTTAAAAAATCATATCCTCCTTTCTGCCTTTTTTAAACTTTAAAAAAATGTTTCCAGGGGGAACTTTGTTCCTTTTTTTCCCTCAAAAAAAATGGAGCTTACGGAAAAAAACTAAACCCATACAGAAAAAAAGGAACCTGGGTATTAGAGGTATTCGAAAAAGTTTGTAAAAAAGAAAATAACCCTTTAAATATTGATCAAAATCAACAATTGTTAGTAAGATTTCCAATCTAAGTGGTAATGTGTTATTTTTCCTGGAACAAAAAGATTAGCATTTGAAATTAAATCAAAATTAGTGATGCAAAGAAAACAATATATCCAAACATGGAAGATCAAAAATTAAGAAAACGTAATAAAAATTCAAAAATGAAGTAATGTAAATTTGTGATAGTGAAATATCATTGTTTTATGGATTTATGGAAGTCTACTACAGAACGTGAAAATTGGGGCATCCCAAAGGGAAATTTGGAAAAATAAACATGTTAAGACAGATTGGAGTTGGTAATGCTTCCCCTCAGATACCAAAGAAGCTATTGAAAAAGCTTATGGGAAATAGTTTTGTATTCCTCTAGTTTTTGAATTATTAGAATCAAATTCCCTTTTTATAAAGGGGGTCTGGAAATTAGACTTGAATATAATTCATTTAATGATTATAAATGTATTTAAAATCTAGTGAAAAATAATGCTTCTTATGTTATTAAGAATATTTTTTTGAATTTGAAAGTGTTTTGGTTTTTAGCTAAAAAATTAAAAATAGATTTAGTGGTAAGATGGTTTTTTATATGATAGAATTTTAGACAAGGAAAATAACAAAAATAAATCTGATCATTTTGGGAAATATTAATCTAAATTTCCCGGGCTAAAGTATGAAAGGTTTTCATGTTATTTGAAGATCCGGATAGGCCAACAAAACATTATTTAATCCTGAAATAACAAAAGTAAAATAACAATAGAAGGATTTCCAAATAACTTTACAGTCGGGAATAAAAGTTTAAACAGTGGGATGAGAAAAATAAATTCTTTTGTTTTTAATTCAAAAGTGAAAAAAATTATAAAGATAAAAAAATTAAATTCCCAATGAACTTTAAAAAATATCTAAAAACATTATGCTTATGGTTAGATTTACGTTAAAAGGATGAAAAACTCTCTCTGGTTCAGGGAGAAAAATTTAAAAAAGCATCAGAAGGTATAACTATACAAATAACAAAGACGCAGGATGGATACCCAATAAATCTTTATTGTTTGTTTACAAGATACAAATTAATTTTGAAGATGGAAGATTTAAAAAAAATTGTGTATTAGTGTTTCATAGTGTTATACGCGGGATTTCCCCACAGCTGGAACAAAGTTCCATTAAAAATGGAGTTACCTAAATATCCATGTGCATTATCTGTGGAAAAACGGGATGGGAAAAAACAAAAATTTGTTTTAGTCTTTTAGAAAATGTTTAAGAGGTGTTTTTGAATAATTTTTATTTTTGTCACTATTCAAGGAAATAAAGCTTATAAAAAAGACAATGGTTGGTGATATTAAAATCCAAAAACAAAGAATTTAAAAATTGTTAACCTATTTTTAAAGGGAGAAGAAAAAATACAAGAATTTTTAAAGAATATTTTTTTAAAAAAATTATCAAGGAAAACCAACACTTTTATTATAGATACTGAGTGCAACTAAACAATTAAAACAAAGAAAAAATATGTTATCGGGTTTAGTTTTTTAGGTAGACATGCAGAACAAGTGAGGGGTTTATTTCACAAAGATATAATTATTTTTAAAAAAAGTCTTAGGGAAAAAACAAAATGGTTTTGATTTTTTATACAAAAGTAGGATAGTTTTGAAAACTGTTTAAAAAAAACGATGTAAACCACATTGAAGAAAGAGAAAAAATTTAAAAGAAAAATTGAAAAAAAAGAAAAATAGAAAATTTAAAATTTTGAAAATGATCAACCTACAATTTTTTATGGGTTGTTAATATTTTTTACCTTAAGGTATACTAGAAAAGTTAAGTAATGTAAAAGTAATGCTTTAATACCTTAAGTATCAAAAAATGCTTAAAAAATTTAACAATCCCTACAAACAAAACGGGAAAAAAAATTTTATATTCTTATCATTTTGCTTGCAGCTTTTTCCCATAGTTGGATAGGGAATATTTAAAAAAAATTTACTTTAAGTAAATTTTAAAAATTAAATTTTTGGATGCCAAGAATTTTTTAAATAAAAATATTTTTCACAATGCCCCGCACCCGGACAAGGGAACCCTCTTCAAAAAAGTCCCAGCCGAAAAGTTCGTAATGTACGCAGCCCTTTATCCTAGCACTATGATGAAACAAAATGAAAGTTTTCCCCTATTGTTGTGGTGGGGGAAGTAAAAAATATTTGGTAAAAAATTAAAAAGCAGCATTATAAAATAACACCAGAACAAATAAACAAATTATACGGGAAATAAAAGTAGATTAGGAAAAAGTATACTAAAAATAGGTAATTCTTTTTTAATTTATATGTTATGGGGTATCAAAATATTTTAAGTTGTTAATCCACCAAAACAATACTTTTTAAAAGAAGATCCTTTTATAAATCATGCTTTAAAAAAAACTTGTTGTAAATTGTATTATGAAGGAATGTATTTGCTCCTTTTACTACTATGATAAAAAATGCTAGTCATATTGACTTCGGCAAAGCCCGGTACGGAACGGCTGTATAACACTCGGGCACTTTACTAAACCCCGTTGAAAAAAACACCTTGAAAAAAACACACGGACAAAGTCCCCCCTGTAAACATAGTTTAAAAAAAAATGAAAATTCCAAAAAAAATAATGAAGAAACCCCTGAAGGCCATAGTTCCAATTAAAATAAAAAAAAAAATCCAAAACGATATTGCTGGTAAGAAAGGTGAGAAGAAAAAAATGAAAGCTGAATTAAAAGAAAGAAATGGAAAAAAAAGAAGAAAGAAAACATTCAATTAAAATCTATTACAAAGAGGGGGCAAAAGCCGGTACGGAACGGCTGTATAACACTATGGAACACAAAATGAAGTTTAAAGAATTTTAACTAGTGACAAAAATTCACATTGGGTTTCATCCGTGTAAAAATAACAAAAATTATTTACCTTTATGTTTTTCGGAGTTTTTGGATTAGGGATTTATATATAATTCTAAACAATAATGTTTACAGCCGTTCCGTAAACCCCATACAGAAAGAAATTAAAACCCCAAAAAAAGTTGATCCCAAGAAAAGTTGACCATTGATCTTTAATATTCCGACTTAAACCAAAATTTTTTTTCTAAAAAATGGCGGATGAAAAACAAATTGTTTTAAAAAAAAATTTCATCAGGAGTGTTCTGTTTTAAAAAAATTGGTTATGCAGAAATAATTAAAAAGGTTTTAAGAAAACCTGCTCCTAGAGTAGATTTAAATTTTTGGATGTTTCAAGTTAACTATTAATTCTTCTAGTACTTATACAAGAAAAATTTTTTGTTAAACAAGGTATTATTTCCCGCTGAAAATTTTAAGTAGTGGAACTTTTTGTTCCATATAAAAAAAGGCAAAAATGCAAAAGCAATGAGATTGGTGGAAAACAGTGGTTAATGCATTTTCATTTCAGGTATAAATTTTTTTATTTTTCAATTGGTTTAAAAAAGGGTGCTGATGAAGAGAAAAAAAACTGATAGAGCAATGGAAAAATTACAAACTGCACGGGGAATGGAATAAAAAAATTAGAAAGACAAAATTTTTTTAAAAGAACAATTACAAAAAAAAACAACCTCTAAAAAAAACCCTTTTAAAGTTGATGAATCAATGAAAGAAAAATTTTTTATGCAACTGGGGGTGATAAAACTGATAATGTTTCACAGCCCGGGCTTTGTGCAGAGCAGCGGTTCCCTTGTCCGAAAGAACCTTTTATTTTAAATGATTTTTATATCCCTTTGAAGATCAAAAAAATGAGAGATTATATTTATTATGGTGGGAAAACATTAATGGATTTGTTGCATGGAAGCTACAAAAAGGTAAAGTATCTATTCCCTTTTTAAATATATCTTTTATCTCAAATGGGAATACTTATTTTTTTAAAAATTCTTAAAATTTCATTTCATGTTTATCAGAGTTTAAAGTATAATTATTTATTTTTTGTGTTTCTTAAATAAAATTTTTTTTAAAACATCAAAAATTTTTATCTTTATTTTTGTTGTTTTTCCCTTTCTTTTTAATTTTTTAGTTTCTATTTTTCATTTAAAAATTTCCAACCCCTTCAATGGTTTAGATAAATATAAGAAAAAGCTTTTCTTCTTAAAAAAACTATCTCATTCATAATATAACCCTTTTAAATTATCTTTAAACTACCCTTTACTTTTTTTAAATTTTTTTTGAATAAAGTGGTGATTTTTAGGATGCCCTGTATCCAAATATTTTTCTTTTTTTTTTTTCTAATCTTTTTAAAAATCTTTTGTTTTTATTGATAAGAAGCTATTAGTTTTTTTTTCGATTAATGGAAATCCCCAATTTAAAAACCCCATTTCTGTAGATAAACATATCTATTTTTTTTCTTTTCCTAACGGTATTATCTTTTTTTCTGTAGAATTTTTTTCTTTTTTGTTAGAATAAATGGAATATATTTGGTTTATCTATTCTTGTTTATTTTTTTGCATTTTATCCCGAGATGTTATAAGATAATGTAAAATAAAAGAATTTTTTCTTTTTTGTGAAAAAGAGAAATTTGATTTTTTTCCTTTTTTTTCCATCTCCTTTGGAAAATCCTCTAAAAAGAATAAACTATAATTTGTCTTTTTTTAAGAATTTAAAAAAGGAATATATTTTTCTTTTTTTTCAGTATAAAATTTTTCAAAAAAATGTTTCCATTACTTTAAAATTTCCTTTAGGGATAACTTTTTAAACTGCAGTGATCTTACAACATTATTTTTTTAAAAACGTGGGAAAAAATTTTTTTACACCATTTAAACATTTATTTAAAAGATTTAAGTCTTGATTATTTAACACCAACTTTTTATTTTTTTTATAAATTCCACTAGACCATCTGCTAAAAAGAATCCTTCTATAAAAGCTTTTTTCTCTTCTAAAGTTGTTGGTTTAATTTTAAAAAATTTTTCTTTTAATGGTGGGTTTAAAGTTTCTTTAAAAAAATTTTCGTTAAATAAAAGATTTGTATTTAGTTTAAAACTTTAGGTTTAATAATTTCTTTTTCATTTTTTTAATTTAAAAATGATTTCGTTACATCAACAATCCCCTGGTGTAAAACTCTAAAAATTTCTTTTTTGTTTATGTTTAAATTTCAGTTTTTAATTTAACAAATCCTTTACTCGTCCAAACTTCTAATTTAAAAGTTTACAATAAAAATTACCATTTGAATATTCATATTTATCTATAATATCTTCTATTTTTCAATAATATTTGTTTTTATTCTTGTAATTGGAGTACACCAAAAAAGAACTGAAGCAACTAATTCATTCTTTTTTTCCTTTGTTCATTAAAAAATCATAAAATGTTGATACTTTATAATTTAGAATAATCTAATATAGCTGTCCCCAATAAAAAGGTTTTTTTTTAAATGAAAAAGAAGTTTAAATTATTTTTAATTGCAAAAAGGTTATCATTGAATTTAAAATGAATCTTTAAAAAATTTGGTTTTTTTATATATTTTTTTTTTTCTTCCTTTCGGTAAGTAATTTTAATCTCATTTTTTCCTCTTATATTTTTTAAAATCTTTCCTGAAACTATTATCTTAATTTCCAAAGATCCTTTTCAAAGTTAGATGTTGATTTAGTTCTTTGTTTAGTGTTAAAATCAAAATATTTCTTTAAACCATTGATTCTTCAAAAGAAAAAAGTTTTAAATTTTTTTTTCTTTTCCCAATTTTTATACTCTTTTAAAATTGGTGATGTATAATATTTTTCTTTTTAGCTTTTAAAGTAAAAAAATAAAAATTTTTTTTTTACCTAATGGTTTTCTCCTAATAAATTTAAAGAAAGGAGAAATTTTTCTTTCTTTTACAATCTTTTCAGGGCAAAGGATATTTATTTGTTTTTTTTTTACATTCATCGTAACTCTAAATCACATTTAATTATACAACCTCTACCTTTGGGAAAATTTTTTTAATAATTTGGACTTTTTCCCATTAAAAATTTTTTTGGGTTGGGAACTTTTGAGACATTGCCCACCTTTGAAAATTTTTAGCTCTAAATTAATAAGAATTTTTCTTCTAAGAATTTAGATAAATCTCCACCCTTATTTAAAATTTTTTTTTTGCCTTTTTTTTTTTTCATATTATCTAAAATTCTTTTTCCTCCTTTTTAAAATTTGGAGTAATTTTTTAAAAGCTTTTAATTCTAGGACCAAACTCCTGAAATCCTCCTCTTATTCCTTTTTCAACATTTGCAAATATCTTTCAGTTAATAATTTAACTCACCAGTATATTTTTGTCCCCCATTGCCAGTTAATCCGGGGCAGATACAATAAAAAAGGACATTTCATGATGTTTTAAGAAGAATTTTCTAACTTTTTAAATGCTCGTAAGATTAAACATCTGTTTTTAAAAATAATTTATGATAATCTTTAAAGATTTACTTTTTTAAAAGATTGAAAAATCTTTTGGTTTGATATTCTTTTTAGATTTCCCTTTTTAAGTGTAGAAAAAACTTTTCTTTGGTGGGGAATTCAGTTTCTTTAAATTTTTCAATAGAGTCAATTATTCATTGGATAAATTCCTTTTTTTTTTAATAGTGAAAAAATATTAAAACCTTTTTTTTAAAATGGGAAAATTTACCATTGATTGCTTCCCTGCTAACCCTTTACTCATAAAACTATAAGAATCTAAGAATCTTAATTTTTTATAATATGATCAAATTATAGAAATAATTTTTTTTGAACTTTTTGAAAGAAGTTTTTTCTTTTTTATATTCTCTTCATATTTCATAAGTTCTTCAATTAAAAAGTGGAAATAAAATTAGAAAAATTTTGAAAGAATACAGGGATTAACTTTTTTACTTTCCTTTTTTTGTATTTTGATTGACTGCGTCCTTAAATTTTTCCCGAAAAATGTTATGTTCCTTTTTTTACCGTAAAATGTTTTTCAAAACCTTTTTCACAAATATAACATTCATTGCTTCTTGAAAAATTTTTTTTCATAATTTAAAATTGGTTTTTTTTTTCACTAATGTAAAACTTATGTTTATTTTTTTAAATTTTCTTTATTACTTTTTCTCATTTTTTCTATTGCATCATTTTCCCAATATAAGAAAAGTTTGTGTTTAATAATTTTTATTCTGAATGAAAATATTCCCCAACTATTTTTTCTTGTTTAAATATTTTTTTTGGAGTTTTTTCTGGTTTGGGTTTAGTAGTAATAATGGAATATTATTTTTCAAAAACGAATATATAACAAAAGGTAATTTTTTTTTGAAAAAGGTAATTTTAAATTTTAAAAATTTTTTTCCTGGTTAGGTAATTTTTATTTACGTGTTCATTATTTAACTATTTCTTTTTATTAATTAATTTTTTCCCTTTGAAAACCTTGTAAACAATTTCTACTGTAAATTTTTTATGATTTTTTATAACGAAAACTATCTAAATTTTTAATTTTTAAAAAAATGGGGATTTTCATTACTTCAATGTATAAGAGATCAACTACATTTCGGAACTTTGTAGGAACTTTGTTCCCGCTGCTTTGCATTTTCCAGCTGTGAAACATTGTTTGAAAAAATAAACTGGATATAAAGATTGCTATTAGATTGATCTTCTAAGCGAAAACATTTATAATTAAATTATTTTGTCCCTTTTTTTGGAATATCTTTTATGCTACAGGGGTATTCAATCCCACCATTTAAGTTTATTTTATATGGTTTATATTTTTCACCTTTCTTTTTATCATTGCAGGGATAAATTTTGATGTATTTTCCCAGGAAACTTTATTATCTTTTTTATTTTGAAAATTAATAAATTCTTGATTTAAAATTGAAGGGTAATAAGTGAAGCTTTTTGATATTTTAAATTTTTATTTTTTTACTTTTCTTCCTTTTAATATTCTAAAAAAAAACCCCATCCACTTTTTTGAAATTCTCTATCGCTTTAAAATTTTTTTCTATTAAACTATTATAGAATTTTTTATATTTTTTTGTGATTAATAACTTGAAAAGGGTGGAGTAAGACTTTCTTTTTATCAAGAGCAAAGGGGTTTAAAAAAATTTACTTGTTATTATTATTTTTTTTCAAAAGGAAAATGATTAATAATATTTTTTTTCTTTAAAAACTTAAAAAATTCAATTATATTTCTTCATCTATATCATCAATGTTTTTTTTCAATGAGATCTTTAAATTTTCTTGGGCCATTTAAAAGAAATAAATTTTAATTAGGTGTTTCATGTGTTTCACTTACTTTTTTCGGTTCCCCAGTTGTTTTAAGCTCCGCAGCCTATGATAATTTTTTTAAATAGGATTTCAACATAAACTCTTGAAAACGCTTTTTTACTTTTCTTTGTTTTTTTGTAATGTTTTTGTTGTTTTTGGTTAAGACATTGTTTACTCAATTTAATCCAAATCTTCTTCTGTTTGTTTATAAAAATTTTTAGTGTTTGTATTCTTTTCATTTTGTACAAATTTTCGATCTGCCATTTTTTAGAAAACAAATTTAAGCTATTTAAAAATGGATCACCCAAAAAAAAAATTGTTTTACGTTTTTTAAAAAAAAAAATACTGAAAATAATTCATAGAACAAGTAACAACAACCAATAAAAACAATGTTAAAGCTAAATGTTTGAGTGTGGATCTAAGAAAATGATTTTAGGACAAATGGTTTCCCAAAGGGGATAAAAATTTGCAGATGAATTACATCATAGAGTTATAAAGAAATTTCCCAAAAGGGGTGTTTTTTTTGATTCAATAGATAAAATATGGGCTTTGATTTAGTAGATATGCAACAATATTCAAACAAAAAAAACACTTAAATATTATTTGCAGTTAAGATGTTTTTAGTAAATAGGTTGGTTTAAATTCCATTTAAAAAAAAACAGGAGTAAAATAAGGAAGCATTTAAAACATTTTTTGGGAAAAAAAACAATTTTTTTTGGTCAGATAAAGGGTCTGAAATTTTTTTAATCGAAAGTAAAAGAAATTTTTAAAAGTAATAAATAAAATTTATTCAATGAGAAAGAAAAAAAAATCAGTGAGGAAAAAGTTGGGTAGGAACTATGAAAACCCCTTGTTTTTAAAATTTTACGTCAGAAACTCTAAAAATTATGATGTATTAGATCAATTAGTTAAAGATTATAAAAACAAAACATTCTTCAAAATTAAAAAAAGACACCGTTGAAGCAAGTAAATCAGAAAAAAACATTAACAGTGTTAAAATTTATATCAGAAGAAGGGGAAAAAAAATTTAAAAAACTAATTCAAAATTGGGGGGGGGAGAGTAAGAAAAAAAAAAGAAAGGTAAAATTTTTAAAAAGGGTTATACTATCGTTGGACTGAAAAAATATTTGTAATTGAAAAAGTTTTAAAAACAAAACCCCCGTTACTTATAAAAAAAAAAATTTTAAAAAAGGGGAAAGACATTACAGGTATTTTTTGAACAAGAATTACGAATTATGAGTTTAAAAAATCAAAAAAAACTTCTCACCCTTTTTTTGAGAAAGTTTCCCGTTTTGCATAACCGTTATAATATAGCGTAATTTTTCGGAATAAATATAGAATAAAAACACAAAAGTACTTTTATTTTACCTTTTTAATTCTTTACAAATCTCTTTTATTATTTTACTGTTTTGGTAAGAAAAATAACGGAACTCCCATTGAAATAGGTTCAAAAATTTTGTAACAAATTAAAAAAAAAAGGCCGCATTTTTTTTTGGCGTAAGAAGTTTGGGGTGTTAAAAAAAATTCATGTTTTGTTTTTTTTTGGAATGTTGGTTTTTTAAAGACCGGAGAAGCTGTCCTTGTTGTGCTGCTTATGAATTTCTTTTTTTATTGTTGTACTTTCAATTTGTTTAAGTCTTTTAAAATTTTGTTGATTGTCTGTTCATTTGTGAGGTCATCAGGGCAATTTCACTTCCCATCATAATGTCCCCTTGTGGAAAAAGCTGTTTTTAAGGCGTTGTTTAATTTTTTTTTCTTTGTTTTTGTGGTCTTTCGTTGTTTGTTGTTGAATTGGCTGCTTTTTTATTTCCGTCGTTTGTTGTAAAAGGTTCTTCCCTTGGTTTACATTTCATCTTCTGGATATTTGTCGTAGATATTGGTGAGTTGATGTAAGCTACTCGAAAATTGTGCTGCTTCTGTGTTGTCCCTGAAAATAAAGTTTTAAAATACTGTAACACCGTTATTTTTTCTTAACGGTGGTGGGTAAATTATTTTTAAGTATGTGACCCGTTATGAAACTTAAAAGGTGGTTGTACAAATTTCCCCAACTTCCGGGGATTAATATATGTAACACCGTTATGAACTTACGGTGTAGACATATAATTTCTCAAAAATACCTGTTATTTAAAAAAAAAAAAACCCAAAAATAATAAAAATTAAATTCCACAAACAAAGTGGCGCCAAATTCACGTAAAACGTTCAGAAAGCAATTGCATTTTAAACTTAACAGAACACAAAATATTAAATAAAATGCAGTACTTACATGGTTTGCTTTGATTTTCCTTTTTTAGAAGTTAAGAGGCAAGGTAAAAAGTTTCTCCCACTGTTAATTTGAAACGAAAGACCGCCCAGTCTGATCGCTCTTTTTACAGGTATGTTTTGACAACGTCCCGGCAACGTTAACGATTTTGTCTATTCATACTCGCTGTTAAATTTTTCTTTCGATCCTAATGTTATTGCCCAAAATTGGTTTTTTTAGTTTTTAAAAAAATATTGGGAAAAAAATTTTTTTGTTGCAAGCATAAAAATTTTTTTTTTTTTTTTTATTGTTGGGTTTTTTTTTAAAAAATTTAACATGTTTTTTTAAATTTTACATTAGTGTGATTTTTTTTAATTTTTTTTAATAATTTGGGAAGGTATGAATGGACTGCTTTTTGGGGTTTACAATGATAAACCCAAAGCGCGGTTAGCGCGTCTGGTTTGAAGGGTTAGACCCGCAGTGAGCAGAACTTCTCCTTTTACTATTGCAGCCTGGACCCGGGCCCTTTTAAAAAACCTCTTCTACTTTATATTTTTCATCAAACATCTATATTACTAAAAAAAAAAACGAGCTGTTTTTGTGTCGGATTTGGCGCCGTTGAAAAAATATGTTACAAAGCATCAGGGTCTTTCGAACCATTAGTAGCGTGTTAATTGCTTTTTGAAATAAATAAAGATTCCATTTGCGAACACCTTGATGGAAACATCGAAACTGGATAAATCTAAAATTATTACTTTCGGGAAAAAATACCTTTTTGTGATTCTTCGTATTGTTCAAAAATCCGTCTACTTCCTGCGGGGTTCCTACTACCCTTCAGCCACGTTATACATGATCAAAGCATCGAAATCGGTATTGGTCCTATTTTAAAACTACACGGCCTTGTTATTAATTTGGAGTTCCCTTTTGTCTTTGAGTTTCTTTGTGTGGCGTTTTACGAACGCTCGGAAGGAAGCCGCTGTAGTTGGAAACCCACAAAACAGCATGATGTAAAGGATTACACGTGAAAATTTGGCGTGGGGCCTGGGTAAAAAACTTCATAGCTATGGCAAAACAAGAGGGATTTTTAAAGTCATTCGTTCCCGATTAAACTCCCACACAAAAACGGGCAAGGATTTTCTGACAATTTAGGCTCATTCTCCAAACAAGGGTTTTTTCGTTCCTCACATAAATCTTTCAATGGGTTCAAAGACAAGATTTTGTCAAAAAAGGAAAAAAGTTTTAAACTGGATTTAAGTGATTTTAAGGATTAAAAATATAGAAACACTGAATAAATCTTTTTGAATCATCATAAAACGTCTGCAAATATTAATTTTGTTTTTTATTATGGGAACTACTTAGCCTTATTTGGGAGTGGGAAAATTCCACAAAAACTCGCCCGCAAGAAAATTTTCAGATTCAGCCGGGTATTGTAATTTAAGACCCTTTTTTTTTTAGTTTTTTTTTTAATGACCTTCCGATAAGGTTCGTGGTGCATTTAAATTTTTTCCAGTTTTGGAGCTTTTTTTAAAATCGTCCTTCAAATTAAATATTTGAACAACAGTCGGATGACGTCATTTATTTGGAACTACTTTCTGAGCCCACTACAGGGTGAATGTAATGTAAGCCGTGTGTAAGAGAGTGGTTTAGACTGTGCATTTTTTTTTTAGCACTTTTTTCAGTCGAAGATTTGTATCTTTTTTTCCAATCGTCTTTTCTGTAAATTTTGTTTTAATTAAAATGTTGAATTCACAGCTTAGTTTTTTTAATTTTTCCCGTTCTACAGTATTTACCAATGCGGAAAAATATTACCCCTTCCCCTTTGAAATTAAAAACACACACCATGGGCAGAAAATGAGTTTGTTTATATTACTGCTTCTTTTTCTGTGTTAAATTTGGTATTTTTGGTTTTTTTGAATTCCCATTTTACCCCATCAAGGCTAACAGATGGCCAATTCAATGACAGTTTTTTTCCCCGGGTTTCTGACGTACTGAACAAAAGCACGCTTTCCCCCAGTCACTAAGAACCAAGGGAAGACAAATTTCCCCAAAAGAAAAAAAAGTGTATGTCATTCTACGGAACGGTCCCCGCCCAAGTGGGATCGAATCCAAAACCCCGGATTCATACCCAAGGCCCCCAAGACCGGTTTAGTTGAAAAAACCCACTGTTGGGCACGGGGGCTGATAAAATTTTTCAGACGAATCCCAAAAGTAAATAATATACCGAGTTTCACAGGATTACCTAGTATACTATAAAATTTTGTATCCTGTTTATACCGTTGTGGTAAATCATTTCTTTTTTTTTTTTAATCAACCGCGCCGGTTGTCCGCGACTTCTTCACCAAAAAAGATTTTTACATTGTAGCTGAAAATGATTTTGGTGACAGAAGGTTCAATGGTTAAAGTTAGGGTTAAGGCCAAGGTTAAAATTTTTCCCACGGACGATGCGAGTGATTACAATACTCGAATTTGAGGGGAAAAGAGGCTTTGAAAAAATAGCAAGCAAATGTCAGGGGGCCCCCCGTTTTAAAATGAAAATGACGCCTATGAAATTTTAAAACCACGTACCTCGCTTTTCAAACATTTTTTTTTATCTAAAACAATTTTTCCGGGAAAGACAAACATTTGTAAAGATATGAAAAATATAAGGGGGCACGAAGTGTAGCCTATACATACCCCAAGGAAATTTTTAACAATCCCGTGACCTTTACCTTTCAAGACGCAAAGGTTTTATGTGCGCGACACACCGTCTTTTGTAAGGTTTTTTGTAAATCCGTCCATTTTAAAATGGAATTATTGAGGGACACGAATATGTACCTTTTTAACATCAAAGACAGTTTCTAACAACTCCCGTGACCTAGACCTTTCACGGGGGGCAGTAGTTTTGCGAGACACACATTGGGTTAAAAGGAAAACTTTTTGAAAATTTTATCCATAAAATTTTTAAATTCGGGGAAAGCGCGCGCAAATTTAGTCCCCAAATGGATTCACCGGGGGTGATTAAAAAAAAAAATTTTTTTTTACTCAACATCAAACAAGGGTCGGGCTGCCCCAAAATACGCCCATAAGATGGGGACTTCGAAATAGCTAGAGAAAAAAAGCATTGTCTCCTAAATCCCATTAGTTAAAGAAAGTTACTTTTAATACAATCATGTTGAAACTTTCCATTAATTTTTAAGGAAAAAGTCTTTTTGACTTATTCAAGTGTTCAAGGGCCCCTAACTTCTAAATCTTCACGCGATAAAGTGAATATCGAACTCCCGCGATTTTAGGCCATGACTGTGTGGAAGTTTTGAAAAGGATTGGGCCAACGGATTGAAGTTGGCCCAGACAAACACAATTTCAAGTATTTTGTGTCATCAAGGGCCATAACTCTAAGTCATTCACCGATAATGCTGGATATTTAATCATCCGCGTATTTTGGCCATGCACATGTGTGAAAACTTTGAAAAAAAATGGGCAAAAAAGTATTGAAGTTAGAGCCCCGAAATCACTTTCAAGTATTTTTTTTACGTCAAGGGGCCCTAAATTTTAAAATTTTTAGCGATAATGTGGTATCGAAATCTCCGTGAATTTTTGGCATGACATTGTGGAAAGTTTGAAAAGGGGGGGGGCAACGGGATTGAAATTTGAGCCGGACAACAAATGTTCCACGCCCGCCCGCCCCCGTGAGTGTTCACATAATACGCCCCATTTAAGTGGGCGTATAAAAAACGGACCATCTTTCCCCTTTCCCCCGGGGGTTCGAGTCCTAGCCGACCAGAAAAATATCATGTAAAGGGAATT
>CM037795.1:2979564-3029564 GCA_021229015.1 Solen grandis
AGTTTACTCATGACTGAGAAAGAGAAGGGTGGGGGAGTTTACTCAAGACAGAGAAAGGGGGGTTTAGAGGGTTTTAACTCAGACAGAGAAAGGGGGGGGGTTTCTCATGACTGAGAGAGAAGGGGGGGGGAGAGTTTATAACTCATGACAGAGAGAGAAGGGGGGGGGGAGTTTACTCATGACTGAGAGAGAAGGGGGGGAGAGTTTTACTTGTGACAGAGAGAGAAAGAGAATTTATTCATTAAAAGAGAGATAATTTCCAATTCTCATGAGAGAATGAGAATTGGGGGGGGGGGGGGGGTTTACTCATGACAGAGAGGGAAAGAGAATTTATTCAATTAAAAAGAGTATTGTCAAGTATGTATTGACTATAAGTCACCCTATTTTAATTAATTATTTAACTTCAGTGAAGCAGAAATGCCATATGGATTGCATTAATTGGTAAATACCTGAACTCCCTGAGGAGTAGCAAACATAAAACCTGATCAACCTCCTTTAATAGACCTTTAGACTAATCTGATTTAATACTTGTTGTTCAGATCATTTCCATGTATGATTAAGACTACATGTAGTGGTAAGATCAGGAGTTTGAATCTGTAGTGTTGCACAGTTTTATGTTGATATGATGGTTTCTTGAAAATAAATGTGACTGACAGTATATCTAAGATAACATCATTCAATGACTGCATGCATGAATCAAGTTACTTAGTAGATGTGTAAATTCAGGATCTCTTTATATAAAGTTAAAATAACTTAGTATTGAACTTGGGAGATTTCACATAACCAATGAGATTAACTAAATAAATTAATCAATACAGTTCTAGTTACAATAGCAGTATCTTAAAATACATGCACATACATGACTGTATGTCCAAAGTAACTTCAAAGTGACTTTACAATTAGAAACAAGGTGCTATGCAGCAATAAAAATATAATTAACACTAAGTTTTCATTAACATTCATTTGAATTGTGTATGCTCTCCCCCCCCCCCTTTGGATCTGAAGTCATGTATACATACTATAATGATTCAGTAAATTCAGATATTCTGTTGCTTGCTGCAACACAGATGGATCCCATTCTTTTAACTGTTTGTTGGGTTTAACATCCAACCAACAGTATTTCAGTCATTTTGAGACGATGTCTACTTGAGAAAGATAAAGTGCTGCTACACTGCAGTATAACACTGTAGACATTAAGAATGTTACCACACTCAGTCACATTACCCTGACACAAGGTTAACCAGTCCTGGAACTATCCTTATATGCTGAGCGCCAAGGAAGAGAGCTATACTAGTACCAATTTTTATGACTTTGGTATGTCGCAGCCAGGAATCAAACCGACAACCTAGCTCCCACTCCCAAGACAGATGCTCTAACCACTCTGCCACTGAGAACATTCATTCTTTTGACTATTTATTCTACATTGAATGCAGTCTGAAACAAAAAAAAGGTCAACAAAAGGTTAAATTAATATCAAATATCTATCCTCCATCATTAAAGAAGTATTCAGTCCAACATTTATCTCTGCCCAGGGTCTCCATATATACAGATTGTATATAGATCGAGAGACCCTGCTCTGCCTAATTCTTCAACAAGGCAAAGCATTCCTCATGCTTATTGTGTGATTTCAATGTCTAAGAAATGCCTCAATCCATCCAACATTTCCTAGAAAGACACATCTCTGCCCTATGGGTCTTTTCTATGTTTCGCTCATGGGTACCTGGATAGCGTAGTGGTAACGCGCTTCACTTCTCACCAATGCGTCCCTGGTTCGATTCCTGGTCAGGTACGTGAGAGGGTACACTAAGTATACAATGGTCGCTCGTCCAGGCACATAAATTTTCCTCGCAATTATGACCACATACGCCAACATCAAAGCCATCTTGAGTGATTGATATAAGTTGTGAGAACTTGTTTCGTAATCAATATAAAATAAATAATGGTTAACTTTTTTTCTCCCTTACATAGAACTTTCATTTTTGTCAGTCAGAATTCTGTTTAGCCATTGTGCTCATAATGTTATAGGTTTTAAGCTTTCAGAGTGGGTTACATTCTCTACTAACTGATCTTCTGGATGACTTGCACGAATCTCTCAGTAATAAGGGTTAATTGGGGGACAATCAAAATCCCCTTGGTCAAAATGTGGTAGTGTATTCCATTTATTGTTTACTCTGCAATAAATACTAACTGAAATGAAAAGAAAATGTAACAATGAGTACATTGTTATCATCAAGTCATTTTATTTTATTATCATTTTTTAAATTATTACATATGATACAACTCAATAAAA
Source organism: Solen grandis (assembly GCA_021229015.1). Lineage (NCBI taxonomy): Eukaryota > Metazoa > Mollusca > Bivalvia > Adapedonta > Solenidae > Solen > Solen grandis. The sequence continues at coordinate 2,981,855 of CM037795.1, forward strand.
TTACATTCACATTCTGCACTGTAACAGGGTTGATAATCAGCAAGTTCTATACATACAACATTAAAAAAAAAATACTAGATCAAACCCATTAATAGCTAGCATTTTGCACTCCAGATGAATCTTCCCTTCTCATCTCCAAAGATAAATATTGAGATCGAGTAATAGTAAACAAATGACAAATGTACACTTTAAAACCTAATCAGATAGTTAAATTCAGTTTTAAAAATTAAAATGAAAGAATAGTTTATAAAAAATCTAAGATTGAATCAATTAAAAATACGTAATAATAATTTTGAAAAAGTTCAAAGAGGGAATTTCGAAACTTTTAAGAAGTACAGTGGAAACTCCCTAAACCGGACACACTCGGGACCAGCAAAAAAGTCCGGATTAGAGAGGATTACGGAGGTTTTGTAAATCAGACTCAGCTGTTGTTGTGGATGATGATGTTGATGATGATATTTTTTCTTAATAGATCTTTATTGTCATAATTATATTTTGAACATAATACCCACTCTATTTTTCTCTCAGATTTTTTTTAATAATCACCTGCTATACTCTCATTCTTTTTCTCTCTGTTTTTTTCTTTTATTCTTAAAAACAAAATAAAGTCAACATTGTTTTTATAATTTTATAAACATAAATCTCACTTGGACATATGTATGATTACAATACATGTTTCAAGCAAAAAAACCTTATGCAGCTTTATACATTATAAGCAACATTATAAGTCTTCCCGATCAATTTCCTGATTGTCATGTTTGTTTTTTACACCTTATTCTTATAACACTCTTTACCATATACCTGACTGTCCGTACCATAATTAACCTTAATCCCATAAACCTTATACCTGACAGTCCGGACGATTATTATTTCTTCCCTTTCACCGCGTTTTTATGAAGAAACAAATGATTTTGGAAAACAGCATCCGGATTACAGGGGTTTTTTTTAAGCACAAAAATGACAACCGGACCAAAACTTGCGTCCGGAGTACAGAATATGGAGGATCCGGATTAGAGAGTTATTTTCTATATGTATCAAATAAGCAAAAAAACGGGACTTATGAGATCGTCCGGAATGAGAAGGATTCCGGTATACGGAGGGTCCGGTTTAGGGAGTTTCCACTGTAGTTTAAAATGTTTATATTCTACAAAACTTATAATACTGCAACAAAATGAGTAATTTTGGTCTCTCAATGTGCATGTGCGCTAGTATCAGCTGCTTATCTACGTGGTATTTTTGTCTGTTGCAAATTTGTGTAGGTAGTGCTTATCACGTGTCATTGGCTTGCAGCATGTGGGGTTTACATAAAACCCTACGGAGCGAGTAGCTGTGTAAACCAGTCTGCCTCTGGCAGCTGACCCAAACGGTCCTTTTCAGGACCACCTCCTCCCTTCACTTTTGTCACAGGAGATGGCAACATCTAGGCTGAATAAGCCGAGTTAGTCATTCCCACTTTGGCTTCAAAATTCTTGATTTTATTAAGTACTTATACCTCACATCTGTGAGGCTTTTCGAAATTCGATCTTTTTCGGCATGCAAACTCATCTTTAAGGAGTTGTGGTCACACTCTGGGGTCCGAACCATAAAACAGTTAATACTGTAGACGGACCCTCATTAAGCATCTTATAAACAAATAGATGTGTAAACAAGACTGTTCTGTGGAACACGTGTGCCACTTGCTGAAGCGTTGCGGAAAAAGACCCGACTCAGACAGACGGACGGACGGACAGACGACGGAAAAGGGATCCCTATGTGTCACCTGCTGTAAGCAGAGGTGACACGACAAAGTCACAGGAAACTGTGATGGGGGCATTAGATCTGAATACACGATTATTGGATATATACAACACACGCGCAAAGTTTACTCAAACTTTATTTTAACATACTCCTTCTAATCATTACCAATTAAGGCTGTTATAAATTTAACTACCATTTCCTTATTATGACTTGTTCTGACACCATTTCACACCTGGGACAGCTTTTTATAAATGCCTTTAAAGATTATGTACGGCGGGACTGCTTTATCAAAATTCAAACATTTCTAAGTGATCTAGAACTATCTCCGCAATTTACACACACACATCTTTGTTTATAGTTTTCATGGGCACAAATGATTTATTTACAAAACACGGCATATAGATTTATAGAACTTTGTTGCACATACACTTCCGAAGTATTTAAATGCATTTACATAAATCCAAATCATAATGATTAGAAAAAAAGTGACAAATGTAGAAACTATTGTAATAAATTCATATTATTGATTTAGAAAAGAATTGTCCAGAGTCCGAGTGTGATTTCCATTACACATTCGGAACACCTCGTCCAATACCTAGGGTAAAAAATACCTCGCAATGTGTCAACACGTCAGTCTATTTATAGACTGCTCTTCAAGATGATTGCACACGTAATTTTACTGACGCAGATCATGATCGATTCGAAGCTTGCAAGTGAGCATGATTTTGATCAGGGTCAATGAAACGCTTGCTCGTGATGTAAACTTCAATATTACGTAACAGTACGTAACTGATACCCACGACAGATCTTCCCGTACACTATAAATCACGGGTCACGGAAAATATTCTTCCACAATGGGTGACATTTATCATACCAATTTATATATGAATTTGGTATATCTCGATCAAATTTAATTCCCCGGTCTCCAGGCTGCGTCTTCAAATGCATTATGGACAACGGATATTTTGTGACCCAAATGTATACAATGAATATACCTTTATTTCCTCCACAAATGTAAATTTTAAATAGATACACTTTGAACATGGCAACAAACTATTTACAACATACATGTAACGAATGCGATAAGAAACAAGATTTTCGTTTGTTCTGAACAAACGAAAAGTGCATTCTGCTCTGTAATCATATCAAATAGTTTTAGATTTTGAGATATTTAAGGCCGAAGAAATAACTGACATAAAAAATATTGCATTGAATTGCATTGAACTTTTCGATTTTCCGAAACAGAATTGACTAAGACAATGCGACAATATACAATATGCTGAACATTCAGTGAAATTTTCATGCGAATCAGTCAAAAACTAAGGAATGCAGCATCAGACATCTCACACACATGCAACACACACACAGACAGATATTTTCCATTGAAAGTTTCTAACACGCCATATCAAATGCAGGCAATCTTTACAAAACCGATAGAAAATGTTGAGGCACACATCCTGTAAAAATATGAGCTTATCTGGAAGCCTCGCATCAATTTAATTCTATTTCAAATCCAAAGCTTGGTAATAATTTAAATCCTTTTTAAGATCCAAAGTTCGTAACTTGGATCAACCATAGAACCTGGTCTTTCCAAGTCTGGAAAAAACATATGCGGAAGCGCACATCTACAATGTACTGAATACATTCTGTGAATATTACATAGAAGAAATGATGGCTGTAGAATGCGAACAATATTTGATAGCTGATTTTAACCCAGATGTCATATGAGGTCACATAAGAACACAATTTACTGCATTCAAAAGGGACAAAGTCACGTTAATTGCTGTTGAAATTTCATTATATTGGCTCATAGGAAACCTGTTTTAATTTGAACCCCAAAATGAAGAAGAATGAAAACCAATAACTAAATTTTGTTTGTCGGAACAAACAATAGGGCTTTCTGCTCTGCAAACCATAGCAAACCTTAAAAAATTCATTACATAATCATCTTGCAATACATTATCTGTAAAAATTGAACAAAATCCATCCAGAATTGAAAGCTGTAGAGCACAAAATAATTTGATAGCAGATGCAAATTTTGACGTCAAATGATGTCATATAAAAATGGAAATCTATGTAATCAAAGGAAAATAAAGAGCTTGCCCCTTGTTACAATTTCATGATGCTGGCTCTACAAGGAACCCTCTTTAAAATGAACCTCAATAATTCTCAAAATTGGTGTACCACAAGGCTGTAAACTACCACCAGTCCTCTTTACATGCATAAAAAGGTTCTTTTCCTACCAAACAGTTTTTTACATATATTTTTTTCCTGAACTTTACAGTGAGCATATGGCATTTGGACAAATACAACAGCACATTATAACTACAATGTAATAGAAAAAAAGCTGGAACAATGCACGGGACTAAATGCAAAGGCATTTGAAAAATCAGTATTCAAATATTCTTATTTTTCATGTAACTTGCTTATATTAGGTTTTATTTAAGAAAAACCTAGGTACCATTAGAAAGGTCTTCAGATTCCCAACATTTCGATGGCTTTATGTTTGACCTACCTTTGACGGATTTTGAAATATGAATGGTCAAACCCAAACAAAACGGCAAAAACATGCCTATGTCAAATACTTTTTCTCCACCAACAGCTTTGAAATAATAACCTGATCATTTAAACATACAAAACATTATAAAAGCAATGCATCAAGCTAAAATATAAAATAAATAAAATAAACAAGGAATAGTTCTTCTAATTATGTTCATACTCTTACCTACAAAAATCAATTTTGAGATTAAAGCAGCTAGATTTACTAGGGGTAACATAATTTTCCTTTTTTCTGCCATAACTCAACTGTTTTAACCCTTATCTTCAAAATCTTAATGTCATTTGAAAGATCCTTTAAAGGACTACAAATTACACCCATAGTACTTTGATAGAAAATTCATTGTTTTTGAGATATTTAAAGGCAAACGTGAACAATGCAGTTATTTTCTATATAGACAAAGAAGGAAAATTATCCATGAGAATTTTCTAAAACTTTGCATGAATCACTGCTTTGTGCAGGTATGCCTTTCAGGCCATGACATTTATGATTTTCCGGAAACAGACGTGACAGTCCTCCAGAATGGCCAATTGTACAGATGGACCAATTCTACGCCTTTAGTGTAAATTTTATGCAAATCTGTCCAAAAAAAAAGTTAGGCCTGTAGAGCTTAAAACAGTCTCATTTTGCCTAAAATTTAGTTAATGTCATGCTGTCAATTAAATTACGACAAACATTACAACAACCATCATAATGTATAAAATAAAGGTCATTGTGTATTTGTGGTCAAGATTTCATGATCCTGTGAGATTCAATACCTTGGTTCGAAACATTTTTCTGCATTTTGTCCGGACAAGCAAATGACCTTTGACCTCAAAGTGTGACCTTGACCTAAAAGCTGCTGACCTAACTCTTGCATGCAGCACTCCGCCTCATTGATGTTAACATAACTGTCAAGTTATTTGAACATCCAGTCATCCATGTCTGAACAATCAAATTCAGCTCTGTGACCTTTGACCTTGACATCTGAGCTTGGAACCTAATTCTTGCGCATGACACTTCAGCTCATTGAGATACATATTACTGCCAAGTTATTAGGAAATCCTGCTAACCATGTCTAAGTTACAGCCCCAACAATGAGATCTGGATGACCTGATGCACTATAATGTTCATACACAGTGAGGACATTGTGATGACTATGTCAAGCTCCCCAAGCGGGCTCGACAAAAATTATGTGAGAAGATGGCTTATTTGTTTAGAAGTTATGGTCAGGGTTAAAGTTTTTCACTGTATACATTTAAAAAAAAAAAAAAAGGAGATAAATTGGTCAAAATGGACTTAAGAGTTATGACCCTTTATGGAAATATACCCCTTGTTATAGTGAACAAGTATATGTGAAGTTTGATGACAGCAGCTTTAATAGTTTAGAAGTTATGGCCAAGATTAAAGTTTTTTCTGACAACAACGCCAATCATACATCGAAATCAGATTGATGACCTCAACTTTTTTTTCTCAAGGGGGGTAGCTTTGCTTATTGTTAAAATTTATGTTGCTGGCTCTTCAAGTAACTATTTTAAAATGAACCTCATTCCTCATAAAGAGGGCTGTCCTACAAGGTAAAAGTCTATCGCTGACCCTCTTTTGATGCATTACAAAAATCATAATGGTACACTTAATGTAACAACTTTGGGAGCTGCACATTACATGAACATAAAGTTTTTCCCTTTCAAATGATTTCCATGGTGAGGAAAAAAGGAATTTATATCTGTAATAGGGACCTTGCTAAGGTTCCAAGTCAGAGAGAAACCTATACCGGTATACAAGCTGTCATAAAATTATAATTTCAATTTTGTTATGTCATTAAAATGAAAAGTTGTCAATAAACTGAGTAAGTAAAACTTGTGTGTATGTTTTGTTGCGTGCCTGATAGAGAGGGAGATAGATCATCAAAAATATGTTTATAAGTACATGTAACAAATGTGTCATAGGAACTCCTCCATTAAAACTGTATGTACCTCATAGATATTCATTTACATTTTTTTTAACTCCATGAGTATTCATTTATCCAACTTAAAATGGTCTATGAAAACATATTTTTTAGAATATGATTTACATGGTTGTATGCACATGAACAAACAGAAGATACCTGCTCTGTTTACCTATGCATCTGAGGCAAAAATTAAAGATGTTGCATCACAATAGTAAAAATGGTATGTAAACAATGCCTTGAAAGTAACCAGTCTTTGATCATGAATACATACCACAACATACAACAAGAAATCATTTCATAAAACAAAACAAATTCACCAATTTGTCCAGCACAGTTTGCTTCACTATACATCTGAAACTGCAGGAACCAAAACATTTCTAAATGGAATAGCCATCGCACAAACTCAATGAATATTCTACAGAAGTGCCTGACAAAATGAGAACCAAGTTGCATAAAACTATAAACTACAGTATATAAGTATGCACAATTATAAAAGATTCACTTTTCAGTCAGGTTACAAAAAGAGAACAATAAAATTTTCAGCAAATTCATCTTTCATTCCATTACTTTGCCATATATAAACTATCAACTTACACCAGAAAAACAGGTAAAAGAATTCATGTTGCAATCTCTTTGAATCTGTTGCTCAAGGAGGATTTATAATATGAATATAGTGTCACAGTACAATTCACTGCACATTCCTAGAGTATACCAGGGGTCTTGTGTTTGACTCCCATGGCTGCTGAACATTTTTTCCCAAAAAACATTTAGCATCAAACATATTGCTATTGGACAATGACATAGGCCTGTGTTATGCTGCTTTAAAGTAATTATGTAACTCTTGGAATTCAGAGTTTCCAATGCACCTATCAATAGTTTGCCCCAGGGTTTGTGGGGAGGGGGCATACATGGGACTTTTGACATAAGAATGTTCTGAACAGGCCGGAATCCTGTGCAAACTGCAAAGCATATCCATTTGACAAATTTCTATTGCTCTTTGGTGATGAAAGAAAAAAAGTCAAGTTCCCCTGCCAGGTTAGCCTATACCCCTCCTGGGGCAAAATATTGATAGGTGAACTAAGACAGACCTTAAAAATATCAAACATTTGCAAGCAGTCTGGACAGGTATTTATTAACAGTATTATATCATTCCATATAATTTGCAAAAGCACGTTTTAAACATTATTTTTCTTCAAAGATCTGCTGTCTGTTGGAACTTTTTCTAGTGCACAAGGTATTTATGGGTACAAAACATTTAGATTTCCCCTTAGAGTGCTTGGGGTGCACATGCACAATACAATTATACTCTCTGAATTTACAAATCCATCAATCAGTCTATAAAAGTTCTTTTTAACAAATACAATGTATGTGAAGTCAAAAGTTAATATGTCATTAAAGTAATCTCAATCAGGGAAATTTCATGTCTGAAATTCATATTGTCAACATCACATGATACAAACATGTCTGTGATGTCATGCCATTAGATAAGTGGCATGATATTGGTGAACTGTCTTATATATACAGAGCAATAAAGAAGAGAAACCGGCTGCAGTGGCCAAGTGGTTAGAGTATTTCTCTCAAATATATCACCCTTGGGTTTGTCAAGAACATAGTAATTTGTGCTGTTCTATGAATTCTGGCCTGAGGAAAATCAAAATATGCAAAGGCATATATAAAGGCCTAAATATTTAAGTACTGGTAACCATTATTAGAAAGAGATTTGTGCGAACAGTCTGTTGTAAGCTCAACCCCTTATAAGCCAGGGATCTTGGGTTCAAATCCTGCTCTGGTACACTATATAAATATCATATCCCAGGAGAGTGATAGCACATACTGTCAATCTGAGATTGGTAATGTCCACTGAGGTGTTACCTGGAACATGCACGGATTTCACTGTGGGGGGGGGGGGGGGGGTTATAACAGCAATAATTACCATGTCCAATGGGGTCATGTCTCTTATTCTTTTAGGCATAATAGCTAATTCTCAGGAGGGGTCTGTCTGGACCCCCAGTTCCCCCCCCCTCTGCCCTCTAGATCTGCGCATGTGGAAAACCAGCATTCTATTTTCCATGCAATCATGTCAAATTGGATATTATTAATGTCCGCATTGTCCTGTGAATTCAGGGAGAAACTATAGCCTACTCATATAAGTAACTCTTTGTCATGGTACAAATAACTCATAATAGGAGAAAACTATGCATTAGTGGCTGGGTAGCTCTGTTGGTAAAGCATTCCTGATATCCAAAGGTCCTGGGTTCATGTCTTGGTCAGACTGCACATTTTTCTTAACTTGTGACATATGAAGCCCAACATCACTGGGCTGCATGTGATCAGAGATCATATTCATCTTGTTCAGTTTGGCAGGGAGTATGACATGGTATCCAATAACTCACAACAGGGAAGAAATCATTACACTGTGTGTAAACAATCAGGTAGTTCAGCAGTACAGGTAACTACCTTTTAAGGGTAAGGCCCCGTGTTCAGTTCCCAGGCAGGAGGTACATTTTTCTCACCATAACATTTATCTATGGTAGATTTCTGTATATGGTCCTGTAGCTTAAGCCTTACCCATCCCTTTGATCAAGGATCTCAGATTCAAATCCTGGTGTGGTCTGTCACATCTCATTTGAATCATTAGCAATAACTCACAATAGAAGAAAATCATGTCTATGAGGTTAGAAAGCTCATCTGATAGGGTCGCCTGGGAAAGGTCCCAGTAAAGCGTCTCAGTCAGGCTCACATTTTTCTCAACCTGTGACATTTGGAACACAATATGAGCAATGGCTTAAGTGCTGTGAGGTTCTCTGGATCCATTTGGAAATTCAAGGACAAATTCCAGTTTGGTGGGGAAGTATGTCACGGAACCAATAACTCACAATAGATGAGAATCATGTGTAAGATGCCACCACTGGTAGCTCAGTTGGTAAGTGAAGGCTCCGTGTATGAGTCTCAGCCAGGCTGCACTTTTTTCGCCCTGTGACAAGTAGGTTTCATTCTTGACAAGCTCTAGTAAACAATCAGCAAGAAGAAATCTATAGATAAGAAATGGACTCAAAAGCATGAGAGTCATCTAAATCGGAATTTGGTAACACTTGTAGACTAAAATATGGAGAGTAAGATAAATAAATAAGTAGATGTAGATCTAGACAACTAAATTACAAAAGAAACAATAACATTACTGTTTTGAATCTAACAAACAATAACAGAGAGAGGGAGAGGAAGAGAGAAACAAGACTGAATTTCAAGAGATAGATAGAAAGAAAGAAAAAAAGGTGCGAATATAAAAAAATGAGGAAAAAGGAGAAATGATTTTCCTACTTTATATATACATTATTTTATATGCAACAAAACAGAGAAAGAGAGAAAGTGGGGAGAGAGAAGAGGAGAGGCAGTGGATACATTAAAATGTAAAATAGGTTACTATTTAAGTCAAAAATAAGAAAATGTTTAGTTATTTTCCGTTAAAAACAGTATGTTACTTCAGTATCGGTAGACGCTCTACCTCTGTTTTTGTTTATACCCCGATTACACTATAATTAATCACACGAATAAATTCACGCAAATAACGTCATCATCGTCATCAAAATCAATAATTATTTTGCATTCTAAGTTCAGGTGATAACAATAAACAACCACCCAATGTTTCTGAAAAATAAAGAAGGCATCGAGAAAAAACGATCGTTTTTCTCCGGTCGGACTGTTGAAATTCGATCGGAAATTTCCGACAACGGACAGGTACCGATCGATCTTTTCGTTGTCGGAGCGAATTCCGATCGGAGATGTTGATTTTTAAATCGCTATATCTTTTTTATTTATGGATGGATTTTCTTGACGATACTATTTTTGGAAACTGGAAACTATGTTCTTTCAGAATATATATAGGTTAATAGTGTATAGGCATTAGTGTCGCTTAAAGTTTATGGAAAAAACCGACGTTCCATAAATTCACCGACGCGGGTTTATAATAATTTAAATTGTTACTTTATAAACGGATCACATTTAATTACATACATGTATGCATAAATGTATTAGTCTATCGGTAAAACAGGTATTTTGTACCAATATAATAACGTTATACTCTACTACAACATATTCTAAGGATGAAAACCAAACGTTTTATTTATGTTTTTTCAGATGTCAGGTTGTTTATTACGTTTTCAAATATACAGTTACTTTTCTATATATATGAAAATAACGTCAACAAACCATGAAAGGTCTTCTCTATTGCAGTAATTTCTCTCATGTCGAAATCGCACATAAACGATTTGGGTCTCCACGATGGATTCCATTTCTTTACCATCTGCAATGCTTCCGTTACTGAGAGAGTCGTGTCTCCTCCGGTGAAGAAGGATGCAATTACATAAAATCCCGTGTTTGTATTCACACATATGTTATACATCGGAATTTCGTACTTTGTTGTGTTGTAGGTGGCGTCCATCAATATGGTCTGATGACCGTACCTCTCCAGCAGTCTCTGTTGAAATTCAGTCTGAATGATGAACAGGAGACCGGTTTCTTCATCCCCCTCTTTACAACTTTGGAAGAGATTTCAGAAGTTCTTATGTTCATGTTATAAAATATGATGTTGTTATCTATATACGAGATAAAATTAAAATAGACACTCAAGGGACGTAGCAAAGTTACTTAAGTTTTCACTCAAAAAAAAAGGAAATATAGCAGAAAGTCGAAGAATGTATGGATTGTCAAAACAATATTGGAAAATTACAATTTTAAATAGGAGCGCTGTTTATCGCAAAATACGCCCGTTACACAATTTTATCAGTTCAAGTATCAAGCCTCTGGAATGATTTTGACACTCTGACACATACAGATTTTCGATCTCGATAGGGATACTGTGCCAATACACATTTTGACAAAGTTTGGCAAACGGATCCGTTTACGATTGTCATTGTAGACTTTTTTTTTCAAGGGCCGTAACTCTCGAGTATTCAATACATTTTGGTTGATTATTAAACTTTGTGAGATACTGTCTCCATATTGTGACCTAATTTGGACAAGATAGGTTCCTGTTTGTTAGAAAGCGCACACTGTGTAGCAATTTTCAGCATGACAAGGGCCATAACTCCGGAGTATCTGAAATATTCTGGCTAGTTATCGGACTTAGCCGAGATAGTGTACCCATAATTAGACATTGTGACCAAGTTAAGATTGCTTCACATTTGTTCGAGTTAGAAAGTGAACAATCTCAGTGGACGCCGCCCGCTGCAGGTGAATCCATATCAGACATGTTTAACAGAGTTCGGATTGCGGAGTTTGGAGGCGGCTGTTCAAAAAATATACTTACATTGCAACATTGAATTTTCATAACTTACATATATTTGTCACCGTCGAATACCCCCGGCTGACTGAATTCCTTCACTACATGACATCATGTGGGATTGAAGATGATCTATCGATCGGCCGTAGGTATTCGATGATGACATAACTGAATGATTTTAACGGTCCTGGTGGCCAAGTGTTTAGAGCGTCCGCCCCGGAATCAGGAGATCGTTGGTTCGGTCCCTGGCCGCGACATACCCAAGTCGTAAACAATGATACTGGTATAGTTCCCTTGCTTGGCGCTTAGCATATGGCTGATTGATAGATTGTCTTTAGGGGTAGGGTTAGGATTAGGGGTTAATGTAACGGAATAAGTCAGGCGGGATATTCGACGATGCATCAGAGAGAGAGAGAGAGAGAGAGAGAGAGAGGGAGATAGTGAGAGAGAGGGAGAGGACACTAAATAATCATAAAAATACTTTCTTGTAACAATATAGCTTGTGTCACATAATTTAACTTTCGAACAGCCCTCACTCTAAGTCCGATGTACGCTTATTATTGCTTTTGAACTAATTTTGGCTATGTTTGCAGCAATTGGCATACAAACCATACGTGGTCAATGTTTGTTTCGACTCAAAATGTTTGAATCATGTAAGAACTTGTCACCCACCCAACCCATTTTGCAATTTTATACATAGACGCTGAATTCTAAATGTCGCTAATGTATACTGAATTAAGATACATATATCAGAGATAACATATTTTTCTTAGAAGAATTTTCCTTTACATTGCTAAATTCAAACCTTTTGGAATTTCTTTATATCTTAGACTTTTGATATACTAGGTATCACATAATAATGTCTAAGTGAAATATAGAAAGAAAACAGTTAAGCCCACTGGGATTCAAACTCACAACCCAAAGTCTCAAACAGAAGGTAGTTAGTCTAGCCTATTTAAGAAGCTCTTCAATTTTTTTTTTTTTTTTTTTTTTTCATTAGGGTATGACTAACATAATTGAAGCAAGTTCTTATTTTTATGTCAAGCCAAGTTCGCATCAAGTGTATTATTTATGTCGCTAGCTGTTACGCAGTTTTGTCTTAAACCGCGCCCATTAATCGGTATAAAGTACTGCAACTAAAGATTCTGGCACACCACACACACAGAGTTACATACGCCGAAAATGTTTTTTTTTTTCTTATAAACTTACGACGGTCGGAAGAAAACGTTATCTCCTGGATTATTTTGCCTGAGTTGATCCACCAGCTTCTGGACCTCTGTTTGATCTTCCATAGCCGACTGGGAACTGGAATTTTTCAAAAAAATAAATATTATAAATACTACTGCCTCTCTCTCTCTCTCTCTCTCTCTCTCCCTCTTCTACCGTTTTGACCTTATAACTTAACTGTTTAATAGGGATATGATTAAAATCAAAAGGAAGCAGAAACTATTTAACAAACGCAAAATAATGGATAGATAAAAATTATCAATTACTTTTATTCTTTTATTTATCTATGTTTTTATATAATTTATTATTATTTCTTTTGCTAAAGAAATTGTAACAAGATTTGAAAATAAAAATAAGAACTAATAAATAGTAATGATTCGAACTGGAATATGACTCAGGACCCCTGCATAAAAGATAAGGCGGCTCTCGTCCCGATTGAGCTAATTCCATGACTGAAGGTAATGCTTACATATTAATAAGATAAAAGTACGCATTTCTTATCCCATACATCATGCTAATCATGCTATATATAATCAAACAACCACGTAATATTACACGCAAAATACTATTGAATAGTTAAATAGGTCAAGATCACGCAAACCTATTTAAAGCAAGCACAAATCACATATTAATATCCCTAAACAATCACATAGAAAATTATCTCTCACTGAAAATTATTTCAATTCCTGTCCAATAAAGCTAGCAACCCATTAAAAGCACTTACAGTTCTAGGATAGTTTGACCAGTACATACAAGATCGCTTTGATGCATCCGAAATTAATATCATTCTTTTTTTTCTACTTTATTCGAAGCAGAAAACTTAGAACGTTATATTATCTATCATAAATATATATATAACATACTTCCTTCCAATGACTGCGTGGTACAGATGATTTCTAATTTCATTCTTTGTTGGGTTGAAGCGGTGGTTTGCAGGCCTATTCAGGGCTTTTGGGGCTAACTCCTCATCTGTGTATTTGTTAAGGAGGATCTTCATACTTCTTACATTTCGGTGCCCCTCCGACGCAAGGTCTCTTATCTTGGCATTTAGACGTTTGTCTAAAGCCAAATGTTCACCGGCCTCCTGGAACAAATGGAACAATTCAGAATCCATACGTTGCTTAATCATTAATACTCGTGATTATTGCATGAAATGCACATACATCTGAACGTCCTTAATTGTATTGAAAGAAAAAAATATAGATATATTTAGTTTAGAAAAAAAAAGTTTAGGAAAAAATTGGGAAAACTTTCATTATAAGTATTACATAACTTTAGCCAAGATGATTAAATTCATTGTATTTTCATACGACGCAGAACACATACATTTGATTACGTTTGTATATATCAATCACCGCATACATTTTGTATATGGGTTGTATAGGGAATGTTATGCTGCAGTAGCCTTTCGTGGCTTTGTATTTCGCTACGAGCAACGTGGGATCCGTCTCGCGAGATGTCATCATAGAGAGGGTGTATTTTGAGGGTAAACACAAACTAGTTGATCGCTTTGTTCTTAAGGCCTACATTATTTGGAAAATTCTTGATGATTCCCCGGTATACACTGTGCAGCCAGAGGATGGTGAGGGAACAAGGAAGACCTTTCACAGAAATCTTCTCTAACCAATCAATGGTGTTTCTTTGCAGACTGTTCACCAAAATCAGAGCAAGAAATCACGAAAACTGGATGTCATTTCCAAGAAAGATTCGACTAAGTCTGATAGTTCATCCTCTTCCTCTGACTCCAGTATATATGTGATTTCCAAGAGGGGACCACACTACAGTCTAATGTACCATGTCGAAAGTATTCCGCAAAATCACTCTGACGTCACTATCATAATACGGGATCTCGTTTTTTGCATGTATATGTATCAGAGCCTGAAAATTTATAGGTATATAATAAAACTCAATTCTGATTAAAAGTACCCAGCAAGCGTTGTCTTTACCTCTCCTGTAGGGTGGTTATGATGTCTATTGTCAATCAGGACATGGATAACAAGCAAAGTCTCTGTTTGGTCGCTGAATTCCTGCTTCACCCTTTTGGACGCATCTCTCAATTTTCTGGCAGTGCGAGTTCCTTGAATCTGAAACAGAAAATATGACAGATATTACAGATTATACAGAGACTGTTGTGAAAAAATGAATCCAAATAAGATGATGAATAAAAAATGAATTTTTATTTATTTATTCAGCACTGGATTAATAATTTAAAATGAGGTGTCACTTAATACAGTAAATTTTGCGAAAACCTAGATATCAAATTGTATTTTTCTCTCTAGAAAAAAGTACGATAGACATTGATACATGTCTTTCATGGTTTTTGCATTATTTGTGTAGGATATTCGTTGCTTGATATAATAAACTGAAATTTATTTGTTTATCAATATTAATGAAAATAATTGCATATGCATATTAATATAATAAAAACGCTCACTTATATTGAACCAAATAAAAACTAAGTTTTGACATTATTTTCAGCAGCCCTCGGACGCATAAGGCATAAAAGAACTTTTCCTAACATATAAATTAGAGCAAAACACATGTTCTACTATTGTATAGACGTGTGTATTGTATCATGTGAATAGATAGATGAATGCGGGTATATAAAAAAAAACAGGTTGAGTAATACTACTAAGGCAATCTTGGACTTGCGACAAGATTATTTTCATGAGTTACTTGACCTCATTAACTCAAACTTACTTGATATTGTGGGAACTTTAGGATGCGTCGCACACGCACAGTTGCCCTGCATCCCATCTTCTTAGAAGTTTGTAACTTTCGGCGGCTTTTTCTGCCATATTCATGATCGGATTCCTGTTAACAATTGTCGTATAGTTTGGCAACTAGTATTTAACTAAAAATAGTTCAACTAATTTCTACGTACATAAAATGTAACCTGAAACAGAGTTATTGTGGTTTTAATGACCTTCCGTAGAATGAAATACTATTGACTTTACGACCATTCAATGATAACACATTGACTTATCAGGTATCAACGTGTTATGAATTGTAAAATGTTAATCACATTAATATTTGTCAAGATTTAAACGCTTTTATATTTTCGTATATATAAGCACCTTATTAATGCATTCTCAATGCCATTTTTAACTTGTTATGTAGTACATGTACATGTACCGGTATAACCAGTGGCGGATCCGGCTACCCAGTTAAGATTTCCGGATCAGCCACTGAGTATATTAATAGCTGATACTATACTTTTTCAACAATATATCTATACCTTGACTCTGACAGCCTTTAAATGTTGCGGTCCTTTGTGGCACTCGTACACTTCGCTATCAACTATAATAAATGGCTGTCCATCATATTGAATAGGAACTTCACTCCGGTTCCCGACCGCCTCAAACCTCACCTTCAAGCCTTGAAGGCTTTTCAAGCCTGAAAATGTATACATGAGGTAAGTTGCTATTATTTTCCATCTTGTTTGCTCTTTTATATGAAGTCGAGTGTTTGTTTATTGGATTTAACGTCCCGCCGACAGTATTTCAGTCACTTGGAAACGATGTCTACTTGAGACAGATATAGTGCTGCCACACTGCTCATATGCCGTAGACATATAGAATATTCATGAAAATGGTTTGAATGTTTGTGTCAAACAAGCTTAAAGATTAGAGACAAATTTATTACTTTTCATTTATTACATCAGATAATTTGGTACATAGTGACGGCATCCTATTAACATTTTTGTCTTTAATTACAGCGTCACAAAAAGTAATTAAATATATACAGTCACATTATCCTTTGTAAATTCTACTATTCTGAAAAGTGCATAATCTAGTTGTAACGTAGCTGACGGCGGATCTGAAGGTTGTTGGTGACAAGGAATGGCCATTCCAGGTACAAAGTACTGGTCCAACCCAAGAACCGTCAAGAGGGTCTAGTTTAAGTGGCAAGAATATTTTTCCTTCCCAATCGACTTAAAAAATTAAACTGTTCTTAAAACATCATCTATGAGTGGAAGAGTTTGGTATGTTACGGGCGCATCTGCTGTACTGTAATCATAATTCAGACAAGTACTTGACATAGATTGACACATATAGCTACATCAAATCCTACGGCATGTATTTTTAAGGCCACAGATTCGCACCATTTTTCTAGTTATTTTCACATTCAATTTTAATTGAAAACGTTTTATATATAACAGCATTTATATATATTTATTTACTGCATATGTGATATCTATTAGCAAGGGGGGTGGGGTTGCTTTATACCATAACCATTGGACATAAGTGCGCTCACCACAGAACTGCATCTTGTATACATGTAAATAAATTAGCTCCTACATTTTCCATGTAAGGGCATTTCATTAACATGCAAAAGATTGTCAACACAGAGAAGATGTCCAGACTCGAAAGTTCGTTATTTTTGTGCCCCGCCAACTCCGTTGGGGGCATATAGATAAACCTCAGGTTTACTTCTGCGTTAAAGCTTTTTTCCTAAGAAGATTACTTCACATCTTTATGAAACTAGGTAAACATGATATGATCTTTTTCAACTTTATGCACATTTGTGGCTGTGACCTATATTTCATGGTTGGATGAACATTGAACAATTGGTTGTTCTGCCTCAGGTTTACCATTGCGTTTAAGCTTTTTTTCTATGAAGATGACTTCACATGTTTATGAAACTGGGTATACATGTACATCATGATATAATCAATTCAATATTTATGCAGACTTAGGGTTGTGACCTACATTTCATGGTTGAATGAACATGGTAAAATAATTCTTCTGCCTAGGGATTACCCTTGCGTTTACGCTTTTATATCCTTCACCGCTGTGGGTTCGAATCCCGGTAGGGACTTCGGATTTTTCATGTTAGGAAGCCTTCCAGCTGGCTTGCGGTAGGTCGGTGGTTGTACCCGGGTACCTCTGTGTACTCGGGGTCTTCCTCCACCTGTAATTAGCTAGACGTCGCTATATGATTGAAATACTATCGCAGCGACGGTAAACCCCAATACAACAACAACAACTACAACAACAACAACGCTTTTATATCTGTAAAGATGATTTCACATTTTGATGAAACTATATTCGCAAATTCATCATGATATGCAAATTTATAGTTGTGACCCATTTTTCACGGCTGGATGTGTTGTTCTGTATTTGTGTTTACCTCTTTGTTGGAGCTTCTTTTTCTTTAAAGGTAACTTCACATCATCATGGAATTTTAAATTATTAAAGTTAAAACTCAATTTATTTTACATCGATTACGAAACAAGTTATCACAACTTATATTAATCACTCTCGATGGCTCTGATGGCGGCGTATGTGGTCATAATTGTGGGAGGAAACCGGAAATCCAGGAGAAAACCCACGTGTCTGGACTGGCGACCACTATACTCTCTCTTGTACGTGACCAGGAATCGAACCCGGGAAGCATTGGTGGGAAGCGAGGCGCGTTACCACTACGCTACCAAGGCACCCTAATAAATTATTATATAATCTTTTAAAAATACATGCAAATATTTGTTTCTGATCATATCCTGGCGGGACATTAGTGCCTCACCGACATATTTTCTTGTATTTTTTTTTTTATTTTATCCATAAAAGCAACACAAAACACTTACCTCTAACATCTGGCCCTTTCCGTTTACGTTGCTTGACGAACTTAACGTTAGAATGGAACTCTGTGTCAAAAAGTTTTTTTTGGAAATCGTCCTCGGAAAAGAACACGTGGCTAGCACATGGCTCTGCCATTTTCCGAAATATGCAAATTAGTTTCAAAGGAAGGTACTAATAGGCGCACCCAAGCGCAAGCGGAAATGAAATACATGTAACGTTTAAATGTATGTCTTATACGTGCATGTTTGGAAAAAAAGAAGAAAAAAACATGGTTCTGAAGACATCATTCTATTGTAGAGAATATTTACCAATATAGGAAATTGGAGTATTTTTTTTTAATTCTTCTTTCTTCATCCAGGGTTCAGTTTTAACTTAAAACGTTTAGATAAGACGTAATGTTTCCACTTACCCGACCGACTTTTTTTTTGTACCGACCCTAGCTATTTTTTAAAACATTCGAGCAATAATGGTTGAAAAACGCTATTGTTCGTCAATTCCTCTAAAAAAAGTAAGGTTAAAAAGGAAAGCAGCTTAAAAAAATGGGTAAAAGCCGACTAACCGAACCTACTTTTTTCTGAGATGTTAGTGGAAACAAACATCTTATTTCTTTTTTCGCCTAACTGCATTATTATCATAACGCCATTTACGTGTTTTCCTTATACATAAATAATTACTTATACAGGGTATCGAACATAATATTGAATACAGCACATAATTATTATATTCAAATAGTTATCATAGTACAAACCATGTAAAATGTTAGCTAATAACATGCATAAAAATCATATAATGTTTTATTTAATACGTACTCTTATAATCAACTAGAGGATATGAAACACAAGAAGATAGAGAGAAAGAGAAAGATTGGGAGATTATTTATTAAGTTAAATATTTATATTATCGTTGGGACCCTGTTTGGTTTTTGATATAGTTAAAAAGAATTACTATGCTTTTTATCTCAGAGGTAAACGATATCGCCTGCAATGCAACAAAAATACCACACACAAAAGAAGAATACTCGTTATTCCGTAATCGAGTGTTAAATAAGATATTTGAAACAAAGCATCATACTGTAAATAAGTGGATTTACAAGACAAGTTACAAAACTGGACCCGGGTACCTCTGTGTACTCGGGCTCTTCCTCCACCTGTAATTAGCTAGACGTCGCTATATGATTGAAATACTATCGCAGCGACGGAAAACTCCAAAACAACTACAACTACAAAACTGGAATGTAAGTGAGAAATGTCGCAAACATATATATGTATACCCTTATTTCCTATATATATGAAGATTTTACAAAGATATACAGTGAACATGTCAACAAATAACAATCAGGGTGAACCACAAGTGCGTGGACTTAGAACCGGTTGTACCTTATATGCGTGGACTTTGAACCGGTTGTACCTTAAGTGCGTGGGACCGTATTGTACCCAAGAAACAACATATTAAACTTAGAATCGGGTGTCCATTAAGTGTGTGGGACCGTATAGTACCCCAAAAACAACAAATTAGACTTAGAATCGAGTGTACCTTAAGTGCTTGGGACCGTATAGTACCTCAGAAACAAGATATTTGACTTAAATCAGGGTGTACCTTAAGTGCGTAGGACCGTAATTTTCCTCAGAAAGAAGATATTTGACTTAAATCAGGGTGTACCTTAAGTGCGTGGGACCGTAATTTTCCTCAGAAAGAGAATATTTGACTTAAATCAGGGTGTACCTTAAGTGCGTGGGACCGTATTTTTCCTCAGAACAACTTATTAGACTTAAATCGGGGTGTTATTAAGTGCGTGGGATCGTATTTTTCCTCAGAAACAAACTTTTAAGTGCGTGGGACCGTATTTTTCCTCAGAACAACTTATTAGACTTAAATCAGGGTGTACCTTAAGTGCGTGGGACCGTATTTTTCCTCAGAAAGAAGATATTTGACTTAAATCAGGGTGTACCTTAAGTGCGTTGTTAAATCAGGGTGTACCTTAAATGCGTGGGACCGTATTTTTCCTCAGAACAACTTATTAGACTTAAATCAGGGTGTACCTTAAGTGCGTGGGACCGTATTTTTCCTCAGAAAGAAGATATTTGACTTAAATCAGGGTGTACCTTAAGTGCGTGGGACCGTATTTTTCCTCAGAACAACTTATTAGACTTTTATGAGGACGATGTGAACCATCGCGTAAGACGATGTGAACCAGTTTCTAAAACTATTTTGGTGCATGTGATTTCAAGTTTAATTATCATTTGTATGTATGATTTATTAAAGCAGATAATGTTTGTCATGAATAGTTATTAGTTTAATATGAATTATCATACGCAAAGAACCAATCAATTAAAATAAGTAGTCAAGTATTTAAAAAGGTGCCGCTTGTTTTGTTTGTAACATTACATACGACGTGCGTTTGGCGGTACATGTGGCGAAGTTGGATATCAATCAAGTGAAATTAATTGTTTTGTTTAATATCCAAATTTTATTTCTTGTTCAAATACATCATTTTATCTAACTGCATTAACAGCCCCAGGGGTTGATATCAATGTAATGTGTTTGATAACAAGATAATTGGATTGCTTTATTCTTTAAAGTCTTAAAAATCGATCTCGTACTATATTCGATGGGGGTAAATCAAAACTCAAAAAGTTTATTTAATATTAAAAAATGTATATTTTTCAATACAATATTTATAAATATCATGGTTCACATCGTCTCAACAAAATGGTTCACATCGTCCTGGGTGCAGGTTCACATCGTCGGAGGTTCACATCGTCCGTCACCCGCATCTGGGTACCTCTGAAGGATCCAATGTGATGATAGATTTTATTTATGAGTTTTAGTCAAAAGGCTGAGCACCAATGGATCCCATGTGATGATAGGTTTTATTAATGAGGTTTAATGAAAAGGCTGATCACCTTCCCAGTCACGATGTACTGATCAGGGAAGGTTTTCTTCGAATATGACGTCATTATTAGTGACGTGTGACATGATGCAGCATCCAAGGACGAATATTATGTGTTGTACAACCAAGTAAAGTTATGGTAAGGAAATAAGTTACGTAGATCTACCTTTTTTTTTTAGCTTTTTATTTTGAATGAATAAATAAGATTTCATATTCGAAATCTGTCAAGAGATGTGGCAATTTCTACTTGATAGTTATTGTTAAGCATTCAATAAACTCGCGTCGACTGAACCCCTCGGTTATGGGGTGCGAGCAGTATCCGTGATTTTTAACAGTTGTATTTCTTTTCTGCTATAACTGTAATACGAATGAAAAGAAAAAGGGGATATAAACCGGTAAGATCGATCATCAACTTAATTAATTCATGGTGTTTTTAAATTAACGTCAATTCATTGTTATTATCTGTATGTTTGCTTTTTTAATCTATTATTCTCAAGTATGGAGTTCACGCACTCTTGGTATTCTCGGGCTATTTACACAAATGCAATATTTGACGTCACGTTTGACGTAATTTTACAGAGAAATCATCGACAGTAAACAAAAATTGATGTACGCTTATGTAAATGTATATATTCATGTATGTATGTATGTATGTGTATTTAAATAGTCGTACAAAATGTCAGTGAATATGTATGAATGTGTACATATTGTGACCCAGATACATCTAGAGATGTAATCCTTCACCTACTTAACTGTAATTACCTTCTGACTGATAATTACGACCTTTTCGACCCCTGACAAAATATATCTACCTTTTGGTGGCATTAATAAGTTCTATATGAATTCTGTTCTGAAGTTAGCCACTGTTTCACATATGTTATGGTAAAGACCTAGTTTATAACTTGACTGAATTTCAAGCAGTAGGCAGCAAAAAAAATAAAAATAAATAAATAAATAAATCAGCTAATTGCCTTCTATGGTTTATTCTTTATATCAGGGAAAGGGTTAATTAAAAGCTTTCTAGTATCCTTCCCAGCATCAAGTATTTATTAAATTTTAACTTCTCTCCTCAGTTTCACCCTTTTCTCATTATCCGCCACCACATTTGTTGATCCTGCTTATATTAGTGTCATGTTTCTCAATCTTATTTCTCTAGCTCTCCCTATCTTTATCTTAAACTATTTGTCTATTTTCTCCCTTGTTTGTGAACATCTTGATCATGTTTGTTATTTGGTTGTTGTACTTTTGCAATTCGTTATGAGCGTGCTTATGGTCCGCTACAGTACCAGCTAGCCAACTTTTATGTGATTCTGTTTAAACCACCATAGGGAATTGTTTTTTGGCGTGCTGCTATCGGACTGTTTCATGCTCAGCGTAAAAGCTGCAGCAAAAGTTTTTTTATGTATAACCCTCTAGCTGATTTACTCAATTTTTTCGGACAACTTGTTAAACTATTAATAAATTCATTTGTTTATCATTGGAATCTTTGCATGGAGGACATTTATCTCCTATACAGCTTTATCATTCTGTTATTGCTGCTCGTTTGTGGTGATATAGAGCCAAATCCGGGCCCACCATCCAGCGCAAGTACAAGGTCTTACAGTTATGCACTTCATTAAACATACGCAGTATTCGTAACAAACTAAGTTACATAACTGATAATTTCTGCGACTTCGATATTCTGTGTTTTTCTGAAACGCATTTGGATGTTAATTTTCCCGACTCTTCCTTAATTTTAAATGAATATTCTATGTTCAGGCGAGATAGAACTTTTTCTTCTGGCGGACTGCTAGTATATGTGTCTAACTTATTTCGATCCAAGAGACGTCATGATCTTGAAAATGCGTCTGTTCATGCTATCTGGATTGAAATATTTCATAAAACTTCATCTTTCTTATTATGTAATATTTACCGTTCACCCGGACATGTGTCAGTTTTTGGAACGATTTTAATGTAACTTTAGATTATCATATTAGGTGATTTAAACCAGGATCTATTGAATAGTAATGAGTTTCATCTAAATAATCATGCATTTAAACAATTTAAAAAATGTCATATAATCACCTACTCGTATTACTGCTCATTCAGTTTCTTCAACATTAATCGACCCTATTATTGTCTCTCAAAATATGCCAGTTATTAATTCTGACGTTATAAATGTTGATAGTCATATTAGTGACCATAGATGTACTTTTGCCTTTATCAAATTTGTAACCTTGTTTAAATCCTGTTCTAAACGAACGATATGGTATTATAACCGTGGCGACTTTGAAAAATTGAACTCTTTAATTGAAACTCAAAATTGGGATTTCATAAATGTTCTAACCGTTGATGAATCATCTGATCTTTTTACTGAATTGTTATTCTCATTCATGAATCAATGTATACCATCAAAAGAAATAACTGTTAGACCAAATGACCGCCCTTGGTATGATTCTGAAGTTAGAAAATTTTCACGTAAAAGAGACAGGCAGAAGAAAAAAGCTATTAAAAGAAATGCTTCTTCGGCTATGATCAAATACAAAACTCTTAGAAATAAAGTGAATAACCTAAAAAAAATTGCTAAACAACATTATTTTGAACATCTAGAAGAAGCAGTATCTGATAGTCGTGTTGAAAATCCCAAAAAGTATTGGAATTATCTCCGTAGTCTAGTAAAAAGTAACAACTTATCTTGTGCTATTCCTATTTTGAAAACAGCCTGTAATAACAACATAGTAACTTACCATTATACTGACTTAGATAAGGCTAACTGTTTAAATGATTACTTTGCTTCCATTTCAACTGTAGATGGCTCCAATACTACATTACCAGTTTTTGTTGAAAAATGTCAATCTAAATTATCAAACATAAACATTTCTGTAAATGACATTACAAGTATAATTGATACCCTTTGTGCAAAAAAAGCAGTTGGACCTGATGGCATTAGTAACACAATCTTATAGAACACTAAACATAGTATTTCCAAACCATTGTGAATGCTATTTAATAGGTCCCTAAAAACGGAAACTTTTCCAAAAGTATGGAAGCGTTCTCTTGTCCTACCTTTATTTAAAAAGGGTGATAAATCTCTTGTTGAAAATTATTGACCTATTTCATTTCTAAGTTGTATTGGGAAACTGATGGAACGATGTATCTACAAATTTACTTATAATCACTTACATTTTAATAATTTGATTTACCCACTTCAATCTGGTTTCATACGGGGTCACTCTACAATCCACCAATTAATCGACATTTATCACAACATCGTGTCGTCACTTGATAATCACAAAATTAATTGTATGGTTTTCTGCGATATTTCTAAGGCGTTTGACCGTGTATGGCATAAAGTTCTCTTATTTAAATTAAAAGAAAATGGTTAGATGGGTCTCTTTTAAAATGGTTTGACAGTTACTTAAATGACCGTGAACAATCTGTATTTATTGGAACATCTAAATCATTGCCTAAACGTGTTAATGCAGGAGTCCCTCAAGGCTCCGTATTAGGTCCATTACTATTCTTGTTTTCGTAAATGACATAACAGCAAATTTGTTAAGTATTACACGTTTATTTGCAGATGACACTTCTCTTTCTTGTTGTGCCTCTAACATTAATGGCATTGAAGGAATGATTAACCATAATCTTCAGATGATATCTCAGTGGTCTAAGCAATGGCTAGTGTCGTTCAAAAAGATCGTTTAATGATGCTTGTATTTCGTTACAATTTTTACCATTTAATATTCGCCAGTATGATTTTGGGTCTGTTTTACCCAGTTTTTAATTCATCTATATTTGTATTTTTATATTTCATGTACGATTTATTAAGAGTTTTCTTATACTTTTTACTTTCCTGTTTTAAGCTTTGTAAATTTTCATTATTCTTATGTATCTTGAATTTATATTTTGCCTTATGAAATTTGCGTCTTGCTAAATTTTTTTTTTTTACCAAACGTTTTTTCTGACTTTTTGTAAAAATGTTTGTCAAATCTTCAGTTATTTCATTAATGTCACAATATGCTACATCAGTATTATTGGACAATTCATCAATCTTAGAATTAACATACTCAATTTGTATTGCATCAATATTATCTTTAAATACCGTTACCTTTGTTTTGTCCCATAATTTAATGTCATTTTGGTGAGTGGGGCCTTCTATTGTATGTTCTATATTTTGATGTTTGGTTTTAATTGTGAGTAATACCGGACTATGTCCGTCTGATAAAAGTGGACAGAAATCATCCACTAATAATGAATCAACAGCTTCCAGAAACCCCAAAGATGATATATAATAATCTATTACACTGATATCCCTATAAGTACATTTACCATGAAGATCACCAACTGTTCTACCATTTAAAATATACAAGTTATTTCTTCGTAAAAACTCCAACAATTTATTTCCATAGTTGTTCACAGTATTATCAGTACTTTTCCTTTCAACATTAACATTTGTATTTTCAAATTTACATAATTCTGTGATATACTCATCATAAATATCTGTCATATTCAGTTCATTGTACAATTCAAAATATACCTCAACAAAGTCTTTACAATTTTTGACACGAGAGTTAAAATCACCAAAAATGCAAACATTTGTGTATTTTTTAGAAATAAATTCGAGCTCCGTATTCAATTCTAAGAAAGGATCATTTACAGCATAAATAGAGTTTTCGGGTGGAATATAAACAACCCCAAAGGCAACATTACGCAATTTAGAAAACGGATTGTTAAAAGTAAACCACAGCACTAATTTTGAATCAGTATCAATTATTTTTACAAATTTGGATATAGAATTTTTTATAGCTACAGCAATTCCCCCTGACTTTCTTTTAGCATACTGTTTTCTGTGTTTAAAAAATATTGAAAATCCCTCTATATCAATTGTGTCCAAAGAATCGGTTTTTGTTTCCTGTAGACCTATGATATCGAAATTATCAAGATATTCTAAAAAATCTTTATTATATAATTTTGACTTTAAACCACAAACATTCAGTGATAAAAAATGTAGTTTATTTATGCTCCTATTGGTTGTACAGTCCCTTTGGTGATTAATGTCAGAGCATTCTTCCTTTCTGTCCTACATGTTCATCTCGTTTTCCACGTGCCCAGTCTGTGTTGAACTGTTATCGTCTGGGTTAGGATACTGAGGTCAGAGGAACAGATAAGGAATGGTTTCAATTGAGTGATCACTCCCTGTTTTTTGCATATTTGAGTGAAACCCATTTCTTATGAGTACTTTTTACTGCAAATATTTTAACTTTTTTGAGTGAAACTTTTTCTTACCTTAAAAAGGTGGCTTATTCTACAATACCTGAGAATGGTATTTTGGTTACTTGTAAGGGATGATTTCCTAGAACTTGATTTTCTACCTCGAAGTGACATTTTGTTTTTCTTGCCAGAAGGTAAAGATGACAAGGTCTAATTCACGAGACAAATGTGGCATAATTGAAAATAAAGCAATAATGTTTTTTTATGAAAAAAATATATATATTCGCATGTTATAATTGTTTTATTCTTTGCGTTGCATATAATTAATTTCTAAGTTGCATAAACGTCTTAACGTTAAAAAAGATAACCCATCAATGATATTGTGCATTTTTAGCCCACTCCACTATTGATGGGCTGGGGTACTATCGATAACCCTGTTAAGTCATCAAGGTGCGCCAGATGCTCTTGAAATTTTGAATGTACAAACATCAAATGATCAATGGTTCTTGAAGGCAATGCACTTTAAAGAGCTGTTTGTTAAAACATCGGCAGCAATAGAATTCGATACACAAGGAATTAAAAAGCCGTTTTTTCATGCGTAAATGGTACGCACAGAATTAATATGTTTAGTGTAGTGGTCCATTTTATTTGCGTAAAATACGCAGATACGCAGCTTATCTGTTCCTCTGAATGTTTCGGAAAATTTTAATAAAAAAAAAAAATGAAGTTAAATATGTTTCTGTTTTTAAAATACTTATATCATTTAAAGAGACTGCTATTCTTAAAACTCTATGACGTCACGATAAAGGAAATCCCGATTGGTGATATATACCGGTACTTCTGGTGTGCGTTCAGTATGTCACACCGTATGCAACAGGTAGCTCAGTCAGCTATGGAGTTGTCTTACGGCCTTTAACTATGCTGTTCACGTGAAACTTATGCTGTTCATAGGCATACGTGAATATCATGGGTTAGGACCCTGAGGCAGCTTCATAACTGACTGGCATACTGAACGCACGCCTGTTGTTCACTGATTCTAGACTTTACTTTATAAGTTGTATTAATTTTGTCATTTTTATCTGTGATCAGTGATAGTTTAGTATTGTAACAAACACGGCCCGGCCCGGAATCGAACCACTGAGGAATAGATTCGACTCCCTGACGCAGTGGTCAGAGATTGTACTTAAACCCGTGACGACCCATCATCACATTATGGCGACATGGTGCCAGTTTCAGGCTGAATGGTTTTCATTTAAAATCACCAGAAGTTAACTTCATAGGCAGGGGAGGTCTCCGGGTTAGGGACATATCCAACGCCATGATACAAAGTTTGATGGTTACGCGTCCAAATGAAGTAATCATTTTGTTAGGGGGAAATGACGTTTTTGTGACAAGTCTTAGACAATCTCCTAGGACTGGTTACCTGGTTGAATTTGTGGTTCGACTATTTTTGATGCAGTTATGGCCTTTTGTTATTTTTACACATATGTAATATATAGGGAAATATTCTTCTGTGCGCAACTCCTCCTACATTTTTCAACGGATTTGGCCCAGACTTTTACAGAAGCATTATTACATAGTGATCTGGCGCATTTTGTCAGGATTTTGTGGTTCGACTATTTTTGATGCAGTTAAAAGTAAAAGTAAAAAGCATTTCGTGCACAACTTCTACATTTCTTAATAAATTTTGGCCATACTTTAACAGAAGTACCTACACTAAGTCACCCTGGAGAATATTACCTGTGTTTTGCAGTTTGACCATTTTTGATATAACTCCTACATTATAGGAGGTATTGACTTGAAACTTTATAGGTGCATACATCTCATTGAGGCAGAATGCAATGCATAGGAACCTCACTCTGTGGTTTATAATTTTGGAGTTACATGTTTGCCCCTGCGTAAAAATTCCTGATATGGAGCATAACTCCTTAATTTTAAAATATATAGTAATGATTGATTTTGCAGTTTGGCCATTTTTGATGGAGCTATGGCCCTTATTTATTTATTTATTTTTTGCATTAGATTTAATAGACATTGAGCACAAAATTATTTGACTGATACAAATAATCTGTACTTGGACGAAAAAACATTGCGAAAAGAAAACCTGGTTTTGTGATAATTCCTGTCACTTTTTTTTTTTTTTTTTTTGGTGCGTAAATTCGTTAGATGGCATCAGTTAAAGTTTACATGAGTTGTTTCTTGGTTGCGTATGGTCACGGGTTACTATAATATAGGGATTGAAATTGCTGGGGCTTTGTAGCAGGACTTGACAGGACTTGAAAGCCCAGCTATTTTTTGCCAGGCAGACATTTGATCCAGCTCAGTCATAGGGTTTTCGTTCCAGCTTAGTATAGTGACGTTAGGGTGTGGCTTAGGGTAGTTGTGACTATAAAGGGTTGGATTCCGTTAAGGAGTACAACTGGGCGAAGATTTTAGATGTCTAGTATATGTGGACGTTAATTCAGCTTGATTCCTCTTGATTTATTTGGAATGAACGTAAGTTTTTTTAACAACAATCATTTTTAATCAGCTGTATGCAGATTACTATCTCACATCAACCGGCTAGACAAGCCTCAAAGAAAATTCATATAAGGTTAGTTGCAGCTTTATATTTTCATACGTTTTCTTTCACCCGCCGCTCGAACGAAATACGCTACAATACGTATTCTAAGCGAACAAAATTTGTAATTATGAAGTAATTTGAATAAACTAAAGACCTATTAAACAAAGATTTGCAACTAGTCCAGATCTCGCAATTTTAAGCACGTACCAATGTGGATAATCCTCGCAAAGTCACGTTTTCAAATATCGCCTTCTCTATTGAAAATATGTGATGTAAATTGTACCTACCAGAGAACATTACACTGCCATCAAATGATACCTTACACATGTATTAATTAACCCTTTCCCTCATATAGACTCATTTTGACGCACTCAGTAGTCAAAAGGTACCACATTAAGCCTGATCTGCAGAAAACCAAACTCAAACCTTACCAAATTTAATTGTAAAATCCTCATTACCAGACCACTGAGGAGCAGCGATCAGCATAAAACCTAATCAGCCTGCGAGTTACTCGCAACCTGATCTGGTTTTATGCTGTTAGCATAGGTCTTTTCATGGTATCCTCTATGAGGGAAAGGGTTAAAATATGTCAAGAAATAAAAATGGTTTATGTGAAAAAGAAAAGTACCTTCATGATGATAACTATGTAAAATGTGTTTTTTTCCTGCAATACTGGTTGAATTCAAATCATAATTTAAACGATTTGTTAAGATTCAAACTGAAAATAATTCCTTGTAGTAGATAGATTATTAAATTTCAGTGATCGGGAAAGGCATGCGCCATAGTCACATTAAAATTCAAAATGTCACATCGTTTTTTGTTTTTGCATTGGGTGCGCCCTTGTCTCTTTCCGATTTTTCGGCCTCGTCCGGTACGAAATAAGCCTAGTACAAATCATTTAAGCGTGCACTGCTCCACGTCGAAGGGACTTTTGAAGAAAATTGCCACCACTGAGTTTGTGAATATCACATACTAACTCATGGACACACTGGCGATTGTATCCATATTATTCTTAACATTTCAGGAGTAAAATCTGGATGTTGCAGCAGCTAAGGTGAAATAAATAAGAAATATTTAACGGGTTTTAACAAAAGTTTATTTCATTATTCATTATATTATTATTATTATTTTATTAAGCAATTCATAAACTATGATACAGAATCAAAATGTTGAATATGTTTTAAAAACAAACTATAGATAAATAAATGCGTTGATGGCGATAATAAAATTAATTAAAATTTTAAGGTATTGATTTTTAAAATAATTATATGCATATATCATAAATGATAAAAAAAAAAACCAAATTGCATTGCAGATAAAAGTTATAAGAATTTTCATAATGATCCAACAATATTGAGCTGTACGATCAGCATGTTTCTGCAGATGATGGTGGGCATCATGAGTTCAAGTACTCGGGTCATATGTTGGCTGTCACACCTACAAATCTTCCTGGGGTTAAGAGCTTCTTCATGAACGCTGTCATTGCAAACATAATACATGTAGTGGAGTGACACTCAGCCAAAAAGTAGCTTATTTAAGGAGTAGGTGGCCATAAAAGTAGAACAAGCAATGTTAAATACCATAATGTTTGCCAATGTCTGTACTATATGAAACTGTCAGCATAAATTGCCAATTGCCAACGCCAGGTGGACTAAGACCACAATTACCTGCCCTTGGTTACCCTGTATCTGGATGTGCCTACACAGAAAATAGTGACCCTATTTAATGCTGAATTAAGGTGAGTTTTTGACTGAAAGACATGCAATAAAGGATCAAATTCTATAGAACACAGTTAAAATAGTCATAAAATGCCCAATTTAGAGGCCTTATTGCACCACAACCTTAAAATTTGAGCATTACTGAGAGGGGAATTTTTCGAGAAAATTGGTGTGAAATGGCCGACCGGTGCACTAAATTCATACGTATGTTATTTAAGCTTAAATAGGTCAAAAAGTAGTCGGGTGACCCCATGTTTAAAATGTACAGAATTATTTCTCTTGAATAGATCTATCTAATGAGGGTAAGTTTGGATGTCAATTTCCCTTACAGAAATTGTCATTTGCATATATGCTTATATAGAACATATAGTAAAATTAATTGTGGTCTTAGTCCTGATATAGGCTGGTTTTTGAGAGGGGGGTGACCTACTTTCATTATTAATAACTTTTTTATTATGCATGTTTTTTACTTGAAATTTGGCACAGTTATTGCTTATAAAGATATAAATGTGTTACTATGTTTGTTTAGAAAAATATATATATTCTTTATATTATATAATATAATATATATAAAAATATATAATTTTTTCCCATCTTACTAAAAAAAAATTCAGAATCTACTTTCGGTTTGAAAGATACATGTTTATAATAGCCATGACAACAGCAGGGTTCAAAATAATAAAAAAAATCATGCCTCAGTTTGGAATGAAACAGCAGAATGGGACAAATGGGAGTTAAATATTCCATTTTACTAGTAGAAAAAAATGTCCAAAATGAGAAAACTGCCATGGTAAGTCAGGTTCCACAAACCAGAGACTCCTCAAGGACCATTTTTCAGATGCAGTTTAGCATACTATCCAAGTTGACATATTGCGACACAGTATGAATCATAGAATTCTGCTTGAAAAGCATGATTGTGATGTTCCGCATCTGTGCCATGAGTTACTCTGCATAAATGTGGAACACTTTAGACTTGAGCCCCATGATATGAACATGAGACAGCAGATTTGTATTAATAAGGGGAGATGCTTAGCTCATGATGGCTATCATGAATGCCGTGACAGCTATTGTAAGTATTTGGCAAATTTTCTTTCTTCTTATTCATTTATTTATTTTATTTATTTTTTGGTTATGTGATTCTTTGTTTAAGGGATTGTGCTGTCTTTGGGGGACCATGTGTTTGTAGTGTTTTCATGCTTATATGTATATACTCCTCCCTCTCTCTCTCTCTCTCTTTATATATATCTCTCTCTCTCTCTTTATCTCTCTCTCTCTTTATCTCTCTCTCTCTCCCCCCCCCCTCTCTCTCTTTCTCTCTCTGAAAAAGAATCAAAACAAAAAACTCAAATACACTATATTTTTAAGACAGAACAGTGTCGCTTTAATAAAAGTGGTTAGTTTTCATTGTGTAGACAAATGTGTACATAATTTTTCTTCATCATGTGAACTGGAGACTGCAATTAAAAGGCTCATTCACTGCCATAATGTAAAACTCAGTGACACATTCCAGCATCTTATTTACAGGCACTTATGAAAACAATATTCAAATAAAGGACAAGCAAGAGCTTCCATTTATTAAAAAGCATTAAGTTTTGCTCTAGGAATGCAGTTCAACAGAATTCATCACTTTACTGTGTTGTTAAGAACTTAAATTTGCTCTTTTATATATCATTTAGCAAAAGGGAGATAACTCATGAAATTATTTCTAGTACATATGAATGGTTATCTCCCCTTATTGATGATTTTTGATCTAGTTTGCTTTTTATCTGTTGTCTCCTTTAATGATTTATATTTTATGATACTCTGTGCATTGGATTGGCAGCCGTTTCTCATTCAGGTCCTGGATAGCCATGTCTATTCTATCAGCTGCTTTCTGCTTGCTGCTCTTAGCTGGAGGTCAAATTTTTCCATTTTAGCTAATATGTACCAGCATCGCCAGTCACCCATTTATGCATCATTTGACCCTTCTGCCAGTCCATGATCATGCTGGGGTGTTTTTGACACATGGTAAGGAGTTTGAACCTTATGATACAGCTTGTTTTGGGTGTGATTTAATGTAAAATGTAGTTGCAGTTAGTGCATTTCAAGGCAGGAGAGCTTTTTTCCCTTCCCACCCATAAATTGGGTGATCACGCTGGTTGACTTTGATTAGACCTTAACATACTATTAGCCATAGAAGTCATCTCCCTCCAAAGTCTTATGCACAAAGTTAATGCTGCATTCTGCTGCTTTGATGAGGGGCCCCTGATGTGGCTCATGTTACCCAAAAGGGCGCCTGTGCTTTTTTGGAGTGGACTTTTTTGGCCTTTCTTCAGTTATTTTGGGGATACACTATCTTACATAAAATGCTGTATTTGATAAATGAGGAATTTTTGCACAATTTCATACAATGGCTCAGTAACATTGTGCATCATTTTTTGCCCTTTTTTGGGAAATTTTTTGTACTAAAAGGACTAAGACCACAATCCCTGCCCTTGTTACCCTGTACCCGGATGTCCCTACACAGAAAATAGTGCCCTATTAATGCTAAATTTAAGGTGATTTTTTGACTGAAGACATGCAAAAAAGGGATCAAATTCTATAGAACACAGTTAATAGTCAAAAACGCCCAAATTTTAGAGGCCTTTTTTGCACCACAACCTTAAAATTTGAGCTTTAAAATTGAGGGGGGATTTTTTGAAAAAAATTTGTTTGATGGTCCCGACCGGTGCACAAAATTCATACTTTATGTTATTTAAGCTTAAATAGGCAAAAATTAGTCGGGTGACCCTTTTTTAAAATTTTTACAAAAATTTTTTTTCTCTTAAAATAGATCTAACTAAGAGGGTAAGTTGGATGGAAATTTTCCCCTTACAAAAATTTGTCATTTGATATTGCTTTATAGAACATATAGAAAAATTTTATTTTTGTCTTAGTCCAGGTGGGACTGGAAATCCAAGATGGCCCCCATAAATCGCAAGTTCAGTGAAAATTTTTTTATCTGATTGTTGCAGTTTTAAATTTTACAGAGGTGTCAAATATTTGCATGTTTCTCCTTCCCTAATGTACATAAATTTTATTTTACAACAATGGGAATTCAAGGTCAAAGGGCATTTCAGGGGCATAGTACAAAAAATACACCAAATTTTATAATTACTACTTTTCTCTTTTTTTGCTTTTTAGCTCACCCGAGCACGTGCTTAAGGGTGAGGGTTTTGTTTTATCGGGCCCTTTGTCCGTCGTGGATTTATTTTCGCGATGATTTTTAGGATGGCTGTATCCACGAATAGCGATCACAAGCGCACCTTCCATTCAGGAGACTTCACGTGAATATGAAGCCACGAATAATTGTATATGCAGCTTCAGCGGAATTTGATATCAGCGTAAAACTAATGGTTGTGCAGTTTTCAAGATAGGTAAAGTCCATGTGTACTGAAAGCAAACTTTTCACAAGCAGATAGCTTTAAAATCAGACATGACCATACTTGGCCAGCATTTCACACACAGTTATGCCTAGATGTCACTTTCCCTTATTCCTTGACCGGCCAATTAAGGCCACAAATTATTTGGCAAATCAAGTACTCTTGAAAAAAAAAATTAAATAAAAAATAGTGACGTCAACAAGTAGCGCATCTTGCAAAAACCAATTATATTTGATGAACTGGGCCACTTACAGTCAAGTAGGTGCATTTCCCTTTGGTTACATGCGTGGACACCAACGGGGTTTCCTTCAACTGTGCTAAATTTAGAATTTCCCGAAATAGTCTTAAGTGTATTCATTAAGTATCATAAATGATCAAGATAGGACCACATTGATATTCAGACGGATAAACTTGACGTCACGTGACTAAGGTTTAATGAATGATGATTAAGATGGAGTGTAACTAAGTACACCCCCTAGCCAGCTTGTAGTAAGGATCCCTTGTCATTTTTCTATGATAGATAGATAAATATTTTATTTGCAAATCCGACAAGCCTGTAAGCCCATGACGTATATTTTTCCATATAATATGGCGTGGCAGTGCATTTTCACAGATATATATGCATGCCATATTATAAACAAAATTTAAACATGCAATTCAAACAATAAACAACACATAGTATCATATTTGTTTTCTGTAACCGAAATAATGCGTTAAAAACTACTGAGAAAAAAAACTGAAGAAGGTTATTGGAGAAGATTTGATGAGAGAGAGAATCAGACAGACTGACTGGCATTCATAATATATAGTTTTGATGTACGTTAGTTAGATACAGAGAACAAAAAAGTAACCCAACCTGCTGAATATCTTGTAAAATGTTCACCCACTAATATCTCTGTACAAGCGCAACTGAATATCAAGCTGTGGCGCTTTTCACATTAAATGAAAAAGCAAAAGCTTAATAGAGAATAGGGAATAGAGACATGCATCTTCTGCGATTTACTGTCCTTGGTGGCCAAGAGGACATAAGAGCGTCCTGGAACTACCCGGTCACGTGTGCATATTTATCAACACTAGACCCGCACAGTGTGTGTTTGTGTGTGTGTGTGTGTGTGTGTGTTGCAAGGGCTCATCCTCACGCCAACCCAAACCTCGTTCTCCTGATCCGTCCCATCTCTATCTCGCAATATTCCAACTGCCATGCAAACTTTGCATATAAAACATTTAAAGTGTATTGAACTTTGTGACATGTAATATGTGGATATAAATTGCTTAATCATTGAATCTTAAATACTGTAGTCTTTTAGGTCAAACATAAATAATAAAGACTAATATCTCATCATACTTTATTTAACTGATATTGAAATACCTTGTCCTTGAATGAAAATGAAATAAATAAGGGAATAAAGTACTGAACATTGATTTTGAAACCTAATGGGGGTGTTGTTTGCCATTATTTTCAGTTATCTACCCTTGAATATGAATCCAAAGTGCTAAAATATCATATTTAGGGACAGATAACTCAAAAAGTAGGATGATGACTACCCCATTTTTTCCCCATAAAAATATTTCTTTTATGATTCTCTATAATTATGCAAAGTTTTAAAAATATCTATGAAACGGTTTAAATTTTCCTTGTCTATTTATAAAATGTAGCAAACGCCCTTAAGGTAAAATCCCTTTAGTGGTTCCGCTACATTTCGGACCTCATGGCCTTTCACGGAGATAACCAAGGTTTCATTAGGGTACCGTGGTTATCTTGGTAGAGGGTAAGTGGCCCAAGATGTAGCGGAACCAGTACAGGGTCTTTACCGTATTACCGTTTTTTTTTTTTTTTTTTTTTTTTTTTTTTTAATATTAATATTATTTACCTTTACCCTTAATGTCCACAACCACATGACTCAACACAAATTCTGTGCAAGATGCACGGTTGCAGTCAGTAGTCTATAAATATCTAATAAAGATTGTCCCAAAATACTTTTAGCTTTTCTGATGTCAAATGACGCCCAAATGGCGTCAATACTAATACTAATAATAATGATAAGTTACGTCAACAACTGCTGCTAATGATAATAATGTCAGCAGTGATGATGATACTGATGCTCAACCAGTTAGTACTACAAAACACTTAGTTCTGTCTCTCAAAAAGGGAAGATATGAACCACCATGCTTTCCGAAGAAAGATTGACTGATAAATCTGTTTCAAGAAAGTGGGACGTGGATAATAGTTTAAGACATTTGGAGAACGACATGATATGTCTGTATGTGAAAATCATGCATATCGGGTATTTCTACTTTTCACACGTACAACATGCAAATAAAATATCAAGCACGTGATGAATTTATGGAAAAGCCCACGTAGATGGCGGTTAAACCACACAATGGGAAGAATGGGAACGCTTCCGGTCTCTCGCGAGTTGTTGCTTAAGTCCCCGTATGTTGCACAAGATATTACAAGTAGTTACTGTAGTCCTGCACTGATCCCCAATCGGCAAGTGCTGAGTGGACATACTCAACTTCAACTTCAAACCATAGCGATATTGATATTAATATGGTATCTTGTAAGAACTTGAAAGTGGATCATTCACATATCTCGAATAGACACTTGAAGGACGTTTCGCTGCTATTTATAGCTAATTGCGTAATAAGAAAATCCATTGTTTTAGGAAATCCCGTGACCCACGCGCATGCGCCGTTTAGTATAAATCGAGCAACTTCTTGCAGCTTCATGTCAGTCTGAAGTTTAAACCGTTATGTAATCAACCAGAAAATAATAAAATAAATCAAATTTAAATTTCCTTGATAAGCTATACAGAAGGGAAAAACAAATTGATTGAACTACTTAGGACACTCAAGGCAGGAATTTTGTTTAAAAATGACCCCAACTTACGCAGCAGAACCATTGAGGACGATTAAAGTTCGGTCGGACGAAGGTACCAGCAACAGGACAAATATGTTTCCACTTGGAAATATTCCAGACAACTCGCACACGATTTGCACTTTGTTGATATTCGTGGTTCTGGGAATTTTGTTAAATGCCGCTGTGGTTGTCTCATATTTTCGAAAACGCAACAAATCTGCCTACGGACTATTAATAGGAATGGCTTCCATAGACATTTTCAATTGTGTTGTGTTGTCTTTAGAAATTGCTCGTATGTCTGGAATTCTAAAGTTCGTCGGTGATGACTTATGGTGCAGTCTCCATCCGTATCTCGTATACGTGGGGAGCTTGGCGTCAGCATTTATAGTTGTGTTCCGGGCTTTTCACAGACTCATGATCGTCGTCAGCGCCCGCAGCAGAGTCGCTGTCTCGTACCAGAGCTTCAAGACCGTTCTGGCCCTTATTGGATTTAGTATTGTCGTAACGTCGCCATATTTAGTGTTCCGCGCTTTTAAAATAGACTCGTTTTGTATTGAAAACGAATCAACGAATGCCAACCAAGAAATGTCATATGCCATGGAGAATAATAGTAAAAACAAAAACAGAAACCTATACTTTTTGGCATACTTTGGTACCTTGACAAGCTGTCTAGTTATTGGATTTATCTTAATGATTGTGGCGTATGTGAGAATTTTGACTTTAGCAGTGGTGAGATCGCCAGTTAAAAGTGGTGGATTCCCGACAAAAGTAAGGCAGCCGTCGGTTAGATTCAGCAATGACCTTGAAATTGTGAGTCAGCTAGAGGGAAGATTTAAAGATGTTGAAAACAGCAGCCTTGGTGACTACAGCAACATAGACTCTGAAAATGATGACGTCACGAGTGATGGCAATAACAATAGTGACATCATAAACAGTGACCAAGGGGACATTTGTGCCACGCGGCGCAACAGACAAAGTGCAATTTCTTCTTCATCATTGAGAAGAACATCAACTTTGTCAATGGTGTCAAATTATGAGATGGGCATACCGCGTCGAACAGTTGCCATGGTATTATTCGCTCTGGTGACCTATTTATTCTATTTCCCAAATTTTGTACTTTCAATTATAAGCATAGTATATCCCAAATTCAAAGATTTTGAAGGAGCAGAAGTAAACTTAATAATGGAAGTTTTTAAGCGCTCATACATGTTTTGTTTGATTTTCAATCCAATTCTTTACTCTTTTTTAAACAGAGGTTTCCGTCGAGACTTCTTCAGCGCAATGAGATGTTGCTCACGTAGGCGTAAAAGGTCATATCATGCGACCTCTCATGCAGGGGTCGGGAGGTCAAGGTCAATTATTCACATCGATAGAACTGAACTTGCACCTTATAAATGTACGGTACGGGCAGAACTTAAACAACCTACAGTTGTGTGCCATGTCTAAAATAATTTATACAATTTACACATATACAATTGCAATACGAGTAATAAATCATTACAATTTTAATTTATTTTTATTTACAGAGGGCGTGTATTAACTGCATAAATATAGAAACACATATTGTACCATATGTTCTCTTTATATTCTATCGTTGTGTATTAACATATAAAAAATGTTTCAGTAAAAAAAATATTGACTGAGCACGCTATGCACAAAAACGGTGAGATTTAAAGTGCTTATTTTTAATATTGGTTGAAAACTGCGTTTTCCGAGGAAAATAAAATGTTCGGGATATTGCAAGGCTCGGAGGACCACGAATTTTTTCCCGCTGTTTCTGTGTGTTTTCCGACAGGGATGGGAATAAACTTCGAGTTAGGAACGTACTCGAGAAATATCTCCTCGATGTATCGCAATTATACAGTTGGCCTATATACAATTCAACTGAAACCACCAGTTTTATATAAAAAGGGCAGTTTTTTTTGTTTTTTTTCGTTGTACAACGCCATTGAATATGTATTTTATATTTAGAAATAGGCATTTAATCAAATTTGCAAGTTTCAAGTTGTTGTTTGATGCTATTTATTTGATTTTGTCGCCATTAACATATCATTTTGTTACGTTATTTATTTTGATTATTATATGTTTTCACATAAATTGTTAATATTAAATGATTGCGTCTTTATATATGTTTCGCCCCTTTAAATGATTAACGTTTGGCGTGTAATTGTTTACGATTTATATCTTCAACTTACACTTCTCCCTCTTCTTAGACATGGCATTCATCATCATAATCATCATCACCATCATCATCACCTTCATCATCATCATCATCATCATCATCATCATCATCACCTTCATCATCAGCATCATTTCCTTCATCATCGCAAGCATGTCCTTTATTTAGACATACGTGACCGAATGCTTAAAGTCGCCGACTTACAAGCATTCAGCCCCTCACGGCTGTGGGTTCGATTCCTGGTTTTGTCAATCACATTTTCATATAATGGAGGTTTCCATTAGCTTTGCAGTCGTTGGGTCCTGCCAGTTTCCCCTCTGTGAACTTGATGTTCTGGACGTCACTAGACACATGACATGTAACTGAAAAACATGTCGCCACGATGGTTTCATCAACAACAACAACAACAGCACATGCTTATGTTAATGAAAACAATTGATAATCATGACCTTAAACTTTCCCAACCATTGTTTCGGTAAGGACAGAGTCTTCCTTCCGCCTGGGAGGGAGATGACTCAGGGTGAAAGGAGAACGGAACAAACGTTATACTCTTATGAGTCAGTGTTGGTTTCACATTAGCAATGTCAAACACAAACATACATGCACATAAATACATATAAACGTATCATTTTAATTGAGCGCCTACCTATGCCTATGCCAAATAACATGACAATCCCAAGAGAGTATCTTCATTTTTCTATCATTGTGTGATCGTCACTCTACCGCACTTAAGTTTGTTCTGGCTTAAAAAAAAAAAAAAAAAAAAAAAAAAAAGAAGCAGACAACAACAAAAACAGCGAAACAGACAGCATTGATGGGCATACGGGTCGGGTGACAATACTGATTGATTGATTTAAGATTATAAGAATCCACCATGAGTATTCATGTAGGATAGGGATATCTCACCCGAGGGTCAGAAATTTCAGGCAGGGATGAGGCTCTGGCCCTGAAATTTCTGACTTGTTAGATATCCCTATCTTTCATGAATTTACGAATGGTGGATTTTTTTTCTCCAATGAGCAATAATTACTTGCCGCCAGCCTCAATTGAATGAACATATCGCGTTTCCTCTTTCCCCCCTTTTTTATCGCCGCTTAACAAGTTTAAACAATAACATAATGAGAGAAATCGGCATTTTAAATTACATACGCAAGTATTTACTTAAAATTTGATTTTCGTTCGACTGGGAATCGCCATTTGTTTAAAATAACTTAAAAATACCACTGTCCTTGACCGTGCGTAGTAATAGTTTCCTACCGTAAATTATTAAGCCTTATTTCACATTCGTAGTAGTAAATGATAATAAAGGGATAACTAACTAGATATATAATATTTTCAAACATATATCTATTCACATGAATTACAACAAGTTAGTTTTGTATCTTGATAAAATGTATAACTTACAGTCATCATTGACATGGAAGAAACTGATCACGTGACATGGAAGATAGAGTTTTCTTCCATGAGGGAAATCCCTATCTTCGTATGTTTGTCGTATATTGGCCGTACAAAAACAGGAGCCT
Organism: Solen grandis; assembly: GCA_021229015.1. NCBI lineage: Eukaryota > Metazoa > Mollusca > Bivalvia > Adapedonta > Solenidae > Solen > Solen grandis. The sequence continues at coordinate 3,022,490 of CM037795.1, forward strand.
CCTTGGCCATAATACATTTTATTTAACATGACAGGCCATGGCCCATTCAGACTGAGCGCTGCCATGTAACGTACCTAGCCCATAGTACCTAGTCCATGGAGGATCTGTCTCCGAAGGTCTCCCTAGGTCTCTAACAAGACCTCTCCCCAGACCCTTGACCGGTCAGTTTATATATTGGTTGGTTACAATCCAGCCAGACAGTAACCATATGTATCATATAATAACAAATATTTGTATTAACGACAGTCACAACTGAGACAGACGTTGCATAACTAATGCAACGGTCCTTTTATAATCTCTAATTGTATCTATAATAGGTTAGTAACATTGAAAATGTAACAATAGCGTCTAGCTAGAGTCCAATAATATTACATGTTGAACACGGGAGAATAATTGAGTTAATGAGTCGGATTTGTTTTAGTAAGGCTTAAAAATGTGTTTCGGGAAACCCGACCCAACCTAGCGAAAACTAAAGTTTTAACGGCCGAATTTTCTGTTAAGAATTTGTGATTCGTTCACTGTTTTGACTGGACTTTGAAAAAGAAGTAAAAAATAAAACCTCAATTTCTACATTACCTAACTGCCCTAAACACACATTTTTTTCCCTAAATGAGGACAACCCTCCAGTGTAGACTTGGATGTACAATTACTATACATAGTGGTAAGACATTAAACTTTGCCTTCTCCAACGCAGAAGATCCCGCACAGATCTCTGCCACAGTGATTGAGAAATAGCAGAGTTTCAGCTAAATTTTCATACACACCATGGTCACGTGGTAACTCAGTGTGGCACTGATTGATGCGCACCAGTTTGTGAACTTTATAAGAATTTTCAGATCCATTCAGTTTAGATTCCAATCGAGTGATCAATAGATTTTAAAACATATAAATGAAACCGAAAGTAGGTAAATGCAACAATCAGGCACGTGATACGGCTATATCTCTACCATTCACACGTCACTTGAGCATAATTTCCGGTATTAAAATTGCCATTGAAGTGTTTACATGTCATTGAATAAGTGTTGCTACATGGAGAAGGGACTTCGTATTACTCCCACACATCTTTACGAAAATAGAGTCCCACTACTGCGTATTAATATGGCCTTCTGTTATTATCTATATGTCTCATGTATGAAATGAATCATTGCGCAATACTGCTTTTATGATATATCAGTGCACACTTTTCGTCAGTACTATAAGTGCTTTGATTAAAACTGGGGCATATTAGATTAACATGCGATCGGAAAAAATGCTTTGATTGGAAAGATCTGAGAGGAGTTCCACAGGAAATTGAATAGAATCAATTACTGTGTTTGGGTTAAGGTGCGGGAGATACAAACCCACAGATTCACCATTCATATCGGAAAAGAAAAATAAGATTGAGGTGTCAAGACAGTCCAGTTATTTTCTGGATGACAAGTATTTCCAGAAATTATTGAGAATAATAGTATTTACTAAAATAAAGGAAGTTGGACATTCTAAAACTGTCACAGTATCGATCTGGAACCACTGGGTTGTGTTTCGTGCTCGGTGCTTGCTGGAGAATCTAATTATCATCTACAAAGCATGGGTAATGGTCTTCTACAATAATCGTGTACCTTGTACTGGTCATGTTTCCTTCTAATACACAGAGCGGCGTGGTTCCTCTTTGTGCTACCCACGGGTGGGAGGGGACAATGGGCTATACTTGGGACGCTGGTACAAAGGCATTTAATCTGCTTTAGTCAACATTTTGGAGTTACTGGAATGTAGCAATACTGAGCATTTGTCAGAAAAATAATAAAACGCTCCAGTCCCCGTTTCTGTTTCCAACACATTTCTGAACCAGCCCCTGTCTCTGTTCCTATGTGAGAGATGGGGAAGACATTCCTCGTTTCTTTTTCAAAGTCTGCAATTCAGTTCTGTTTGTCTCATTGCATACTGGCTCACCCACTCCCACTCCTGATAAGTTCTTGTCTTAATATCTATACACTGGTCCTATGTTTGTGGCCTTTCAGCTCGCCCAAATTCGTTTTAATTCCTTTTCAATGGTTTTAATAACTCGGAAGGCAGTTGAGAGTATCTCATATCTCCTTTGCTGTTGTTGTTGTTGCTTCTAATGTGATATTCCTAAATATTTTCAAACGCACTCATTTTTACATCTTATCGTGGAAATCACAATACCGGATATCCGAATACAATGCCATCTGGCGGGCAAGCAATACGTGCCCCTGTTTGCTCATACCATCAATAGATAAATATGCTTGCGTAACGAGCACCTGTTAAGGCGAATGACATTTTTTTTACATATCTTTAATTAATAAAATACACAATAATCTTTTTATTACAGAGGTTGTCATGGCACACAACGAAAGATAATTCTGCGGGGAGAATTGTGCGACGTAAGCCAGTGGCGGGCTATACATGAAGTACAGCAGTTATCCATTTCCGTGGTTAATCTAATAGGTACATGTATATCGCGCAAATAAAATCATGTCGGTCATTGAAATATGTTCGGCCTTCACATTATTAGTTACAAGATCCATTTCATGTGGAAAATCAATGAAACAGTTCAAATTACAAGCCACTTGATTTTCTCATTTACTGTCCATTTTATGCTTAACGTAAAATGAGGATTGAAACTATTTTAAGCTTTTATATCGAGATGGTTTGGCTCTATTTGTGCTGAAATAATTATTTACTTTTATATGATATAGAACTTAGTTTTGTTATTTTAGATTTGTATACAAATTGGTAATTATTAAATATTTGTGTTTTGTTGAATAACATCCCTAATTTATCCATAACCCAGTGGAAATAAATCTTCCACATATATACTGGGGCCTTCGTGGCCTTGTCGCTGACTTTAACACTCACTCAGTCCGTCACAGCGCGGGTTCGAATCCCGGCAGTGTCATTCGAATTTTCATGAGAAAGCCTTTCAGCTGGCTTGCGGTAGGTCGGTGTTTCTACCCAGATGCCTCCGTGCATTATGGGTCTTTAGCTGGACGTCGCTATATGACTGAAATACTGTCGAAGCGACGGTAAACTCAAATAGTCAAGTACTTGTGTGAATCTTACGTTTAGTGGATATTAGTCAGTCTCAATCGGAACTTCTCGGGTAATTCCGTCATTCTTCATCATGTGGTGAAGCATTTATCACCGAGGCGTTCCGATTTCAAGAGCCAGCCTGTCAACTTTACTTGCGTGAATTCGCTTTGTGACTGAGTTGTTTCATTCTTGTCATTACCTACAATGTTAAAATTAGTATTGATCTACTGATACACGTTGCAAGCCAGCACATTTAAAACACTTACGTAGATTTCTCGGTGCTGTCTGTTGAGATGTAAGATTTGAAGTAGAGAACCTGCTGGTTTGGTAGTAGTTGGAGAAATACGATACGATTACATGATATTAACATTTATTTCTTACAAAGTTGAAGCTCAGAGTTAGGAATATACAAGTAGAATTAAGTTAGGACTGACGGGACGAATTTTAGGGACCGGTATAATTTGTATTAAGTTAGAAGTTATATTAAATTAATTGAACGTTAAATATCAGAGACAACCAACCATTGTTATAATCATTCTTAAAGGCCCATTATACTTAATAAAGCAATCTTCGGACAGAAAAACAAAGTGTGTGCTACAGATTTGTAACAAGATGCAATCTTTTTTATTTTTTTATTTTTATTTTGATGCAATCTGTACATACACGATAACGACAACGTTACTACAAAGTATACATAAGAAAGAATATTTTACTTAAGATTATTAAATTGTTAACAAAAATAACTCATTTGCATATTCCGTATATCTTTCATAGAACTTCTGTATGTTTTCTTTAATTAATCATAGTGAGTGCATATATTGATGACTATGCATATTAACCAATTATTATATCAAGTCTTTCTGATAACAGATTATCTTAGGGAATACTCGCCAATGTAGAATGTAAACAATGAGAGTATTTTCCATCCAAAATATTAAATTGCGAAATTTGATCAACATTTTCAGTGCGTTTAACTGTTATGTTACAGCAGATGTTTGCACATTATGTACCATTTGTGTTAGTCTTCAATATGTCAATGCTATTTTCTTTTCTTTTTCATGAAAATTAAATTATGAAATATAGCGGGCTTTTAAATAAACTCTGTATATATTTCATTGCTTAAATATTATTTTTCCAAACACATGACTAAGAAAATCATAAGGAAAATTTAGTATGATATATATATTTATTTAGACCGTCCGGACACGTTACAGGACTCTCAAATCTATGATTGATATAAGGGAGCATTCTCCAAGCAGAGTTGTGGTTCGTTCCTCGCAATGGGCTTAATGACAAGAATCTTGTCAAAACGGAAAACAATAATTTAACGCCGATAGATGTGTTTTTTTTAAAGATCTAAAGTATAGAAACATTGAAGAAATATTGTTTTAATCATCACAAAACGAATGGAAAATAATATATTTTTTAAAATTTTATTATGGGAGCTATTTTCCTGCCTTATTACGCAGATGGGAACAATCCGCAGATGTAAATATTTACAGATTCAGCCGGATAACGTACTTGTCTATAAAATGGACAGACGAGAAACTTATGCTGAGAGACAAACAGCGTGAATCATGTGAGTTTCAGACAACAGTCTGAATAGTCATAGTCTGTATTTATAGATTGTGCGAGTGTGGAACTACTTTCTGAGCCCATGTAATATAAGCCGATGTGTAAGAGAGTGATGATGGAGGGGATGGGGCGTAAAAATGCAGATTAAATTACTTAAGTTATTCCCCTTGTAGATAAGTAGTATTTTTATATGATGCCTTTGATGTATCTTTATTATTTACCTAAATTAATAAATGCTAATTCTCCGGTAATATTACATTACCAAAGTCAGAATGTAATCGTACATTTCGATGTTTCACAACTCATTTTCCCGTCTACTGCCCAGTCGAGAAGCATTTGATTGACAATTATTAGTAGTGTAATATGAATATTGTGTCCCGGCTGCAGTGAAAAAGTTTAAGTTGGGCCCGGAAACTTCTAAGTAGGATAGAATATATTAAGACAACGCTACGCTCGCATCGGTCTTCTATTGTCTGTAAAAATGTATTAATATACGTATATTCTATACGTATCGTTCAATACCCTGTTAAAAAACAAACCTCTATCACCTCGAAAATCTATGGGATGGGTGGATGCTGGTAAAACTTGGCATTTTGCATAGTGTTCACTGATGAAGTTCTGGTCTCAGACGGTGGGGAACTGATGTTGACTGATATTTGTTTGATATTTGTTGTGTAGTGAACTGATGTTGACTGATATTTGTTTGACATTTGTTGTGTAGTGAACTGATGTTGACTGATATTTGTTTGACATTTGTTGTGTAGTGAACTGATGTTGACTGATATTTGTTTGACATTTGTTGTGTAGTGAACTGATGTTGACTGATATTTGACATTTTTTGTTGTGTATAACCACAAAAGGCAGCACTCTGTCTGTCTAATTTAGCCACAGTCTGAATTAAACTGGAATAATGTCAGTCTAAGTCAAAATACGTGTCCATGTAATGGAATAAAATGGTTTATAGATACATGTACTTCAAAATATAATTAATTTTACAACATTTATTGAAGAACTTACAAACTGCCCAAGGATAAATAATAAAATTGCAATTAATTTCAAAACAATAATGATAGCAATTTCAGGTACAGATATAACTGAAACTGATTGATACACTTCTGCTATTTGTCAGTGATACACATTTGGGTGTTATTTACCAGCTGTTGTACCATCCAATGTCCATGACAATAATGCCTCATCCCACCAAGGAAAACATCTCGGTCGAGAAATTTGAACATCCTACAGTCATTGGAAATGTTACAATCAAGACTGGTCTATTGGCATTTATTTCTTACGTTTAACCTTCGTGTATGACCTTGACATTTGAGCTAGCAACCTGCATCCTGCGCGCGACACTCCGACTTAATTAAGATAAAGTCCCTGTAATAGTTCCGCTGCATTTCGGATCTCATGGCATTTCACGGAAATAACCAAGGTTTCCTAATCTTTCATTAGGGTACCTTGGTTATCTTGGTAGAGGTTAAGTGGTTCAAGACGCAGCGGAACAATTTCAGGGACTTTACCTTAAAAGGCAAACATTTGTGCAAAGTCAGTTGAAAATTCATAAAGCTTTGTGAAGTTCGGGCCCGGACAAGAAATTTTAGCTTGACGATAAGAGGGATATTAAGAAATACCTTACTTTGAAAGGTGAATATCTTGTATCATATTCAAACTTTCTATAACAAGGGGCATAACTCTAGCTAGTCATGTAGCCCTCTTTACACTAATCTCATAGTTATGCCCCTTTTGACTTAAAAAAATAATTTGATAGTTTTAGCCTTCTTTATTGTGACAAACATTTGTGAGAAATATATATTACAGATATTTTACATTTGATAACCAATTTTTTCCCTGAACTTTTTTTTTAGCACGACACTCCGTCTTAGTAACGCAAACATTTATGCCAAATAGTTCGGAAATCCACTGGTCCTGTCTAAGGTTAGAGCCAGGACAAATTGTAGGATGGACGGACCGACAAAGTGATACTTGTATACTAGTAGCCCCCTGTTATTTAAAAAGAGGTAAAAAATATTAAGTAATTAAATTCCACTCTTTTTAACACTTCATATCAAAGCAATAACAAAATATTAAAATCTCCCAAACGAAATACTTACTACATGTAGTTCAAATTCATTCTAGTTCAAAATTCATATCAAAGCAAGTAAAATATTAACATGTGCAAGAGGATATGTTTTTATATCAAAGCTATAATATATTTTATTTTTTTAAGTAAACTTTTACACATAAGTACATGAAACTGTATCTAAATGTTACATGATTTAAGAAAGTCACCATGCTGTTTTTTTTTTTTTTTTTTTTTTTTTTTTTTTATATCCAGAAAATCACTTTTTGATAATATTTATTGAAAAAAAAACATGGCATTGAAGAATTAGATTGAATTTTCAATACTTTAAATTTAATCACAATTTGTAACTTATAATGTGTTCTATAAGCAAAAGATGAAAATATTGCC
>CM037795.1:3029664-3079664 GCA_021229015.1 Solen grandis
AACTTAACTAGCATTTTGCTTTATGTTTAACTTACATATAGTGACCACCTCAGTTTGGCGGTCCCTTGACTGACTGCTTAAGACTTTTAAGAGGTTTGACTGTACTAGGAGGTTACTCTGAGCATCTACATCAGCATTGTGTAATAGCCTGTCAGTGGGATACTCTAGTGTAAACATACAGATATAAAAAAAGTAGATACAAAGAGATTCACATATGAAAAATTCTCATTTTAGCAGTTCTCATATGAAATCCATTGTTTCCTTGATATTGTAAAACAGCAAAAGAACTTTGTTATCATTAAAAACAGAAACAAAACATCCAGTTGATGGGGGCCTGTAGATAAAGTAATCCCTTCATGATAAAGGCTATTAGTGTCGGGGGGTAGGCTACCATAGCGACACATCTCTTTCTAGCTGTTACCACGGGGAAGTAGAGTACAGCATACAAAGGGAATTCTTCAGTGGGGTGGAAGGAAATTAAGCATTTTTATTACCCAAATAAAATCGCAGAGAGAGAGAGGACAAATGTAAATCTACAAGAAACAGATCTCATGTTTCTGCTGTTAAATCAACATCTTTCCTAAAAGCATATCTGCACATGTATTACAAAGTATCTATGTACACTCCTTACATACAAAAAAAGTTTCCAGATGTAATACAATCACTCTAATCATTTGATATAACTGAAATTGCAGTCTCTATCTTTGGAAAGTTTTCAGCTATATAGAAAGCAAGTCATTCAAAACAAACCTTCAGTGACTACTCCTATTGAAAAAAGAATTCGACATTAAACCTTTACAATTATGTAGGCATAAAAATTTAATGCATTCCATGTATTCAATATATCCTCAGTTGAATGGAACAGAGAAACAAGTACATGTATGTATGAATGGTTTTAGTGATAGCTCCTTATGGGCTTGAAGATTCCAATAATGTAGACACTTTCTATGCTTTTTAGCTTGACTATTCGAAGAATATGAGAGCTATTGTAGTCACCCTGGCGTCGGCATTGGCGTTGCAGCTTTTGGTTAAAGTTTTGCGTGCAAGTTACTATCAACCTTTATCTCAATAACCGTTTATGGTATTGACTTGAAAGTTTATAAATATATTCAGGGGCATCAGACAACCAAGGTAGATAACTCTTGACTGAATTTAATATGAATTATGGCCCCTTTTTAACTTAGAAATTTTGGTTAAAGTTTTGCATGCAATAGAAAATTTGGTTAAAATTTTGCGTGAAAGCTACTATTTAGTTTGTATTTCAATAACCATTCATGGTATTGACTTGAAAGTTTATGAATATGTTAAGGGGCATCAGACATCCAAAGTAGCTAACTCTTGATGGAATATATTACAAATTATGGCCCCTTTTTAACTTAGAAATTTTAGTTAAAGTTTTGCATGCAAGATACTCTCATGCTTATATCTCAGTATCCAGGCATGGGATTGATTTTAAACATCTTTAATATGTTTCGGGGTATCATATTTTTATGGTAGATAACTCTTGATGGAATAGGTTACAAATTATTGCCCCTTTTTAACTTAGAAATTTTGGTTAAAGTTTTGCATGCCAGGTACTTTCATGCTAATATCTCAGTATCCAGGCATTGGATTGATTTGAAACATCTTTAATATGTTTAGGGGTATCATACTTTCATGGTAGATAACTCTTGATAGAATATGTCTCAAATTATGGCCCCTTTTTAACTTAAAATTGTTTGTTAATGTTTTACCTGCAAGGTACTTTCATGCTAATATCTTAGTATCCAGGCATAAGATTGATTTGAAACATCTTCAATATGTTTAGGAGTATCATACTTTCATGGTAGATAACTCTTGATGGAATATGTTACATATTATTGCCCTTTTTAACTTAAAAATTTGGTTAAAGTTTTGCATGCAAGTTACTTTCATGCTAATATCTCAGTATCCAGGCATGAGATTGATTTGAATCATCTTTGATATGTGAAGAAGTATCATACTATCAAGGTAGATAACTTTTGATGGAATATATTACAAGTTATGGCCCCTTTTTAAACTTAGAATTTTGGTTAAATTTTTGCATTCAAGCAACTATCCAGCTTATATCTCAGAAATTGCTTGTGGAATTGACTAGAAAGTTAAGGAGTGTCTTCAGGGGCATCAAAAAACTAAGGAGGATAACTTTTGGACTGAATTTTATACAAATTACGTCCCTTTTCTAACTTGGATTCTTGGTTAAAGTTTTGCATGCACAGTGTTATAGTGCTTATGTCTTAGTAACTAGGCATGGGATTGATTTTAGACATCATAAAAATATGAAGGGGTAACAGACTATCAAGGTATATAATTTTTGACTATTATTATGTACAGGGTATGTGAAGGGTAAGAATTGAAATAGATTTGATTTGATTTACCAACAAGCATTTTGAATAGTTGAGCGTGCTGTCCTCTGACAGCTCTTGTTTCCTGTTGTTCTTGCTCACCATTCATCCTTTTGTGACATCTGTCTCTCATTGGTAAAATTTGTAAGAAACCTGAAAATCCTTATTTTAGCATTTTTTTAGTCATTTGGCAATCTGAAAAACTTGAAATTCAGGAAAATTCCGGAAAACTTCTTGAAAATAAAAATAGTACTTAAGTATGATGTTCATACTTCTACTCAAACTATGCCCATTAGTTTCATTAGGGATTTGAGTATGAAACTCATGCAAATTTGAGCCTGAGATTGTATTTTTGAGAATACAGAGCCAGATCAGATTGAATGAGGATTTAACCCTTTACCTAAATGATCATTCATGTACAAATTCATTACTTGATTAATATTTATTTACTTAGTGTAAAATGGTATTTGAAACAATGTTTTTTTTTCTTTGCCTTGCAGACTGTGTAGAAGCTGCTTCAAAATTTTATAAGCAAACAGAGAAGACCCTGATCAGAGAGCTGGGTCTGCTCTATTTGCCAATAGGTCAAAATGAGTCTGTTATGAAGTAAAGGGTAAACTTTAACCCTTTCCCTCATATAGACTCATTTTGACGCACTCATTAGGTACCACATAAAGCCTGATCTGCAGAAAACCACAGTTAAACCTTACCAAATTTAATTACAAAATCCTCATTACCAGACCACTAAGGAGCAGCGAACAGCATAAAACCAGATCAGCCTGCGAGTTTTATGCTGTTCCCATAGGTCTTTTCATGGTTTCCTCTATGAGGGAAAGGGTTAAAGTGGGTTTTGTACATTGATACCTTCACTGTGAACTAGCAGACCATATAGGTCCTGATCAGCCTTGAATTGCAGCCTGATCTTGTTTTATGCTGGTCTCAGGTCTTTTCTTTTCTTTTATAGCTCTCATGTGAGTTAACTTGCCCAGTGGACAGAATTTGTATTTGCTTCAACATTGAGTCAGAAGTGAAAGCTTTTAACCTGTCAACCATAAAGAAGGGTTTTGATATCTGGCAGAAAGACTCAGATCAGACAGCTCCTTCCCTGACCTGTCTGCTGCTCATACAGTCCACACTCAAGGCCATAAAATCCACTGTTTCATTTAGTAACTTAATATTCATCAAGTCATTGATTTGTACATGAATATACAGGGTTCATGAATCAGTGATATCAAAGGTTTGTTTTCAGGTGATATGCTGAGTAAGATTTAACTGTCTACGTAATAAATATCCATTTATAGGTTAATGTGTTCATTAATAACCACCAAACAATTGCTATAAAGTGATTCATGTAATGATTGCAAATTTCATCATGGTTGCATAGATTTTATTGTTAATTGACAAAACTTAATAAGCAAAACTTAACTAGTCATATATGACTTGATTTAAAGTAGTTGAATGTTGGTAACAATCTCTTTTACTGTATGTTTATAAAACATTCAATGTGAAATGAATTCAAAGTGTCATAAATTACATAGGTTGTTGAAATGTCTATAAAAATAAAATCTCCCAAACAAAGACGAAAGCTTTTAGTGATACAGCTATTGCTTAAACCTGAAACTACTCATGTAGGCATGTGCTTGTGTAAACACCCAGATCTTTACCTGTGAAATAATGCACTGAAGCAGATAGTGTATTCAGCCCCATTGTATAGTGCAGAATGCATTTAAACCTGCACAGGTGGATTATTTAATGTCAGTTATGATGACAAGAAGATCATATTTCAATCTGTTATCTGTGATTACACGAATAAGTTTAAAAAAACAAAACAAAAAAACAACATATTACAGGTTCTTACTATCAGGTCAGAAAGAAGTTGTGGCCTTTGAATTAAGAGTTGCAAGATTGCACGCATTACACTTTAGTTTTTACAATATCTTTTCTTATTAATAAACTAATAGACAATGATCATAATCAAATATGGCTGATATCAAAAGGTTTGGTCACAGATTATGCCCATGCCTTAAAAAAAAAAAGAAGAAAAAAGCCAAAGTTAACCTTGTTTATATACTGTAAAATCTGCATTTATCAAGCAATTTGAAATCATTTAGACGTTTATTGCCATGATTCCTTGAATAAATTTAATTATGTCTGATATCAAATCATGAAATGCTGAGTTCTTGAATTTGAAAAAAAAGAAAGAGCAGAGTTCCTCTTATTTACAAAATCTTAATTATTTATCTTTTATACAATGTTGATGACCATGATTCCACAAATTATTTAGTTAAAACAAAGTTTATCTATTAAAAAGTTAGACATGCCGATTGTGGGCTTATTCGCTGAAATAACCTGCATAGACAATTTCAAACTTCTAGAAAAAAAATTGTCATAATTTACTTTAAATTTCATTCAAATGACCTCCAAGGCCCTCTACCATTTTCTAAAATAAGGTTGATCCCTTGAATAATTAGTTTGTTCACTGGGTTTAGCATCAAACCAACAATATATCAGTTATTTGGAGACGTCGACTTGAGACATATATAGTGCTACCAAACTGCAGTATCATGCCGTAGACATGTAGCCTGATACCACAAGTCACATTATCCTGACACTGGACCTACTGGAACTACCCTTATATGTTGAGCACCAAGCAAGGGAGCTATGCTAATACCATTTTTATGACATTGGTATGTTGCAGCTGGGGATCTAACCCACAACCTTCTTATTCCGGGGCAGGTGCTCTAACCACATGGCCAACAGGACTAGTTTGAATAATTAGGTCTCCATGGGTCCAGTTAGTTACCTTTAAATAGGAAATAGAGAGTTATTTTTTAATCAACAGTGTCCTATAAGTGATCTATATTGTTTTATTTAGGCTGATGATACTTAGGTAAATTCTCTAGAGTCACTATGGCCCTCTTGTTTAATTTTGCTTATTTAACATTTAATGATCAATCCTTTAAAAAGAGCATCTTGGTCCAGAGGTTTTTTATTTGATGGTTGTGAGTTTAAATCCTTATGGGCGAACATTCCTCAAAGCTTTCCAAGGTGCAAAGTATATCAAGAAGGTATATCAAAGTATAACAATCAACTTAAAATAAAGGATTTCAAAGTATCCATACCCATACATTCAATGTCTTTGGATATAAGCATATACACAGACAAAATTATGATTGTGTCAGCCATTATAGTACATGTATAAACAACTAGATATGTGTCACCCTGAATTTTATCTTCACCACAATAGCAGTGTATTGATAAGCAATACATAAATACCTTGCGAAATGCTGAAACTCAAAAGAGTCTGGCTAAAAAAAGATCAAATCTCAAACTGTTTGAATGATAACTTTAGACTTATCCCAAAAGCTAGCCTAGTAATTCCAATAATGTAATTTGATACCAATACAAAAGTTTAAAACCCATCATGTGCAAATGTTTTTGTTAACTCACCTGAGCACGAAGTGCTCAAGGTGAGCTATTGTGATCACCCTTCGTCCGTCGTGCGTCGTCGTGCGATGTGCGTTGTCAACAAATTTCTTTAAACGACATCTTCTCTGAAACCGCTGGACAGAATTTAATGAAACTTGGCAGGAATGTTCCTTGGGTGAGGCTCTACAAAAGTTGCTAAAATAAAGTTGATCCATGAAGAACTCTGATTGCCATGGCTATAAAAAGAAATATAATTTGAAAACTTTAAAAATCATCTCCTTCAAAACTACTGGCCAGATTTCAAAATAATTTGGTACAGATGTTCCTTGGGTCAATCTCTACCAAAGTTGCTAAAATTATTCCGATCCGTATAAAAAAACATGGCCGCCAGGAGCTGGGCTTATTTGCCTTATATGTATATAGAGAAACCTTTAAACGACATCTCCTCTGAAACCACTTGACAGAATTTAATGAAACTTGGCAGGAATGTTCCTTTGGTGAGGCTCTACAAAAGTTGCTAAAATAAAGTTGATCCATGAAGGACTCTGGTTGCCATGGCTACAAAAAGAAAAATAATTTGAAAACTTTAAAAATCATCTCCTTCAAAACTACTGGCCAGATTTTAAAATAATTTGGTACAGATGTTCCTTGGGTCAACCTCTACCAAAGTTGCTAAAATTATTCCGATCCGTATAAAAAAACATGGCCGCCAGGAGCTGGGCTTATTTGCCTTATATGTATATAGAGAAACCTTTAAACGACATCTCCTCTGAAACCGCTGGACAGAATTTAATGAAACTTGGCAGGAATGTTCCTTGGGTGAGGCTCTACAAAAGTTGCTAAAATAAAGTTGATCCATGAAGGACTCTGGTTGCCATGGCTACAAAAAAGAAAAATAATTTGAAAACTTTAAAAATCATCTCCTTCAAAACTACTGGCCAGATTTCAAAATAATTTGGTACAGATGTTCCTTGGGTCAACCTCTACCAAAGTTGCTAAAATTATTCCGATCCGTAAAAAAACATGGCCCCAGGGCTCCTCTGAAACCGCTGGACAGAATTTAATGAAACTTGGCAGGAATGTTCCTTCCGTGAGGCTCTCCAAAAGTTGCTAAAATAAAGTTGATCCATGAAGAACACTAGTTGCCATGGCTACAAAAAGAAAAATAATTTGAAAACTTTAAAAATCATCTCCTTCAAAACTACTGGCCAGATTTCAAAATAATTGGTACAAGATGTTCCTTGGGTCAATCTCTACCAAAGTTGCTAAAATTATTCCGATCCGTATAAAAAAACATGGCCGCCAGGAGCTGGGCTTATTTGCCTTATATGTATATAAGAAACCTTTAAACGACATCTCCTCTGAAACCGCTGGACAGAATTTAATGAACTTGGCAGGAATGTTCCTTGGGTGAGGCTCTACAAAAGTTGCTAAAATAAAGTTGATCCATGAAGGACTCTGGTTGCCATGGCTACAAAAAGAAAATAATTTGAAAACTTTAAAAATCATCTCCTTCAAAACTACTGGCCAGATTTCAAAATAATTTGGTACAGATGTTCCTTGGGTCAACCTCTACCAAAGTTGCTAAAATTATTCCGATCCGTATAAAAAAACATGGCCGCCAGGAGCTGGGCTTATTTGCCTTATATGTATATAGAGAAACCTTTAAACGACATCTCCTCTGAAACCACTGGACAGAATTTAATGAAACTTGGCAGGAATGTTCCTTTGGTGAGGCTCTACAAAAGTTGCTAAAATAAAGTTGATCCATGAAGGACTCTGGTTGCCATGGCTACAAAAAGAAAAATAATTTGAAAACTTTAAAAATCATCTCCTTCAAAACTACTGGCCAGATTTCAAAATAATTTGGTACAGATGTTCCTTGGGTCAACCTCTACCAAAGTTGCTAAAATTATTCCGATCCGTAAAAAAAACATGGCCGCCAGGGGCGGGGCTTATTTGCCTTATATGTATATACAGAAACCTTTAAACGACATCTCCTCTGAAACCGCTGGACAGAATTTAATGAAACTTTGCAGGAATGTTCCTTGGGTGAGGCTCTACAAAAGTTGCTAAAATAAAGTTGATCCATGAAGAACTCTGGTTGCCATGGCTACAAAAAGAAAAATAATTTGAAAACTTTAAAAATCATCTCCTTCAAAACTACTGGCCAGATTTCAAAATAATTTGGTACAGATGTTCCTTGGGTCAACTCTACCAAAGTTGCTAAAATTATTCCGATCCGTATAAAAAAACATGGCCGCCAGGAGCTGGGCTTATTTGCCTTATATGTATATAGAGAAACCTTTAAACGACATCTCCTCTGAAACCATGGACAGAATTTAATGAAACTTGGCAGGAATGTTCCTTTGGTGAGGCTCTACAAAAGTTGCTAAAATAAAGTTGATCCATGAAGGACTCTGGTTGCCATGGCTACAAAAAGAAAAATAATTTGAAAACTTTAAAAATCATCTCCTTCAAAACTAATGGCCAGATTTCAAAATAATTTGGTACAGATGTTCCTTGGGTCAACCTCTACCAAAGTTGCTAAAATTATTCCGATCCGTAAAAAAACATGGCCACCAGGTGCGGGGCTTATTTGCCTTATATGTATATACAGAAACCTTTAAACAACATCTCCTCTGAAACCGCTGGACAGAATTTAATGAAACTTGGCAGGAATGTTCCTTGGGTGAGGCTCTACAAAAGTTGCTAAAATAAAGTTGATCCATGAAGAACTCTGGTTGCCATGGCTACAAAAAGAAAAATAATTTGAAAACTTTAAAAATCATCTTTCAAAACTACTGGCCAGATTTAAAATAAATTGGTAAGATGTTCCTTGGGTCAATCTCTACCAAAGTTGCTAAAATTATTCCGATCCGTATAAAAAAACATGGCCGCCAGGAGCTGGGCTTATTTGCCTTATATGTATATAGAGAAACCTTTAAACGACATCTCCTCTGAAACCGCTGGACAGAATTTAATGAAACTTGGCAGGAATGTTCCTTGGGTGAGGCTCTACAAAAGTTGCTAAAATAAAGTTGATCCATGAAGGACTCTGGTTGCCATGGCTACAAAAAGAAAAATAATTTGAAAACTTTAAAAATCATCTCCTTCAAAACTACTGGCCAGATTTCAAAATAATTTGGTACAGATGTTCCTTGGGTCAACCTCTACCAAAGTTGCTAAAATTATTCCGATCCGTATAAAAAAACATGGCCGCCAGGAGCTGGGCTTATTTGCCTTATATGTATATAGAGAAACCTTTAAACGACATCTCCTCTGAAACCGCTGGACAGAATTTAATGAAACTTGGCAGGAATGTTCCTTGGGTGAGGCTCTACAAAAGTTGCTAAAATAAAGTTGATCCATGAAGGACTCTGGTTGCCATGGCTACAAAAAGAAAAATAATTTGAAAACTTTAAAAATCATCTCCTTCAAAACTACTGGCCAGATTTCAAAATAATTTGGTACAGATGTTCCTTGGGTCAACCTCTACCAAAGTTGCTAAAATTATTCCGATCCGTATAAAAAAACATGGCCGCCAGGAGCTGGGCTTATTTGCCTTATATGTATATAGAGAAACCTTTAAACGACATCTCCTCTGAAACCACTGGACAGAATTTAATGAAACTTGGCAGGAATGTTCCTTTGGTGAGGCTCTACAAAAGTTGCTAAAATAAAGTTGATCCATGAAGGACTCTGGTTGCCATGGCTACAAAAAGAAAAATAATTTGAAAACTTTAAAAATCATCTCCTTCAAAACTACTGGCCAGATTTCAAAATAATTTGGTACAGATGTTCCTTGGGTCAACCTCTACCAAAGTTGCTAAAATTATTCCGATCCGTAAAAAAACATGGCCGCCAGGGGCGGGGCTTATTTGCCTTATATGTATATACAGAAACCTTTAAACAACATCTCCTCTGAAACCGCTGGACAGAATTTAATGAAACTTGGCAGGAATGTTCCTTGGGTGAGGCTCTACAAAAGTTGCTAAAATAAAGTTGATCCATGAAGAACTCTGGTTGCCATGGCTACAAAAAGAAAAATAATTTGAAAACTTTAAAAATCATCTTCTTCAAAACTACTGGCCAGATTTTAAAATAAATTGGTAAAGATGTTCCTTGGGTCAATCTCTACCAAAGTTGCTAAAATTATTCCGATCCGTATAAAAAAACATGGCCGCCAGGAGCTGGGCTTATTTGCCTTATATGTATATAGAGAAACCTTTAAACGACATCTCCTCTGAAACCGCTGGACAGAATTTAATGAAACTTGGCAGGAATGTTCCTTGGTGAGGCTCTACAAAGTTGCTAAAATAAAGTTGATCCATGAAGGACTCTGGTTGCCATGGCTACAAAAAGAAAAATAATTTGAAAACTTTAAAAATCATCTCCTTCAAAACTACTGGCCAGATTTCAAAATAATTTGGTACAGATGTTCCTTGGGTCAACCTCTACCAAAGTTGCTAAAATTATTCCGATCCGTATAAAAAAACATGGCCGCCAGGAGCTGGGCTTATTTGCCTTATATGTATATAGAGAAACCTTTAAACGACATCTCCTCTGAAACCACTGGACAGAATTTAATGAAACTTGGCAGGAATGTTCCTTTGGTGAGGCTCTACAAAAGTTGCTAAAATAAAGTTGATCCATGAAGGACTCTGGTTGCCATGGCTACAAAAAGAAAAATAATTTGAAAACTTTAAAAATCATCTCCTTCAAAACTACTGGCCAGATTTCAAAATAATTTGGTACAGATGTTCCTTGGGTCAACCTCTACCAAAGTTGCTAAAATTATTCCGATCCGTAAAAAAACATGGCCGCCAGGGGCGGGGCTTATTTGCCTTATATGTATATAGAGAAACCTTTAAACGACATCTCCTCTGAAACCACTGGACAGAATTTAATTAAACTTGGCAGGGATGATCCTTGGGTCAACCTTCACAAAGTTTGCTAAAATGAACTTGATCCATGTAGAACTCTGGTTGCCATGGCAACAAAAAGGAAAAAAAATATGAAAACTTTAAAAATCATCTCCTTCAAAACTACTGGCCAGATTTCAAAATAATTTGGTACAGATGTTCCTTGGGTCAACCTCTACCAAGTTGCTAAAATTATTCCGATCCGTAAAAAAACATGGCTGCCAGGGGCGGGGCTTATTTGCCTTATATGTATTTAGGGAAAACTTTAATCAACATTTCCTCTGAAACCACTGGACAGAATTTGATTAAACTTGGCAGGAATGATCCTTGGGTAACCTTCACAAAAGTTGCTAAAATAAACTTGATCCATATAGAACTCTGGTTGCCATGGCAACAAAAAGAAAAAAAATATGAAAACTTTAAAAAGCATCTGCTTCAAAACTACTGGCCAGATTTAAAAATAAATTGGTACAGATGTTCCTTGGGTCAACCTCTACCAAAGTTGCTAAAATTATTCCGATCTAATTAAAAAACATGGCCGCCAGGGGCGGGGCTTATTTGCCTTTTATGTATATAGGGAAAACTTTACAGGGATCATCTCCTTTAAAACTACTGGCCAGATTTCAAAATGTTTTAATACAGACTGATGTTCCTTGGGTAACCGTATACTCAGGTGAGCAATCAAGGGCTATCATGGCCCTCTTGTTATTTTATATAACCAGTCTTCGTGTCTCAAAGCTACCTATATTAGAAAGGATTAGTAATTTTTTTTACATGCAGTGGAAAAAAGTAATGAATAATTATGAAGTCTGAGTTTTAGAATTTAACTTAAATTATTTTGAAAACAAGGCCAAATAGTTTAAATCAGCTTATTCACAGAATCTGATGGTAATTTACTAAGAATATGAGTTTTAACTGTATATGTGTATTACGTCTATCAATTCCCATCTACAGACGCATAGTTAATACCCTCTGCAACTGTCTATGAGTTAAAAAAAAAATGGATGAGCAATAGTGTTACAAACAGTATTATTCCTATATTTAGGATTATAAAACATTTTTAGATTTTCTATTTTTGTTTGTCGTCTTAACTAATCACATTCACTCTTCCCGCATGCACTCATTTCACAGGCTGAACTCGCTATCCGAAACTGGTGGAGAAGACATGTTGCGGAACCTATCATTGGGTACCACAAGCACCTGCTTTAGGGAAACTGTTTTTTATATTTAACCAATTTCCTTGAAGTGCCATTTACAAAATAGCATTTTCCTTTGCAATATGACCTACACTTGTCGAAATTATTACCGTAGTCAGGAAAAAAAGAATTCTTCAACATTAACAAGGGAGAGAAGAAAAAAAAAAATATACCAATCATCTGTGAATGAGCTGCTTTAAAATAAACTTATATGTTTTACATGATTGGATAACAAGTTCTTACAACTTATTTTATTCCCTCTCCATGGTACCAATACTTTGCACCTGAGAATATCATGCAAAACATTGTCACCAATTGGCTTTGAACCCACAACTTCTGGATCTGCAGCCAGATGTGTTACCAATGACCACAAAGCCCTTGAAAACAAGGCCAAATACTCTATATGCCTGATGGTTGTGAATGAATGGATCTTATCTCACCTAGACTCAAACCCACAACTCTCTGATCCAAGACTTTGTGCTCTACCTCAGCACCTCATTGTAAGCAAGTCTTGCCTGATGTTTGAAAAAAAAAATTGTATATATATATACTGATGATTGATTTCGAAGATCAAGCTCAAAGTGTAACCATCAGATTCTGTAGGGAATTGAATATGATACTTTGAGTTTCAACCTATGACAGTACTTAAGTATTTTTGAAAACTGGGGACCTAGATTTGTTCTTAATGAATTGTTGAGGGAGGCTTAGATATCCATACAGTTATAGTGCCACTGAATTTTTTTAACTTGATGAATTTTAATTTACTGAACTGTAAATGGTAGATATGTATGCCACTGTAGAATCTAAGCTATGATATTATATGAGCAGTGGAAACCTTGATCATACAGCACTTTGGAGATGCTATCTGATCTAGGTCTGCTCTGTTTGCCAAGGTGTCAGAACATGTTTATATGAGGTAACAGGTTAAAAGGCAAGTTAATTAGAAATCTGATCTATTTCTGGCACTCATGATGTTACTTGACCCACCATTACATTTAATAAATAGCTCTTTATGATCTTGTTTTGTCCTTTACAGCTGAAAGAAAACAGATTTAACATGAGCAAATGTTACTTATCGTATATCTTTTCAAATGCATAAAAATTATCAATGTTTTTCAAGTGTGTTGTTTGAAAACAGACGGAACATTGTAACAATTACCCAAAGACATTTAACATCAATGGACAAAATACATCAAATATATGTAGCTGCCCAAACTGACAATGTTAGGGAAATTCCTCTTTGATGGTTGTGAAACTATGTTATACATATAGAAAATCAATACATTTCCCTAGACAATATCTGCCATGTCTTAAGTGGGAGGTAGCGGAAATTCAAACTTCTATTGATTTTATTAAAGTAGCATTTTTTGTATGGCATTATCACAACTCAGGTATTTATATTCTGTTTTTCATATGAAATGGTGAATCAAGACTGTTTTCAAAACAAAATGGGATTAATATAATTAATGGCACTTTGTTATACAAAAAAGCATTTCGAGGGGTGAGATCGAAACTTAAGCTAAGTGCTTCTATAAATATATGCACTAAGCCTAGTTTCGCTCTCACCCCACAATTAAGATATCTGTCAATGATTAGATCTTTTCTGTGTCTCTCTTTCTGTCAAAATACAACCTGTGCCATTACATTGTTGTATTTCACAAATGGGCTTTCACACACTTGGTACTTGTTGTTTGTGATTTACAGATACTTGGCTATATCCATGTTTGCAATGTAAATAGAGTTTTTGATTGTAATATAATGGGTTTGTTTTTCTTGATACAGCCTAACCTCATGTGATATTACCCTTTACTTCATTGAGACACATTTTGACACACTGGCAAACAGAGCAGACCCAGATCAAACAGCTCCTTCCAGGAAATATCTGATTAAGATCTCCTCTGCTCTTTGAATATTGTTCAGATTCTGCAGTCTGCATAGCAAAGAAAATCTGTTGTTTCGAATACCATTTAAAGTTCACCGTTATCAGTTGACTCCACATTGCAAGAACCATAACTCTATCTTGCTTTTTGCAAGAATTATGGTCCTTTTACACTTAAACAATATCTTTTTCCTTGGACAAGTTTTAAGTTTAGGTCAACTTTTAAACATTTTGCTTTGAAACCTTAAACACTTATGCACCATCCATCAGTTGACTCTGTGTTGCAAGAGCCATAGCTCTATCTTGTTTATGAGAAGAATTAAGGCCCATTTACACTTAGAAAATATCAGATTTCTTGGTTCAGTTGTTTAGGTTAATTTTTCTGTGTCAGCTGTCAAAGCTTTTGCGTTGAAACTTAATTTGAACACTCATTTACCATCATCAGTTGATTCCAGGCTGCAAGAACTATAACTCTATCTTGCTTATTGCAAGAATTATGGTCCTTTTGCACTTAGATAAATCTTATTTGAATTTAACTTGAAAACCACTCAGTTTTGCATTAAAATACTATCAAAGTTAATTTAAATTAAATTAAAAAATAGTGCTTAATTTTGATATTTGTTTGGATTATTATAACTTAAAGTGTCTAGTTCATGGGACAATATTATCATATAATGACAAAGAAAATCAGATGAGCATCTGCATGGTGGTGTTCTTGTTTAAGTAATATATGATACCCTTAGAAAATCCCTACAGAATCTTTGAAGGGAGGGTGTTTATGTTGAAGAGATATAAAATGACACTTGCATGTCCTTGCCATAGAGCTAGCTCCTGATCAGATTTTTGGACTGTTTGGCCTGGAATCTCATCATATCTTCATCAGTGTTGAATTGTAGCCATCTCAAGTAGACTTTGGTCTCCAAATGACTGAAATAATGTTGATTGGATGTAAAACACATCAAACAAACATCACTACATACTTTGCTCCTGGAAATAGCTGCAGCTCCTCTATATTTAGCAGTTTGCCAATTAAGTTGTAAAATTTGTGTTACCTTCACCTTTCCAGCTCAAACATATAAACCATCATTTTCATGATATAAGAGGTGGTATTTTACATCTTGTTTAATATAAACTGCAAAACATCTGAAGATATTCTGTTGATGACAATATGTCTTTCCAGTGTCTTCAAACATATTCTGAGGTTTAGAGGCTATCCAATACCAAATACCAAATTCCATTTAATATCATCAAAGAGCTTGCCAGCTATCAGTACATTTTTATTAGACTATGAATATTTTTCTCAATGTTTTTACAAATAGCTAGGTGTTTATTTTTAGCTCACCTGAGCATAGCTCAGGGTGAGCTTTTGGGATACTTGATTGTCCGTCGGCCGTCGTCCGTCGTCAGTCGTCCGTCGTCCGTCAACAATTTTGATGTTTACACACTAGAGGCCACAGTTTTGATCCAATCTTCCTCAAACTTGGTCAGAATGTTTGTCTTGATGATATCTTGAACCCTTTCGAAAATGGGTCAGGTTGGATCAAAAAGTAGGTCAGTAGGTCAAATCTTAGAAAAATCTTGTCGTCCATCAACAATTTTGATGTTTACACACTAGAGGCCACAATTTTAATCCAATCTTCCTCAAACTTGGTCAGAATGTTTGTCTTGATGATATCTTGAACCCTTTCGAAAATGGGTCAGGTTGGATCAAAAAGTAGGTCAGTAGGTCAAATCTTAGAAAAAATCTTGTTTACACACTAGAGGCCACAATTTTGATCCAATCTTCCTCAAACTTGGTCAGAATGTTTGTCTTGATGATATCTTGAACCCTTTCGAAAATGGGTCAGGTTGGATCAAAAAGTAGGTCAGTAGGTCAAATCTTAGAAAAATCTTGTTTACACACTAGAGGCTACAATTTTAATCCAATCTTCCTCAAACGTGGTCAGAATGTTTGTCTTGATGATATCTTGAGCCCTTTCGAAAATGGGCAGGGCCGGACCGAAAAGTAGGTCAATAGGTCAAATCTTAGAAAAATCTTGTTTACACACTAAAGGCCACAGTTTTGATGCAATCTTCCTCAAACTTGGTCAGATTGTTTGTCATGATGATATCTGACCTTTGAAAATGGGGGGGCGGAGAAAGTAGGTCATAGGTCAAATCTTAGAAAAATCTTGTTTATACTCTGAGGGCAACAGTTTTGGTCCAATCATCCTCAAAATTTGGCAGAATGTTTGTCATGATGATATCTTTTGTGGATGGGGTCAGAAAATTCCTGAACATTGTTTCACCTCATCATCTTAATTCTGAAGCAATGTGTTTTGTACAGGCAATGAATGATACTTTTCTCAGGTGAGCGATCTAGGGCCATCTTGGCCCTCTTGTTCATAAATTCATAAACTATGGATATATTCATAATTGTCATGGTATTCCTCACCAGAAAATACCAACTTCATTTAATATCTTCAAAGAGCTTGCCAGCTACTGGTAAATTTGATGGACTATCAATATTTTTCTCCTAAAAACAAAAATACAAGTAGCTGGGTGTTTATTTTTCATAAATTTATAATCTATGGATTCATAATTGTCTTAGTATTCCCAACTTGAAAATACCAAACTTCAAATATCCTGAGAGAGTTGGCTTGATACTGGCACCTTTTGTATCAATATTTTTCTAAACGTTTTCGGCAAACAATAAGTAGCTACCGGTAGGTTTTTGTTTTTCATAAAATCAAATATTATGGATATATTCATAATTTTCATAGTATTCCACATTAGTGTACACCAAACTTTACTTTATATTTTGAAAGAGCTTGCCAGCTGCTGGTACCTTTTGATTTTACTGTAAATATTCTTTTTTTTTTTTTTTTGCTGAAAAACAAGTACATGTAGCCAACTTCTCTGCTGATAAGTAACCAGCTACTAGTTGCCAACTTGTCCACTGATAAATAACCATGCAGCTACTAGTAGCCAACTTCTCCGCTGATAAGTAACCAGCTACTAGTTGCCAACTTATCCACTGATAAGTAACCAGCTACTAGTTGCCAACTTCTTCGCTGATAAGTAACCCACTACTAGTAGCCAACTTCTCCACTGATAAGTAACCAGCTACTAGTTGCCAACTTCTTCGCTGATAAGTAACCCGCTACTCAATAAGTAGCCAACTTCTCTGCTGATAAGTAACCAGCTACTAGTTGCCAACTTTTCCAATCTTGGAAAAGGCAGACTTAAATTTCCACTACTAAAATCTAAAAAGGTGCACCAGTAACAAGGGATAAGGGGGCATTTTTTAAGATAGTGATCAAAAAGATCACATAAGGTTGTACTGTATTACAGAGTAACAAAGGCATTCTCTGCACTTAAAAAATAAACAGAGATGTCAGAAGGGCACTGACAATTGGTTTTTGTTGGAAAGTAGCCAGTAGAAAAAACCTGAAACCAATTTTACACATGCAGTTATGCCAATATTACTTTGTTTGATAAAGCAGTTTTAAGTGTGTGTGTCTTGGTCAGTAACATGAAACAAATATGTTAAAGCCCAACCAAATTCAGATCCAACAATTTCATGTAATACTTATACCATTGTCGCCACTGATTTGTTGGCCATTGTATGTCTTTCTGATACTGCTTTAACAATATAGTTGAATTTGTTGTTGACCCTTGCAACTGATTATTAAGATGATTTCATGGACTTTCATGGGTTTTTAGCTCACCTGAGCACAACGTGCTTATGGTGAGCTATTGTGATCACCTTTTGTCCAGCATGAGTGTGTCCGGCGTCAACAATTTTCTTTAAATGATATCTCCTATATGATAACTGCTTGGCCATATTTGATAAAATTCGCCTGTAATGTTCTTTGCATGAAGCTCAACCAAAGTTGTTCAAATGGTTCTGGTCCGTTGCATATATGGGTCACAGGAGCTAAAAATAGATTTTTAAAATGAAATCTTTAAAAATCTTCTTCCCCGAAACCACAAGGCCTAGAGCTTAGATATTTGGTGTGTGGCATTGCCTTATGAACCTCTACCAAGATTAGAAAAAAATTTCATTAGAAACCACAAGACCTGGAGTTTAGATATTTGGTGTGTAACATGACCTTATAGACATGTATCAAGTTTATTCAAATCATGGCCCTTTGGTCAAAATTGGCCCCACCCCTGGGGTCACTTGATTTTACATAGACTTGAATAGGAAAACTAGAAAAACTTTGTTGTCAGAAACTTAAAGGCCTTGAGTTTAGATAGTAAGTGTGTAGCATTGTCTAGTGGATCTCTACAAAGTTTGTTCAAATCATGGTCCTGGGGTCAAAATTGGCCCCGCCTCAGGGGTCACTTTATTTTGCATAGGCATATATGGGAAAATTTAGAAAAAATTTCTTGTTAGAAACCACAAGGCCTGGAGTTTAGATATTTGGTGTGTTACATGACCCTGTTAAAACCAGACTCTCAATCTCACTATGCTCGTAAACTGTGGTGGGAATGCATAGAATACAAAATCTTCAATAGACATACTGCGACTGTGAATGAGCATGGACATGAAGAGTTTGGCTAAAAATTGAACATATTCAAAATAATCATGGTACAAGGGTGGCGGATACAGGTGTATTAAGGACATAATGAAGACAGGGCAAAGTAACTTGAGCATAGTGCAAGTTTGTTAAGCATATAGAATTCTTGTTGGGTGCAATAAAAATGTGGTAACAACACACTTAGATCATAGTATTGTCGATTATGCCTTAAAATCTCTTATCTGCAATGCTCTCACCAGTAAAGGGTTTAACATTATTTCTCAGTTGGTGGAAATTAAATTTTTTATGAAAATGTTGTTTGTTTGTGTTTTAAGTATATTAAAGGGATATCTAGTGAAGCCTGTATTAGGTGAATAGCACACTTCAGGAAATTTAACTCTGCTTACCCAATTGTTAAGATCACAGGAAATTATAGTTTAATGAAGTTGTTATGCAATAAAACTGAAATTGAATGACCAGATATATCTGCATAGCTATGTCATAAACAGTTACTCTAAGTTTATCTTTGCCCTATTGTTTTATACATTTTAAGCTCGACTATTCGAAGAATAGTGAGAGCTATCCTACTAACCGTGGCATTCAGCGTTGGCTTCAGCGTCGGATCTTCTTATATCTCCACAACCACTTAAGTTATTCACTTGTGACTTTACAAATGTATTCGGGATCATAATTGTAGCTCACTGACCAAGACCCATAACTCTATTATTTCCTTTTGTGACCATATAAAAATACACCTGTGATATTTCAAAATCATGTTATTTCTTTGATACTTTGTATGCTTGTTCAGCAACATAAATGCAATGAATAGAAAAATGCAGACACTATCATGAATTTTGTCAGATATATGGCCCTTGAAAGATTCAGCATGACTTTTTTTATACTATAAAGCATTGAGGATAGTTGAGTGCACTGTCTCCCTGACAGTTCTTGTTTTCTGCCCTGTCTGGAGGATATGATTAGTTTTTAGACTGGTGGTAGCCAGTCTTATATTCTAGTAAATCAAAAGCTGGTATTGTTGATTTGCATAATTATATCCCCCGCACAACCAAGTTGTAAGGGGGGTATACTGGATTCAGCTTGTCTGTCTGCCCGTCCATCCGGCCGTCCGGCTGTCCGTCCATCTGTCGTTTCTTTGTCTGGGCCGTAACTCATAAAGTATAAAAGGCATCAAGATGAAACTTCATATGTGGATAGATTTCATTGAGGGGGAGTGCAGTGACCAAGAACCATAACTCTCTGTCACGTAATTTTGGAGTTACTGCCCTTTCAATACTTAATTTTTGTCTGGGCCATAACTCAAATAGTATAAAAGATCAAGATGAAACTTCATATGTGATAGATCTCATTAAGGGGGCGTGCAGTGGCCAAAAAACATAACTCTCTGTTGCGTAATTTTGGAGTTATTGCCCTTTGAAATTTTCATACTTAATTTTGTCCGGGCCGTAACTCAAAACGTATAAAAGGCATCACGATGTAAATTCATATGTGGATAGATCTCATTGAGGGGGGGGGGTGCAGTGATTAAGAACCATAACTCTCTGTCGCGTAATTTTGGAGTTATTGTCCTTTGGAAATTTTCATACTTAATTTTTGTCCGGGCCGTAACTCAAAAAGTATAAAAGATATCAAGATGAAACTTCATATGTAGATAGATCTCATTAAGGGGGAGTGCAGTGACCAAGAACCATAACTCTCTGTTGTGTAATTTTGGAGTACTTTCCCTTTGTAAATTTTCATATTTAATTTTTGTCCAGGCCGTAACTCAAAAAGTATAAAAGATATCAAGATGAAACTTCATATGTGGATAGATCTCATTGAGGGGGGGTGTAGTGAACAAGAACCATTACTCTCTGTTGCGTAATTTGGGAGTATTGTCCTTTGTAAATTTTCATATTTAATTTTTGTCTGGGCCATAACTCAAAAAGTATAAAAGATATCAAGATGAAACTTCGTATGTAGATAGATCTCATTAAGGGGGAGTGTAGTGACCAAGAACCATAACTCTCTGTTGCGTAATTTTGGAGTACTTGCCCTTTGTAAATTTTCATACTTA
Source organism: Solen grandis (assembly GCA_021229015.1). NCBI lineage: Eukaryota > Metazoa > Mollusca > Bivalvia > Adapedonta > Solenidae > Solen > Solen grandis. Next base: position 3,050,036 of record CM037795.1, read on the forward strand.
ATTTTTGTCTGGGCCGTAACTCAAAAAGTATAAAAGATATCAAGATGAAACTTCATATGTAGATAGATCTCATTAAGGGGGAGTGCGGTGACCAAGAACCATAACTCTCTGTTGTGTAATTTTGGAGTATTGCCTTTGTAAATTTTCATTCTTAATTTTTGTCCGGGCCGTAACTCAAAAAGTATAAAAGATATCAAGATGAAACTTCATATGTGGATAGATATCATTGAGGGGGCATGCAGTGACCATGAACCATAACTCTTTGTCTCATAATTTTGGAGTTATTGTCCTTTGTAAATTTTCATACTTAATTTTTGTCCGGGCCGTAACTCAAGTATAAAAGGCATCAAGATGAAACTTGAAACAAGAACTGTTAACTTCATTCGTGTCATTTTGGAGATAATACATCGTAAATCGTTGAGCCAATACCTTTACATGTCTCTGACCTACATGTTATTTGTATCAAAATCCCTGTGACAAAGCGACATGCGGGGGGTATTTGCGCCATTACAATGACAGTTCTAGTTACCACAGCTGTTTTCACTGCATTATATTACTCCACGCTCAGTAATATATCAGTTTAATGCAGCTCATTGATACTAAAGTAAGCTCATTACCTCCTTAGGTATGAAATTAATGAAATTTCATTGAATGGAACCTAAATCCAAATCATTATGAAACAAATCAAAACACTCAAGGCACTGAGAGACTGGGGTTATCATGAAACAAAGAGCGAGCTCAACTGACTTTCTACTGGTAACTAGAGTTGCAGAAAAACTTGTTGAGTATTGGCATCGTATCACCTTTGCTTTTATCAAATTCAACCCTGCTTACTTGCTGGAATATTTAAATTATCACTATGTCATCATGTAAATCCTGCAAACAGTCTCTCAGCCCATTTTTGGCTTTGATTAGCTAACCAGGGGTTCATTGCTCAGACAAAGAATTTCAATAAGTTGCAGTACAGTTTTCCAATGATATCTATGCAATTGAATGTTTCAAAAATAAGTTTTGAGGCAAACCTCATGTAATAACATAGCAAACAAACATAGCTGTCAAGGTTCATGATTTTCAGGGTCAAACTGGATATTTCTTTATTGCTTGATAAATGTGGATCAACTATATGTTTTGTTTGGCATTTCAGTTGGGAGCTGAAAAAGATATTGTTCATGTGCTAAGTAAACACATGGATTATATTATTACCATACATTGTTTATGTGCCTTTTTTTTTTTCAGAACACAATGAATCAGCAGTGGTACACTGTCTTCTTCATGGAAGATTATCCAATGAAGTGGCTCAGTTATCCTCTCCGTCAAGATCTTGCTAATAAGTTAGACGGGTATGAGGCCAATTTTCCTGAACTTGCTTCTCGTCTTTCGTACACCATACCAGAAATCAACAATATACAGGTAGGTGTTACTTTGCATTTACCAAATGACCCAATTTAAAATCAACCCCAACTTTAACCTTTACCATATGCTATATATCATAATTGGACTGTCCTTTCTTCATTTTGGACGGTACCATTAGCTGTTCATGAGGTTTCTTGCTGAAAATTATTGACTGAATAGCGATCCATGCAGATCATGATTAGACTGTGTGGATATGCAGGCTGATCTTAGTTTGCACCAGTTGCAAAACCAGTCACAAGTGCCTACAACAATTCTGGGTACCATTTTTACATAAAGGCTTCTAATCCTTGAACTATTAAAAACAGACTGAAATCCTTGCATAAAGCAATATCCTAAACTAAATATGGTATGTACTTTATTTAAGAAATTTGAGCAAGTGGATTAGGTAATCCATCCCTCATTGAATTATGATCATAGTACAAGTGATTGTAGGAATTTTTTAGTAAATGCAAGCCTTTATAGACTTAGAGCAAAAGAGCCTATAACTCCAAGTCAATGGATGCTTGCATCTGCACTTAAACTAATTTAAGCATTTGAAGGATCATTATTATAATTTAATGATGGATGGATTACCTTAATTGTTTGGAAACCTTATTTATTTAGATCAATAAGGAAAGAAAAAAGAAATCCCCTGGGACATTTAAATAGGGTCATACGATAATTTATTTTCAAAATTTCGTTATCACTTATTATTATCTTAGATAACTGAAGTGATTTTGGTAGTGGGAAAGTACCTTGATCCTGGAGGTTTCAATTAAATTTCAGACACCTAATCGATCAAAAACACAAGAGCAAGTTAATTAAGTTTATGAATTTCTCCCACTATCATGAAAGACTCTCCAAAGATTAAGTCCAAATCCACATATCAACTGACACTCATGCTGAGTTTGGAAGCACTTGTCACTTCATCATAATTTTTAAACAAACTTGTATCTTTGTTTACAAATATGATGTCATATACAATGTAGGCAAGGACCAGACATATGCCAGAATTTGGTGGAAGTCTTACCATGTCACTAATGCATCACTATGACAACGTGAAGCAAGGATCCATACAAGAACTACAGCGTGCGCTGATGAGCATGAATCATCGTGCTTCCAGCATCATTCCACGGAATATATCTTGTAAGTTTAAAACAACCTATACTAGACTTCTTTAATAATGCTTTATATCAGAAAATTCAATATTTCACATCATTTTATTTTTTCACAGGTTGACTTCTCCTTAAAACTTTCCTCAGTGATAAAATAAAAGTAGGACAAAAAACATGCCCCAATATATTGATGAAATATGCCTCATTACATTTCTGAATAATTTAAAATTATTTGAAAAACACAACATAGGGATTTTTTAAGTCCTTGAGTATCGATTGTTCTGTGTAACTGTTTTCTATGACTGCGACATACCAATACCAAAGTCATTAAAACCGGTATTGGTAACTCCCTGCTTGCATGGCGCTCAGCATACATAAAGAATATAGTTCCATTACCGGTTGGCCCGGTGTCAGGATAATGTGAGTGGTAGTGGTATCATGCCAATTGTCCATGTCTTGGTACTGCAGTTTGGCAGCACTATAATTTACTCTCAAGTAGACATATACATGTAGTCTTCAAATGACTGAAATAATGTCAGTGGGACATTACCGCTAAACCCAACAAAAACAAACAGAATGTGATTAGGTGGCCAAGATAACGAGGCCCTTTCATTCAGTACATTGTGTTATTGTTAAGGCTACTGGTAGTAAGAATAACATGTTCATAGGAGCGATTTATTCATGTCCTTCAGATATGCTGATTTTTTTCCTGTTGTGCTTTTTACAGCCATAAGAGAATCTGCCATAGCCATGTCCAGACAGGAGCAGCGTGAACAACCATCAAGGCGGGGAGATACAAACACTGAATTATCAGAGTGTGATTGCTCTGGATGTCAAAACAATCGTAACTACAACCAGATGAGTGCAAGCAATTTCAACCTCCAGCAGCCTCCAAGTTTTCAAAGGAGTTCACCCAGTTCTTTTGTAGGATGCTACCCCCAGCAAATGAGTCGTAGATACTCTCCCAGAAGATTCAGTGGATTACCTGGTGAGAGGAACCAAATGTCTGAGAGTGTAGAGCTTCCAATACTTCCACTAGATCTTACATCCTTACAGAGATCTGAACCCACTGTAGAAAGAGAGAGTTGTTCAGGTAGGAGCAGCCCAAACCACGTTCAGCCTGCACCTGCCATTGGCCTACAAAATCCATCTCAGGAGAGGCAGGGTTTTTCTAGCCAATCATGCAGCTGTGAGAAATGTCGCTTGAGTTCAGATCCAGAGGAAACTCTTTTGCTTAAGACATATGATAGTACCAGTGTTAAATGTCCACAAGGAATTGACAGTGCACAGAAACAGACAAAGATTGTTTATGACAGAAATTCTTGGTGTGGGGAAAGTGCAAGCCCACCTGATGTATTGAGAGGCTCTTATTCTGATCCTTCAACTCTACATATGAAAGGGAAAACAAGCAAGGAAAAGTCGTCAGTGCTGATGCAAAATAGAGGGAGCTGCGCTATGCAGATTTACAAGTTTAACGTCAGATCTCCCTCTGAGCCATCTATTAATAACTTTGACAATCCCCCCTCCTCACTTGACCATCAAACCCATATTGGTGTACAGAATATTACAGAAAATGTCTCACGGTCAACTAATGTTGATTCAAGGGATAATGCTAGCTCTTCTGGTGGAACGAGAGCACATGAAACAGGGTCAAAGAATGAGTCTTCCATTCCAAGGGAGATAAATCCTGTTAATGAGCCATTTGGCTTTGTCACTTACAGCTGTGAGACCCCGTATCGCATGCAGGACTGGAGACACCTGCATGATGTGTTGAACCTTTGTGAAGAGATCAGTAATGCTGGGATCAAAATCATCTAGATATGGACTCAAAATGTATGACCAGTCTCAGGCTGAACAGGCTTGATTGGCTTGATATGATGATAAGGGAAGTAAGTGCTTATATTTTGTTTCCCTTGCCTTTTAATATAGCATATGGGACCCAAATTTATTATTCATCAGAGTAAATAAGGATATCATATTTGGCATATGGCCATGTGATAGAAATAATGTAAGTATTATCAATATACAATAACATCAAATATTACAAACAGTATTACAGCAACTAAAAACAATATGCAGTTGAATTTAATAAAATGACTTTTTAGAGCTGTATCTAAAACACAGCAAAACATAGATTAATACACCTGTATGATTAACTTAATAAAGGTCCCATTCTGAAAATTTCCATTGAATACATGTATAAGAATTTTTAACCCTTTCCCTCATAGAGGATACCATGAAAAGACCTATGCGAACAGCATAAAACCAGATCAGCCTGCGAGTAACTCGCAGGCTGATCAGGTTTTATGCTGTTCGCTGCTCCTCAGTGGTCTGGTAATGAGGATTTTACAATTAAATTTGGTAAGGTTTGAGTTTGGCTTTCTGCAGATCAGGCTTTATGTGATACCTATTGAGTGCGTCAAAATGAGTCTATATGAGGGAAAGGGTTAAACTGATGAATAGAGGAAGCTGTATGGATATTTGCAGGCAAAGAATGCCAAAGTTTTTGGCATGAATAAGAAAGACTTTGATGGAATAGTTAAACATGTGGTTAAAGTACCTTCAGAGATTATTTGATGGTAATAGTCTACACTAGAATCTCAGAAAAAGTTCAATGTATTAATTTGTCATTGATAAGGATTGTAATTTTTGAAATCAAGATGGTTTAAACCATTCATTTATGCATCATTCATTTTTAAGGAAAAATACCAACATTTCAGAAGTCAAGAACTATTTTTAAAAAGACTAATAAGTTAGGACCCATGTAGGTTCATATTTCAGGGTACTGATGTCATTCTTTAGCTGATAGGCATATATTTTCATAAGTTCCTTATGTGCTGTGTCTGAGGCTCTTTTTCTGTAAGTTTGTAAAGGCTTGCATTTACATTAAAATTCCCAATATCACTTGATGGGCCATGAACACAGTTTAATAATGGATGGATAACCTTATATAGAATGTAGTCTTACAGTAAAAAATGTCATTGAAATAATTTTACGTGAGAAAGTTAATAATTAGATTTTTCTCATTTCATCTGAAACCATGAAATAAAACAGTTAGGGTCACTCATCAAACTGTGTGTTACCTTGATCAAGATTAATAAAGAGATAAATAAGATACAGTTGAATTTGATCATGGTAAGGGATTATTGCTTAAGCTTGTCAATATATCAATTTCAGGCAAACTTCATCATAGTGTGCATAAGCCCTATGTACAATACAGCAATACATGAGACGGAAGAGGCACCACAAGCAAGGCCTGCTGCAGATGACTTGAATGCGCGCTATATTTATGACCAACTGAGGACTGAATTCAGAAACAATCATGCAAGAAATCATCGATTGATCCCAGTTCTTTTCCCAGAAGCCAACAGATACCATATCCCAGCCTTTATGGGATCTACTCTCATCTACAGTTACCCTAGGATCAAGGACTCTATTACTGGGGTTATTAGGGAACACTACCTTTAATTAATTCAGACGAGTGTTTCTTCAAACACATGTATTAGCTGTTACATTGTAAATCACATGCTGCTATGAGGGCCCAACATGATACATAATGACTATAGTCTTGTTCATATTTATGAACATGCAACATTTCAAATAAGAACTCTGACTTTATGTGTATAAACCCAGTACCAGAGTTTTGAAATCTGCAATTGAGATTTTCACATATTGCACTAGTTATGGTATGAAAATAAGACATAATTTAGATTAGTTTAAGCATGTTTTAGCTCACCTGACCACCTGTACTCAGGCTTAACTTTTATGAACATTCTTTGTTGTCTGCCATGCACTGTCAACAATTTCATGGGTCAGTATTGGACCACCTTGAGTCAAAAACTTTGTCAACAGAGCAAAGTTTAGAAAACATTGAGAGTACTTCAGAGGTTTCATTTTTTGCCCAATCTTTATGAAACATGATCAGTATAATTGTCTGATCAATTTCAAAACTGTGTCCCATGGGGTTGAAAAGGTAGATTGATCAACAGGGCAAATCTTAGAAAAAAACTTGTGAACACTATAGAGGCCATATTTTGGGACAACTCTCATGATACTTAATCTGAATGTTTGTCTGCATGAAATCCATGGCCATATGGAAACTGGGTCAAGTTGGGCAGAAATAAGCTGTTCATGAATATCAAAGATGAAGATTCGGAGCTTGATCCCACCTGGGGTAAGAATTTCTTCCATGACTCTTACAGGCTCAAAAGTACTGGTCCAACCCAGGAACTGTCAAATAAAGTGAAATTAAGTTAGTGTTTACAAGTTTTGGATTAGTTTATGTTGTAAGTAAGTTTTATGTCAAAATTTAGTAGCCAGTGTTAAAATTTACTAAAATAATGTATAAACACTAATATTTGGACTATTTTTTTTTAACTTTTTTAAATTAAGTCACTTCATAATATCATAATAGGATGCTTATATTTTACAAGTTTACAAAATCAGCTTGCAAGTATTTTTCAGGCTTATCAATTTCCCTATTTTTTCATTCTTTTTAAATTAACCCTTTACCTCATGAATGTCTATGATGAAATTCTTTATGAATATCAATTTAGTGGTACTTAAAATGATATGTGAAACAATGGATTTTTTCTTTGTTGTGTAGACTGTGTAAAATCAGAACTGCGATATTGTACATGTATGAGCATACTGAGAATTTCCTGATAACAGTTCCTAGCTGTCTGATCTGGCTATATTTGCCATTGTGCATGTCAAGAAGAGGTAAAGGGCATGATAAGGATAGTGTATTTTTTTGTACATATTGCACAACAGAGTAGAATCATTACAGCTGACCTATGTTCATAAAGAAACAAGAAATATCTTTTAAAAAGATATTCATCATTAGTCTAATTACATAATTATGAATAATGTAAATAGAATGTAATATTAAAATAACAGATTAAGTAATTGGAACATATAACATGACATTACCATTGACAAACATTTAGTTGATGTAGTAAATGCACTTCATATTTGCAATACAGTATCCTTAACCCTTTCCCTCATAGAGGATACCATGAAAAGACCTATGCGAACAGCATAAAACCAGATCAGCCTGCGAGTAACTCGCAGGCTGATCAGGTTTTATGCCGTTTGCTGCTCCTCAGTGGTCTGGAAATGAGGATTTTTTAATTGAATTTGGTAAGGTTTGAGTTTGGCTTTCTGCAGATCAGGCTTTATGTGGTACCTATTGAGTGCGTCAAAATGAGTCTATATGAGGGAAAGGGTTAACACAGTTAGTCCTACGGCAATTCATAAGGTACATGTATCTTCAATTTTAACATTATATTCCATGTTTATACTTATAAGTAGTTTTTAAATCATTTATATATAGGATGATTGTTGCTTTCAGTGGAATATCATTTTGAATTCATCAAGTGAGGAGGAAAATCAATATTTTTTCACGAGTGGTGAATAATGTACATATGATAAAAGAAATTGCAAGGTCTAGTAATTCGAACATATAACTTGACATTATCATCATTGACAAGCATCCAGTTGATGTAGTAACAGCACTTCATATTGCCATTCAGTTTCCTTAACTGAGTTAGTCACACAGTAATACATAAGGTATCTTCAATTTTAATTATATTCCTTCTTTTTTTTTTACTTATAATTGTAGAGAATGCCAAATTCACGTATTAGTGTTTGAGTATCTGTTTTGTTAGTCCATGTCATATCACTACGTTATGTAATATAGTTCATACAGAGTGGTGTTCCATGATCGTCCTTAATTTGTCCAGTTTTGTCATGTCAAGAACCTGTCAAAATTGTTTGTCAGGCATGAATGATTGAATGAGAGCGATTGGTCAGTTTATTTTACCCCCGTGCATTTTGCCGCACCCTGAAAGTAATATTTCTTCACATCACTCTTGCGCTTGAGTCTGTGTAGATCAGAATGAATTTTCATGATATTAGCTTGCTTTTACCATTGAGCGATAATTGTATCTTTTTTTTGGTATAAGGAGTGGATCTGGTTTTCATTCTATGTCAACAATATTCATCCATCGAATATTTAAATATATCGGATACCCAGATGTGTGTGTGTTCTGTTATTATTCATTGACATGACCCCATATTACATAATAAATTTTGATATCTTTTAAATTTGCATCTGTGATAGACATATAGCTATTTAATGTTCTAATTAATAACTCTGCAAAGCAGAAAAAAACAACAACATAATTTATGAATACATGGTAGCTTTAAGAAGTACCTCAAAATTGTCACCAATGAAATTATATTAATTAAGTACTGGTATTCATTCAGGACTGATAATAAAGCTTTTCTGCTTCACACATTTGATTGATCAGTTAAGTAGGTCAAAAACAGCTATGCTGAAAAAAAAAAAAAACTTAATATTAAAATTTTGTTGTTTTAATGTTGCAAACTATAGTATAGATTTGAATATAGCATGACATTGTTTATCAGATATAGAGTCATCAGGTTAATAATTATTATAGGTTATTATTTTATTCTTGTGTGACTCTTACATGTTGATCTTTCTCTTGTGCTGTAGATGTGAAATTTGGAACAGTCTGATGTCAAATCACATCTATAGATATGAGGTAAAGGGATAATTTTATAGACTGCTCACTTAGATGTACAGAGCTTTTATTACCACTGTGTGATTAGGAGTTGTTTATATCTGTTACATGTTATCAAGCTTTATGTGTCTAAAGAACTTTGTCAAGGACTTAAGTTTTCAGAATCCTAAGTTAATTACTGTAGTTACATTTGAGGATTTCCACTCGTAAGGGTCAGCAAAGTCTGTCAAATTTCTGAAGTGGTATGTCATCCACACAAATTCAATCACTGACAATTATCAAGATTTAAAAATCAAACTGAGTATAAGCCTTTGGAAATCAACATTGGGGTTACACTTTACTCAGGTATCAAAAGTCTATGCCAAAAAGCCTGAACTGATTGTGCTGTATGTAGCAATACTGACATACAAATACGTTTTTTTTTTTTTTTTTAATTTCATATGATTAACACAGACAAAGTGTATGAAAATGTAACAATGTGAGAAATCTATATTTCTCACATTTATTGAATTCAGTAAAAAAAAGTTACAAATGGTAAATGTATGTTATTTTATTCTAAATGCTTTGCAAATGAAAGTTTACCAGTATATCATTTTTGACCATATTTTTTATAACATGATGTGCAAAGTGGGAAAAAATATGTTGTTGTTTTTCAATTTATTTAAATTACATAAATGATACTAATATATCCCATATAAATAAAGCTACCTTAAAGATATTTATTTGTATAGATAAAAGGATTATGGTATATACTTTTTAAGGCTATAAGAATACATTAATGTAGAACTACATAGTGAATTGTAGAAAGCAGAGTTTAAAATGTGGTTGTAAAATATATTGAATGAGAATTTTATGTCAATAAGATAGTCATTGATAAGGTGTCACTTTTTTCATTATTTTCACATAAACAGATATATTTATGTATGAATATTTAATCTTGTATAATGACATGTAAATTTTATCATGTTTTTGGTGTTGAAATGAATGTTACTTAATTCCACCAAGATTAATATGTATAATGTATTTGTTTACCAGATAGAGCCAATTATGAACTGCATGTATATAAAGTAAGATACATTAAGGTCAAGTCCCTGTAATGGTTCCACCATGTCTTGGACCACTTAAACTCTACCAAGATAACCAAGGTACCCCAATGAAACATAAGGAAACCTTGGTTATCTCCATGAAAGGCCATGAGGTCCAAAATGTAGCAGAACTATTATAGGGACTTTACCTTAATATAATAATATATAAAGTATATTTGTTTGTTTTGAGTGGATATGGGTTAAATCTCATCGAATATTGATACAATTTCATATTTTCACGAAAGCATAGTGTGAGTTAAAATACGTGAAAATTGTATCACTTCGAGATGAGATGTAACCCATATCCACTCAAAACAAACATATTTTCTTTTTATTTTATGCTAACTGCTGCTACATTTCCTTTATAAGTGAAAAAAGTAGTCCCAGCAGATCTTTATCCTCACACTGATATGGATTTTATCTCACTGATAGAACACAGTATTTCATCATTAAGTTTGCATAATAAAATATAATATCTCATAGGTAGCCAAAACAAACTGTTCATTTACCTGAATAAACATTCATTTCCACACAGGGTCAAAGTAGTATGTGTATTTACCTTTATTGACCGGGCAGGTACCATGGTCTCATACAGTGTATTATCAGCTCAAGAAATAAATTTGTATTCAGGGCAACAGTTTTTCTCAAAATTCTATACAGGATATTGAAGTATTGGTCAGATGTTGAGGTCCTCTAAATTTTAATTTATGAGTATCGCTGCTTTGGTTGCTGGTAATGTTGCTAATGGCTCAAGTTACATTCCCATCAGTTAAATTTGCAATCAATGTTTTGACCGAGGGTGGAGCGGTGGGCATACACAGGGCTTTTGACAGAGGATCATTCCTGGCAGGTGGGAATCTGACAGACAGAATGGTGCTGGGTACCCGCCATATACACTTTGGAAAGCATACAATGTGGGGATTTTGACAAATAATCATGCCATAAGGTGGGGATTTTTAGACTCAAAAAAATGAAAAATGTCAAACTCCCCTTGGTTAGCCCGCCACACCCACTTGTGGCAAAACATTGATAGGGGCATTAGGAATTGCAGAAATTGCCTAGTGTCACCTGAACATACAGTGTATAGACCTTTTTACAAGAGCTTTAGTGATACATGGCATAATTTGTATTTTCAAATCACATGACTATAGGCTTCCAGCTTACAGATCTTACCCACTAATGACAGGTGTAAAATTTTTAAAATTTGTTCACAATTAGGTCACTATCGAGGCCTCCTCTTTTGTTATATGCAACTTCAGTGGCTGTTTCCGACATTTTTGGGAGTTGCTTACAAGGCGGTGATGTAAATGGATGCTCTGTCTTCCATCTGTGAACACATTTTTCTTTACATTCTGTCAGTATTCTTTGTTCTGCCATTTAGTGTGTAATATTCAGATGCTATTTTAAGACTTAATTTCAAAACTTAAATTCTGTACACGTCATACCAGCACTTCATTGATAAGGAGATATAGGTATATGGTGGTGCAGATATATTATTCATCATCTGACATCAGCAGAGGTTAAAGGTGTGTTACTTAATCCCTTTACCTCATGAATATTCATGTACAAATTTATGACTTGATGAATTTTATTATTGTCTGAACTTTAAATGATATATGAATTCAACAATCGAGATTTTTTTTTTCTCTGCCAATATTTCTTTGTGTAGAATCTCATGAGCTTCAATTCTGTTTGAGCAAACAATCAGACATCTCCTTTCAGGATCTGTCTTATCTGGGTCTGTTCTGTTTGACAATTAATGTATCAAAGTAAGTCTATATGAAGTAAAGGGTTAAAAAAACAACTATTTATTTTAAGAATGCTGTATTTTAAAGACAAAGTTATGGTTGTGAATGCTGAAAGTAACATTCCTATAGGAAATGACAAAAGAGAAATGCAGCAAGAATGGGTTAGAATAGTCCTCTGACAAGGCAAAGAAATTGTCTATTTCCCATTATTCAAGCTGGTGTATGTAAAACTTGTCTGTTTTACATTGATCTATTTCTCATGTCAACTGTATAATGATTAAGTTTTGGATGTGATCGAAACATATATACCTAGATCTCTATATAAAAATCATTTGCCATATCTTATTTTAGAATATTTTTTGGGGATGACCTCTTCCAGAGATTTATAATTATGTATATACTGGTTATTAATAAAAAATATTGATAATATGAATGGTTAGATTTTTCAGTATAACAAAATGGCTGGTCCAAATTATCAATACATGTATATAGCATTTTGATATATTAACCTTATATACATATGAATAATATATATTAAATAAATATTAAAAAAGAAGACTTTTTATTTTGTTTACTTTATCCATATAACAACAACATCTATATAGCCCCTAAACATTTGAAGTTTCATCATAATTTTTCAGTTTATTTTTAGCGCACCTGAGCACAACATGCTCATGGTGAGCTATTGTGATTGCCATTTGCCTGCCGTCCGTGCATGCCTGTGTCCGGCATCAACTATTTCTTTTAACCCTTTCCCTCATATAGACTCATTTTGACGCACTCAATAGGTACCACATAAAGCCTGATCTGCAGAAAACCACAGTTAAACCTTACTAAATTTAATTATAAAGTCCTCATTTCCAGACCACTGAGGAGCAGCAAACAGCATAAAACCTGATCAGCCTGCGAGTTACTCGCAGGCTGATCTGGTTTTATGATGTTCGCATAGGTCTTTTCATGGTGTCCTCTATGAGGGAAAGGGTTAAACAACATTTCTTCCTAACTTGTTGAATGGATTTTGAATGGATTTTTTCACAGGATTGATTTTTATGATGCCCTCTATCAAAATTGTTTTGATTGGTTGAAAAAGTAGGTCACAGGAGCTAAAAATAGATTTTAAGACGCAATCTTTGAAAATTTTCTCCTGTAAAACTGCAGGGCCTAGAACATAGATATTTGGTGTGTAGCATTGTCTAGTGGATCTCTGCCAATTTTGTTCAAATCATGACCCTGGGGTCAAATTTGACCCCACCCCAGGAGTAACTTTATTTTACATAGGCTTACTGTGAAATCATTAATTTTTGTAGGACACTATTTTTCATCAGTTTTGTGGAGGGTTTTATCCATGAATATTAATCCCCTCAAAAACTTGTCTTTTATATAGACCTCATGTTTTCTAGAACATAGATCCACGGATAAATGTACCCATGAAATTCCCTTAGGTACATAATCAATGAAATTTAATGTCAACGAAAATTAATGATTTTACAGTATATAGGAAAATCTAGAAAAATCTTCTTGTCAGAAACCACAAGGCCTGGAATTTAGATATTTAGTGTGTAGCATTGTCTAGTGGACCTCTACCAAGTTTGTTCAAATCATGACCTTGGAGGTCAAAATTGGCCCCACCCCAGGGACACTCTATTTCACACAGGCTTTTTGCAGGAAAATCTAGAAAAATTTTCTTGTCAGAAACAACAAGGCCTGGAATATAGATATTTGGTGTGTAACGTGGCCTTCTAGACATCTACCAATTGTTCAAATCATGGCCCTGGGTTCAAAATTGGTCCCACCCTAGGGGTCACCTGATTTTACAAAGGCATAATTATATGGGAAAATCTAGAAAAATCTTCATGTCAGAAACAACAAGGCCTGGAGTTTAGGTATTTGGTATGTAATATGGCCTAGTAGGCATCTACCAACTTTGTTCACATCATGGCCCTGGGGTCAAAATTGGCCCTGCCCCAGGGGTCACTTTATTTTACATAGGCTTATATAGGAAAGTCTAGAAAAATCTTCTTGTCAGACTTGACTTGACAATTAAAGTTTTACCGTCGCCTCGACAGTATTTCAGTCATATAGCGACGTCCGGCTAATTACAGGTGGAGGAAGACCCCGAAAACACGGAGGCAAGCCACCTGGAAGGCTTCCTCACATGAAAATCCGAATGACCCTGCCGGGATTCGAACCCACCTTCTTGTCAGAAACCACAAGGACTGGAGTTTAGATATTTCATGTGTAACATGGCCTTTTAGACATCTACCAAGTTTTTTCAAATAATGGCCCTGGGGTCAAAACTGGCTCCACCCCAGGGGTGATTTTATATTTTACATAGACTTAAATAGGAAAACTAGAAAAAAAATACTTGTCAGAAACAAAAAGACCTCACCTCATGTTCTCAAAAATAAAAATGGTACTTAAGTCTGATTTTCATGCTCAAACTCAAACTATGTCCATTGGTTTCAATAAGAATTTGAGTATTATAATAATACTCAATTTTGAGCCCGAGATCGTACTTAAGTATTTTCGAGAAAACGGCGCCAGAAGTTTAGATATTTGATATGTAACATGGACAAGTGGACATCTATTAACTTTGTTCACATAATGGCCCTGGGGTTAAAATTGCCCTTGCCCCAGGGGTCACTTGATTTTACATAGGCTTACATAGGAGAAAAAAACTAGAAAAATCTTCTTGTCAGAAACCACAAGGCCTGGAGATTAGATATTTGGTGTGTTTTACATGGCCTTATAGACATCTGCCAATTTTGCTCAAATCATGACCCTGGGGTCAAAATTGGCCCCACCCCAGGGGTCACTTGATTTTACATATTACTTATATAGGATCTTGTCAGAAACTGCAAGATCATGGGCTTAGATATTTGGTATGTAACATATGGCCTTGTGGACCTGAACCAAGTTTACAAATCATGACTCTTGGGTATAAATTGGTCCCACCCTAGGGGTCACTTGATTTTATAGCTATGAACATCAAAATTTGGACCACAGGTACAGTTTTTGTGTGGAATTACATTTATGTTGTTGTATTTCTGCATGGATTTGTATTCAGTATGACTGTTATGTTATAGAGGAAATGAAGGCAATATTTCTCAGGTGAGTGATTTAGGCCAGCCATCTGTATTGGCCCTTTTGTTTAGTAACTTTTTTCATCTTGATCTCAGTAAAATACAAAAGAACCCCCACACCCCTGTAAAGATTGTTGGACCCCGCTGTAAAAGCGATAGACCCTCCTAAAAGGAGAAGAGGATTGTATGGAAGATTATAAGCTACGCCTTACGTTCGTACGACAATTTCATAGATTGGCTTGAGACACGCCTAAACACACAATCACACAACGTATAGTGAATTTCAGAGTTGGTCAACATATTCCTGTTGGACCCCCCGCCCCCATTTTTGTATGGTTCCAAGTATGATGTAATCATAAGTATAGATTAGGATTTAAGTATGACACAAACGGTGACACATTACTAAGGTACGAAAGGGGTTTGATAGTAATATGAGGATGTTTAGAGAGTGTCAAATGGATAGGAAGTAGGAGAGACTATAGTGACCAAATAGAGAAAGTCAATAATTAGTGTGATTAAGGATGTATATATATATAGTAAGAATGATGATTGGATGAAAGTGTTGTACTGGAAATATAGAAGGATTGGCTGAATGTTGAAGAAGGATAATAAGAATGGGTATGGCTTAAGTCTTGGAGAGGAATTAGATAGATTGAGTCAGTCAGTTTAAGACCAGGAGTTGATAGGATTTAGAGACTGGACTGGAAGATCGAGTTTAGGAGAGAGTATAAGATTTGACATGAGAAATTTAAAAACTGAGAGAAGTTGAGGAGAGGTTATGGCATGAAGAAATTTAGGTTTAGGAAGAACTTACAATATATATATATGTAAATAGAAGGTGGACACTTAACATTGTGAAAAAAGAAATTGATTAAAGAAACATCACAGAAGCGAGTGGCTCGAGTTAATTTACAAGACATTCCCCGAGAGAGAGAGAAAGTTAGATAGATAAAGAGAGACAATATAACAAAGATACAGTGAGCAAGAGGAAAAAGGACCCAGCTACAGTAGCTTCCGTGTCTATTGAGCACTGTAAGCTGATTATTTTCAGGATTGGAGCTAGTTCTGTTGCGCATTCTTTCGGTATTCTTTTAGGAACACATTGAATGGATTTATTTTTGATAGTAGTTCCTCATTTAAGTTCTTTCATTTTTTTTTTTTTTTTTTTAATTTTATTATTGTTTTTTTTTTTTTTGTTTTTTGTTTCCTATTTTGAGTGGGGCTATTCCGGTTGATTCTTGTCTTTACAATTTGACATATTTCTAGAAGGGTTTTGTGTTTTTGTCCTTTAATCCCCCCCCCCTTGCTTGATTGTATTTTAATTGTATTTTAATCATTTTAATTTTGGTACATTCGTAGATATTTTTCTCTTTCCATTAATATTTTTCGGTTATCGTACTCTTTCAAGAACCATAACTGTGAACTAAATTGAAGAGTATTCTGGCGCGTAAATTTGTTTATGTAACTGCAAAAGATGTCAACTCGAAGATCCAAAAGAACAAGGGTCAAAGATGAAGCTTTGGACTCGCCTGTTAAACGAGCGGTATATTTTATTTACTTAAGTTTGTCAATGACATTGAGGTATGATCTGGTATCAGATAACAATAATATTTTCTTGCAATACCGTAATACGGCCAATACCTTTTAAGTGATGTCTAACAAACCATATATGGCCCAAACAAACTTAACGATTTATACACTGCTCCCATGTGTAGTGATTCTAAGTTGTAATTAGCTAATATGCGATGTAGTAATTTGCTACTATCAACTTGCTATTACTTAAGCAAAGTTCGGTAGGGTCAATGTTTTAATGGGTGTTTAGAGTTTCACTTAATCCCTTTAGCAGTTTTATTCAGTTTTCTTAAGACATTCCCGTTCTAAATACTGACAAATGTTCCTTTAATATTTCCTTTTAAACTAATGTTAAAATAGTGAACAAATGCCATCTTAATTAAATTTAGATAAAGCTTTCCAAATGACTTGAGTTCCAGCACTTTTTCCCACATACATTTTTGACATTGAATACAGTATCTTTTCCTTTCAGAGACCAGAAAGAAGTCAAGAAAGATCTCCCAAAAAATCTCTTAAAACAGAGGGAGAAGAATTTGAAGAAAGTAATGGTTATGTGTCTGAAAATGATGTTGAGGTATAGACCTGATAATGACAAACCATTAACTTAACATGAAGGCTTTTTACATGGGTGGTGATTTGATATGAAATAAAAATAAAATGACACAATTTAAAACAAAAAAGATAAAATAAACTTACAGGCGATGTTTGTTGACAGTAGATGCAGTAACAGGGTTGATAAAAGTTGGTGAAATTGACACCATAACAATAAATGAAGCAAAACTGGAACATGAAAATTTAAAAAGATGACAGAATGTTAAGAGAATCCTAGCTAGAAGTTGTGTATATTGAAAAGACATGCATGAAGGAACTACATGTAATTGTACATGTAAAATTGTTCAGAATAATGAAATAGATGCCATATTCATAATTGAATAAGATGCATTTTGGACCAGATGTTTGATTTATTAATAATTTCGTTCCTTAATTCCTGTTATATCAGGAAATAAGAAAAGTCGAAATATTTTCAGATTGCCTCTGGTGTATCAGTTTAACTGAATGAAAAAAAAGGTAACACTTAATATGAGTCTATGATGAATTTTCTCCAAATATTTTAATTCTTTCTCTAAAATTGGGATTTATTCATTTCAGAATGAGTCCATGGACTATAAAAGGATACGTGAAGAAAACATGAGACTCAATCGAGAGTTCTTTCAACAGCTTGGAATCAATGAGGTATATGTTATCATCAGTTAAGAACTTGGATCATTGTTTTGTATGATTTGAATACGAAAGCTTCGTTTCCTGCACATAATTATCATGAAATAGTTAAAAAATTTTACTAAGTGTATCAGAGTTGATTCTTTACAAGCAAAATGCTCTTATCAGGGTGTTTGGATGACCCAAGCTCCTGAGACTCGTAACTTTTTAAACTTGAGTTTGACCACACGTTTTATAAAAAATCAAAAAGACATTAAATCCTTTGTTTTCAGGTAAAGGACATGTTCAAAGAATCCATGGTAAAGAAGAAAAAAACAATTAATCAAAGGGGATTGAAAAGGTATGATGGTATCTAAAGTTTTAATCGTATAATTATGGAGAAACACATTTTAGGTAAACATATATGAATGAGAGCAGTTGTTTTAACTTTGACTATTCAAACTGATTTGTACAAATATAAAATGATGATCTTGAAACTTAGGGAAAAATGTCTCTGGTATAGTATACCAGGGTGTTGTCTACCGTACTTAAAGGTGAGCAAGAATTGCCAATTTTTTTCCAACATAGCACACTGGATAGAAATGAAACTTAAAAGAAGTATGGTAAACAGAATGAAATTTAATTGGGCATATGGCACATTCTGCATTATTTAAATTTCAATGTGACAAGTTCTGGTTATTCCCAGTCACTGTTCTTTATATCATTTTTAGCTCGACTATTCGGAGAATATGAGAGCTATTCTACTTGCCCCGGCGTCGGCATCAGCATCGGCGTCGGCGTTGGCAGTCATATCTAAGAAACCAGTAGGTGTTTTGCAATCAATCTTCACACAAGTCTTTCTAGGCACAAAACAAACATAGAGAACCAAGAGGGACAACTCTTGATTGAATTTTACTCAAATTATGGGCCTTTTTCAACTTAGAAATTTGCATTAACATTTTTGGTTAAAGTTTTTCTGCAACTAAGTTAATATCATAACTCTGTAACCACTTGGTGTATTGGATTTAAACTTTACACAAGTCTTCCTAAGCATGAAACCAACCTGCAGAACCAAGATGGACAACTCTTGCTAGAATTTTACTTAAATTATTGGCCTTTTTCGACTTAGAAATTTGCGTTAACATTTTTGGTTAAAGTTTTTTGCAACTAAATTAATGTCATTACTCAGTAACCCCTTGGTGTATTGGATTTAAACTTCACACAAGTCTTCCTAGGCATGAAATGGACCTGCAGAACCAAGATGAACAACACTTGCTAGAATTTTACTCAAATTATGGGCCTTTTTCGACTTAGAAATTTGCGTTAACATTTTTGGTTTAAGTTTTTCTGCAACTAAGTTAATATTATTACTCAGTAAGCACTTGGTGTATTGGATTTAAACTTCAAACAAGTCTTCCTAAACATGAAATGGACCTGCAGAACCAAGATGAACAACTCTTGCTAGATTTTTACTCAAATTATGGGCCTTTTCCGACTTAGAAATTTGCGTTAACATTTTTGGTTAAAGTTTTTCTGCAACTAAGTTAATATTATTACTCAGTAAGCACTTGGTGTATTGGATTTAAACTTCATACAAGTCTTCCTAAACATAAAATGGACCTGCAGAACCAAGATGGACAACTCTTGCTAGAATTTTACTTAAATCATGGCCTTTTTCGACTTAGAAATTTGCGTTAACATTTTTGGTTAAAGTTTTTTGCAACTAAATTAATGTCATTACTCAGTAACCCTTTGGTGTATTGGATTTAAACTTCACACAAGTCATCCCAGACATAAACCAAACCTGCAGAACTAAAATTTTAATAAATTTAATTAATTAAATTTAATTAATTATTAAATACTTATAGAAAATTAAAAAATTGCATTAACTTTTTTTTATTTAATACAATAACTATTATATATTAATTTAAATAATATTTAATTTAACAAGAGCTGTCGGAAAGATGAACTTTTCCTTGATTTTTTTTTCCGAATTATGACCTGAGTTTTACTGAGAATTAAAGAGAACATGCTGCTAAATTGAGTCACATAGATTATTTTAATACTGCTTTAATACAATGGTATTGCGTCACTATCAAATACCCGAAAAGTCGAGCATGCTGTCTTTCGGACAGCTCTTGTATATTGAATGTTCACTGGACAATTTTATTTCTGCAGAGAGAAAGTACCGGTTGTACCTTTACCACGAAGAAACAGCCTAAGACTCCAGAACAAAACTCCTGAGGGTATTGAACTTCCGCCAGAAGCTCTAATCAGGAGGGCATTATACACTCCGGCAGTGCCAGAAGATAGAGTATGTGTTTTGTCCAACTTTTGTTTGCCGCATATCAGGCCTTTCAGAGAATGGGGAATTTCTTTACATTTGTTAAGGAAAAATCCAGGTTAAAAGTCTTTTAAGGATAATTCCCCAGTCATTTGTATGCCCCTCCAACTTTGTTGATGATTATTGGTATAAGTTTTTGTTATTTTTCAAAATTGTTGTAACCTGATTTTGGTGTGAAAGCTTAGAAGAGACTTTGTTTCTATTACTGATTCACCTCGCAACAGAGGATCTAGATACCTGTTGATCATTTCATGACCATAGTCATTGTAAATGGGAAAGTCTGACCTCAGTACAGTCATGTCAGTAATCTCTATTGTTTCAGTCCAGACCCCCCTCTGGTGACCTGCAGATGACAGAGTATCTACACGGCTCCAGCAAGCTTCCAGATCATGAACAAGTCTGCAGGGTTGTTGAGACGCTTGACTGTAAACCAATAAAACCTTCCAGTGTCTCTCTTGACAGGTGTGTGAGGGCACTTTATGTATCTTACTATGTTGAGGACATGTTGAATCAAACATGAGCTTAAAATAGTTTTGAATCTGCATATGAACCAATTAATAATATAATTTTATTTGAAGTTTGAAGACATGATTGATACACAGTGAAGTTGTTATGCATAATTTTGTTAGATGTACAACCAAGGAATCCATTTTTAGCTTGACTATTCGGAGAATATGAGTGCTATTGTAGTCGCCCTGGCGTTGGTGTTGGCGTTGCAGCTTTTGGCTAAAGTTTTGCGTGCAAGTTACTATCAACCTTATATCTCAATAACCATTTATGGTATTGACTTGAAAGTTTATAAATATGTTCAGGGGCATTAGACAATCAAGGTAGATAACTACTGACTGAATTTAGTATGAATTATGGCCCCTTTTTAACTTAGAAATTTTGGTTAAAGTTTTGCATGCAATAGAAAATTTGGTTCAAGTTTTGCATGCAAGCTACTATCTAGTTTGTTTCTCAATAACCATTCATGGTATTGACTTGAAAGTTAATGAATATGTTTAGGGGCATCAGACAACCAAGGTAGATAACTCTTGATGGAATATATTACAAATTATGTTTTTTTTTGGGTTGATGGAATATTTACAAATTATGCCTTTTTAACTTGAAATTTTGGTTAAATTTTGCTGCAAGACTTCATGTATATCTCATATCCAGGCATGTGATTGATTTGAAACATCTTTAATATGTTAAGGGGTATCATACTTTCATGGTAGATAACTCTTGATAGAATATGTTACAAATTATGGCCCCTTTTTAACTTAAACATTTTGGTTAAAGTTTTGCATGCAAGATACTTTCATGCTTATATCTCAGAGTCCAGGCATGGGATTGATTTGAAACATCTTTAATATCTTTAGGGGTATCATACTATAAAGGAGGATAACACTTGATGAAATAAATTAAAAATTATGACCCCCTTTTAACTTAGAATTTTGGTTAAATTTTTGCATTCAAGCTACTATCCAGCTTATATCTCAGAAATTGCTTGTGGAATTGACTAGAAGGAGTGTCTTCAGGGGCATCAGAAAACTAAGGATGATAACTTTTGGACTGAATTTTATACAAATTGTGGCTCTTTTCTAACTTGGATTTTTGGTCAAGGTTTTGCATGCACAGTGTTATTGTGCTTATGTCTCAGTAACTAAGCATGGGATTGATTTTAGACATCATAAAAATATTAAGGGATATCAGACTATCAAGGTATATCATTTTTGACTATTATTATGGACAGGGTATGTGAAGGGCAAGAATTGAAATAGATTTCATTTGATTTACCAACAAGCATTTTGAATAGTCGAGCGTGCTGTCCTCTGACGGCTCTTGTCTTTTTCATGATTGTAGAGGTGACTTTAAATCAATTCTCTTTCATCATGCAGATGTATAGAAGGTTTGCGTAGAGTCAAGCTGACAGAAAATTGTGTGGCGAAGGTCGTACCAGACAGGATATTTTCAGTGGCTGTCCATCCTTCAGAGAAAAAAGTCCTTGCCATAACTGGAGACAAGTGGGGGAAAATTGGCATGTTTGATGTGGTAGGTGATGAGAAACCTTCATATATAGGGTTTGTTGTGAGGTAATTTTTCTGTAGTAATATTTAAAAGTCTTGCTTAAAAAATTGTTGTAAACTCACTTAATAGATTGACAGCATAATTTATATCAGTTTCACTTAATCACATGACCAAATATAATGAAAAATAGATTCTTTTTCCAATATCTACTTGCTTTGCTGAAATCTATATACCCGGTAACCGTTTGCCTGAAATGTACCCATCCACTAGACATGTTCTGCACATTTTTGTTTGGTCATACACAGTTCACACTCTTTTTCTAAGTAACAAACAGGAAAAGGAAAACAGTAATCAATTGTACATGTTTAAGTTCATTAAATGTGTAAAATCATACATATAAATTCAAGCATATTAATATCACTAAAATTTTATATATGATTCCAGTGTGGTATATAGTGTTTCTCTCTATCATTCTGTCTGCTGTAAAACAATTCAAGGAGTTCTTCATGTTTAGAGATATGAAGCTAGTTTTGGTATGTTTGTTGGCTATAGTGAGTTCAGATCAAGTTCGCATTTTGTGCACCTTTTTTTGAAAGAAATTTGATGACCATTTCTTTAAAAGTTCTCTGTCAGAGGTGTCTGGACTTGCAATCTGAAAGTTTGCAGGTGTTGAGCTAATATTGGTATGTAGCGGTATAATGAGTAGCATTCGCAGAATTTTGACAGGCATTAAATAAATAGGTTAAATCTTGAATCTGGTTGCTGTTGGAAGTCACTAGTTAAAAAAAAAAGCCTTTTTGTTTTATATAGGTTCAGTTGAGTGATGTAGGGCTGCTGGGTCCCTCTTGTTTGTAACAAAGTATGAATATTGAAGGTTTTTTGTAATAATAACAAAATTAACAATAATTTTGCTGTTGTTCAAACCTATATTTATTTTTTTGTGTGTCACCAAAAGTACTGTAAGCGGAGGAATACTTCTCCTGTCATCTGTCTGTCTGTCACACTTTTTATGTCACTTCTTTCAGAAAGTGACCCATGTGTTCCAATAAACACTCCTTGTTAGAAGTTTAGAATTATCTTAAGGTCAGCCTTTGTCATAATTTAAAGAGTTGTGTTGTTTTGCTGACAGACAGGGGAGAACAAGACATCAGATGGTGTTTGTTGCTACGCCCCACATTCCCGGCCAGTGAACCACCTGGAGGTACCTGTGGCCTCCCCCCACCTGGTGTACTCCTGCAGCTATGATGGTAGCCTCAGGTGTGGTGATTTCAATAAAGAGGTCTTCCAGGAGGTGAGTGGCGCATACAGAGTGCCCTGATTAATTTAGAAACTTGTTCAGCACCATATTCCTGATGGTAAAAAAAGGGCCTTAATATCATATTTTTTATAGATAATTTCAAATTAGGTATGTACAGAAAACTCCTGAAATGATAACAATATTATGACATTCTGTATCAAACAAATCCATGTTAGGAATCTAGGAGAAATAAAATTGAGCTCACTGGATGCCTAGAGAGTATTTGTTTAAAAAATTTATATCACCATCTAGCCATGGCTAAGGTTTGTGCCAGATCTGTGTGCCATGGATGAATATAAACCACATTTGGAGTTGAAAATGCAACCTTTTAAAAGTTTATCACCCAGAGTCAAATACAAGTTAGAAAATCAACCACATTTCTGAATTAAGTCACAGTATTTAATGAGATAATACAAGAGGCAGAGTTTATGATAAATGATTATGCTATGTTTTTATTGCACAGGTTTACAGTGTAGACGAGGATGAGGACATACTATTGCGCAACTTCAGTTTCATGTCCCCACACACTCTCTTGGTTGCCCGGGGAGATGGCTGTGTTGCCTCAGTGGACATTCGAACCAGTGGGTAAGTTGCCGTTAAAATATTAAAAAAAAAAAAAATCAAGAGTTACATCTGTTGATTGTTTCACTCTTCATATCATAATTTTATAGAAACAATTTGCTATTCTGTATTACTTTTCTAAGTATGGAACAATTTTTTTTCCCCCTAGATATAAAGAAGAACACACCTACCAAGTGGACCAACGCAGCTTGCGGTCTGTCAGTGTTCACCCAGTGAATCCACACTATTTCTGTACTGGTGGGCTGGCAGGGTATGTATACCCACCTGATATTCATGAATATTTGGTGAACTTTAAATGATATAGGAAACAATAGATTTTTTTTTTTTTGCTGTGTGAAATCTGAGCTATAATATTGTACATGTATTAGCAAATAGAGAAGACCTTAATGAGAAGGCTCCTCTTAGTCTGATTTGGGTTTATTCTGTTTGCCAAGGCATCAGCACACTTCAGTATGAGGTAAAAAGATAAATGAAACAACCCTCATGGTACTTGATAAACAATCATTCTCTAGAAGTAAAAAAGTCTTTAAGACAAGGGGTTAATATTTCTGAAATAGATAATATCACAAGGGGTAAATATTTCTGAAATAGATAACGTTTTGTGATTTCCTCTCAAATAAATCCATAAACAAGTATAATCTATAACTGGGGGATTTTCTCTTGAATCCCTGTAACTTCTTAACTCTACTTCAGTTTGACAGAATATTAACATTTACAGAGATTAAAGATAACTCAAGATTTACATACTCTTTCCCTTAGTGCCCTTAACCTGTGGGATATTCGGAAGTTGAAGCAAAAGAACAGCAAACCACTGTGCAGTCATGCTTTTGGCAAAAGCCTGTCCAGTGCCTATTTTTCTCCTGTAACTGGAAACTACATTTTGACCACATCAGCTGATGATAAACTGACGTAAGTCATGGATAAAATACGAAGACTTCAATGTGCTTGATGACATTAATAGCATTCTTAAGGGTAAATTTTTGTGTCACCTGCTGTAAGTAGAGGTAATACATAGGGATCACTCCTTTGTCCGTCTGTTTGTTACACTTTTTCCATCTCACTTTTCTCAGCAGGTGACACATGTATCCCAAGGAATACTTCTTGTTTAATTCTGTGTATTGTTAGTTTGATGTGTTACCTGTGTAGCAAGCAGACTTATAGGAATCACTTTGTCCATTATCATCATCATCATGTGTGGGTCTCTACCTAGATGATTCATATAATACAGGTTCTTAAAAAAAGAAAATATCATCAATTCTTAATACTAGAATTATGACAAATGAGACAATTCTAGTATTAAGAATTGATGATATTTTCTACAGTATTTTTTTTTTTTGTGAAATGTCATTGAACTTCATCTAAGATAAGTACTTCTCTTTGGGAAGCATCTATTGATTTAATCCATGCTACGTATTATTTCTTCTAGGATATTTGACTCAAAAGATATAGCTGGATGCACACGGAAAAAAGCAATCAGGTGAGTGACCATATTACTCTCTGCTACTCAGACATCTTGTTTTATACCATTGGCAAGCTAGATCAGACTGAAACAACTGTTAGTTGGAACAGGTCTAATTATCTACCATCTTATCAGTTCTTGTCTCAAAGGTATTGATAGATATTGATCTTTATGATAACAGTACAAAAAAAATATAAAGATCTTTGCACAAAATTTGAACTAACCAAAATCTAGTTTAAAGTACCGGTAATAATTTTTAGCTCACCTGAGCACAAAGTGCTCAAGGTGAGCTTTTGTGATTGCCCTTCTTCCGGCGTCCGTCGTCGTGCGTCGTCTGTTGTCCGTCGTCAACAATTTGCTTTAAACAACATCTCCTCTGAAACCACTGGACAGAATTTAATGAAACTTGGCAGGAATGTTCTTTGGGTGAGGCTCTACAAAAGTTGCTAAAATAAAGTTGATCCATGAAGAACTCTGGTTGCCATGGCAACAAAAAGAAAAATAATTTGAAAACTCTAAAAATCATCTCCTTCAAAACTACTGGCCAGATTTCAAAATAAATTGGTACAGATGTTCCTTGGGTCAACCTCTACCAAAGTTGCTAAAATTATTCCGATCCGTAAAAAAACATAGCCGCCAGGGGCGGGGCTTATTTGCCTTATATGTATATAGAGAAACCTTTAAACAACATCTCCTCTGAAACCACTTGACAGAATTTGATTAAACTTGGCAGGGAGGATCCTTGGGTCAACCTTCACAAAAGTTGCTAAAATAAACTTGATCCATGTAGAACTCTGGTTGCCATGGCAACAAAAAGAAAAAAAAATGAAAACTTTAAAAATCATCTTCTTCAAAACTACTGGCCAGATTTTAAAATAAATTGGTACAGATGTTCCTTGGGTCAACCTCTACCAAAGTTGCTAAAATTATTCCGATCCGTAAAAAAACATGGCCGCCAGGGGCGGGGCTTATTTGCCTTATATGTATATAGGGAAACCTTTAAACAACATCTCCTCTGAAACCACCTGACAGAATTTGATTAAACTTGGCAGGGATGATCCTTGGGTCAACCTCCACAAAAGTTGCTAAAATAAACTTGATCCATGTAGAACTCTGGTTGCCATGGCAACAAAAAGAAAAAAAATGAAAACTTTAAAAATCATCTTCTTCAAAACTACTGGCCAGATTTTAAAATAAATTGGTACAGATGTTCCTTGGGTCAACCTCTACCAAAGTTGCTAAAATTATTCCGATCCGTAAAAAAACATGGCCGCCAGGGGCGGGGCTTATTTGCCTTATATGTATATAGAGAAACCTTTAAACAACATCTTCTCTGAAACCACTGGACAGAATTTGATTAAACTTGGCAGGGATGATCCTTGGGTCAACCTCTACCAAAGTTGCTAAAATTATTCCGATCCATAAAAAAACATGGCCGCCAGGGGCGGGGCTTATTTGCCTTTTTAGCTCACCTGAGCACGTGTGCTCAGGATGAGCTTTTAGGATCGATGAATGTTCGTCGTCCGTCCGTCCGTCCGTCGTCCGTCGTCCACAATTTGTTCGTTTGCACTCTAGCATCTTCATTTTATGAGCAATTATCTTCAAACTTTAAAACAATGTTTATAACCATAAAATCTCGGCCAAGTTCGATTATGGCCGTACCATTAGGTCAGGAGTTATGCCCCTTTTAAAATTCAAAAAAGCCAGATTTCACATTGTTTGCACTCTAGCATCTTCATTTCATGAGCAATTATCTTCAAACTTTATATCGATGTTTATAACCATAAAATCACGGCCAAGTTCAATTATGGCTGATATCGTACCATTAGGTCAGGAGTTATGCCCCTTTTAAAATTCAAAAAAGCCAGATTTCACATTGTTTGCACTCTAGTATCTTCATTTCTTTAGCAATTGCATTCAAACTTAATGACATTGTTTATAATCAAAAAATCTCAGCCAAGTTCGATTTTGGCTGATATCGGACCATTAGGTCAGGAGTTACACCCCTTATATTATTTAAAAAAAGTCAGATTGCACTTTGTTTGCACTCTAGCATCTTTATTTTTTAGGTCATTGTCTTTAAATTTTATAACAATGTTTATAACCATCAAATTTTGGCTAAGTTGGATTATGGCTGAAATTGGACCCTTAGGTCAGGAGTTATGCCCCTTTTAAAATTCAAAAAAGCCAGATTTCACATTGTTTGCACTCTAGCATCTTATTTTAGCATTTCTTAATTTATAATGTTTATAACCATAAATGGCAAGTTATTATGGCTGATATGACCTTAGGTCAGGAGTTATGCCCCTTTTAAAATTCAAAAAAGCCAGATTTCACATTGTTTGCACTCTAGTATCTTCATTTCTTTAGCAATTGCATTCAAACTTAATGACATTGTTTATAATCAAAAAATCTCAGCCAAGTTCGATTTTGGCTGATATCGGACCATTAGGTCAGGAGTTACACCCCTTATATTATTTAAAAAAAGTCAGATTGCACTTTGTTTGCACTCTAGCTTTTTTTTTGGCATTGCTTTAAATTTTATAACAATGTTTATAACCATCAAATTTTGGCTAAGTTGGATTATGGCTGAAATTGGACCCTTAGGTCAGGAGTTATGCCCCTTTTAAAATTGAAAAAAGCCAGATTTCACTTTGTTTGCCCTCTAGGTCACCAGGTCAAATCTAAGAAAAACCTTGTGAAACTCTAGAGGCCACAGTTTTGGGCCAATCTTCATGAAACTTGGTCAGGATGTTTGTCTATATGATATCTGGGATGGGTTTGAAAATGGATCATGTGGGGTCAAAATCTAGGTCACCAGGTCAAATCTTAGAAAAACCTTGTGAACACTCTAGAGGCCACAGTTTTGGCCCAATCTTCATGAAACTTGGTCAGGATGTTTGTCTACATAATATCTCGGATGGGTTTGAAAATGGGTCATGTGGGGTCAAAAACTAGGTCACCAGGTCAAATCTTAGAAAAACCTTGTTAACACTCTAGAGGCCACAGTTTTAACCCAATCTTCATGAAACTTGGTCAGGATGTTTGTTTACATATATCTCGATGGTTGAAATGGTCATGTGGGTCAAAAACTAGGTCACCAGGTAAATCAGTAGGATCAAAATGTAGGCCACTTAGTCAAATGTTAGAAAAACACTTTAGATGCCAGATTTTTTGTCCTTTTGCCTAACACAGCCATCTTAATCAGGTGAGCGACACAGGGCCATCTTGGCCCTCTTGTTTGTATATAGGGAAACCTTTAAACAACATCTCCTCTGAAACCACTTGACAGAATTTGATTAAACTTGGCAGGGATGATCCTTGGGTCAACCTCCACAAAAGTTGTTAAAATAAACTTGATCCATGAAGAACTCTGGTTGCCATGGCAATAAAAAGAAAAAAAAATATGAAAACTTTAAAAATCATCTTCTTCAAAACTACTGGCCAGATTTTAAAATAAATTGGTACAGGTGTTCCTTGGGTCAACCTCTACCAAAGTTGCTAAAAATTTTCCGATCCGTAAAAAACATGGCCGCCAGGGGCGGGGCTTATTTGCCTTGTATGTATATAGGGAAAACTTTAATCAACATTTCCTCTGAAACCACTGGAAAGAATTTGATTAAATTTGGCAGGAATGATCCATGGGTCAACCTTCACAAAAGTTCCTAAAATAAACTTGATCCATATAGAACTCTTGTTGCCATGGCAACAAAAAGAAAAAAAATATGAAAACACTAAAAATCATCTTCTTCAAAACTACTGGCCAGATTTTAAAATAAATTGGTACAGATGTTCCTTGGGTCAACCTTTTTATCTCAGGTGAGCGATTTAGGGCCATCATGGGCCTCTTGTTAAATAAATTGGTACAGATGTTCCTTGGGTCAACCTCTACCAAAGTTGCTAAAATTATTCTGATCCGTAAAAAAACATGGCCGCCAGGGGCGGGGCTTATTTGCCTTATATGTATATAGAGAAACCTTTAAACAACATCTCCTCTGAAACCACTGGACAGAATTTGATTAAACTTGGCAGGGATGATCCTTGGGTCAACCTTCACAAAAGTTGCTAAAATAAACTTGATCCATGTAGAACTCTGGTTGCCATGACAACAAAAAGAAAAAATAATTTGAAAACTTTAAAAATCATCTTCTTCAAAACTACTGGCCAGATTTTAAAATAAATTGGTACAAATGT
>CM037795.1:3079764-3129764 GCA_021229015.1 Solen grandis
GCGGTATTATGTCTCACGGTACGGTACACGGTCCATTTAAGTTAGGTTACGGTTCGTACCGAGGCCAAAAAGCAAATCCAATGAAATGTTGCATAAGTAGGCATTTATCAGGTAAAATATGCTTAAAATACGAGATTGTAAGGGCAGCTGCAGTGAAATCATTAACAGTACCAGACTGCTTGATTGAAACAAGAGGACATTTCACGTAATGGCAACAACAACAACAACAAAGTCTAATGTCATCGTAACAATTTCCCTCGAGAACAAAATAATGAAAATATATTGCCTAGATATCCTCAACATTTTTTATTTCACTTTTCTCAATAACTGATATGTTTGTTTCATCAGTTTGCATTAAAAGTCAACAAATTACTGCTAGATTGGCGAACGTTCAGATGAGAAAAATTGCCAATTTTACTTTTGAACAAGAGGGCCATGATGGCCCTGAATCGCTCACCTGAGTACCATTGCTTCAACTGATGTCAAGGTTTTTAAACAGACAAGGATTCTGATATAACTTAATCTAAAACATTTTACCCCTGACAATACTACACACCAAATACCTAAGCAATGGGCCATATGGTTTCAGAGAAGACTTGGGCGCAGGGTCATTTATCACCGTAGGGCCAAGACTTTGAAAATCTTTGTAATGAACCATTAGATGCTACTACATACCAAAAATCTTAGCTCTAGGCCTTATTGATTCATAGAAGAAGATTTTTTAAGATTTTCCTATTTAACTCTATGTAAAACAAGTGACCCCTGGTGTGGGGTCATTTATCACCATTGGGCTATGATTTGTACAATCTTGGTAGTGGCCCATAAGATGATGCTACATACCAAATATCTAAGCTCTAGGCCTTATGGATTCATAGAAGAAGATTTTTTAAGATTTTCCTATATAACTCTGTGTAAAACAAGTGACCCCTGGTGCGTGGTCATTTATCACCATAGGGCTATGATTTGTACAATCTTAGTAGTGGTCCATGAGATGATGCTTCATACCAAATATCTAAGCTCTAGGCCTTATGCATTCATGGAAGAAGATTTTTTAAGATTTTCCTATATAACTCTATGTAAAACAAGTGACCCCTGGTGCGGGGTCATTTATCACCATAGGGCTATGATTTGTACAATCTTGGTAGTGGCCCATAAGATGATGCTACATACCAAATATCTAAGCTCTAGGCCTTATGGATTCATAGAAGAAGATTTTTTAAGATTTTCCTATATAACTCTATGTAAAACAAGTGACCCCTGGTGCGGGGTCATTTATCACCATAGGGCTATGATTTGTACAATCTTGGTAGTGGCCCATAAGATGATGCTTCATACCAAATATCTAAGCTCTAGGCCTTATGCATTTATGGAAGAAGATTTTTTAAGATTTTCCTATATAACTCTATGTAAAACAAGTGACCCCTGGTGCGGGGTCATTTATCACCATAGGGCTATGATTTGTACAATCTTGGTAGTGGCCCATAAGATGATGCTACATACCAAATATCTAAGCTCTAGGCCTTATGGATTCATAGAAGAAGATTTTTTAAGATTTTTCTATATAACTCTATGTAAAACAAGTGACCCCTGGTGCGGGGTCATTTATCACCATAGGGCTATGATTTGTACAATCTTGGTAGTGGCCCATAAGATGATGCTACATACCAAAAATCAAAAGGTTAGGCCTTGTGGTTTCGGAGAAGAAGATTTTTTCAAGTTTTTCCTATATTAGCCTATGTGAAATCAAGTGACCCCTGGGGCGGGGCCAATTTTGACCCCAGGGTCATAATTTGTACAATCCTGGTAGAGAGTCATAAGATCATGCTACATACCAAAAATCAAAAGGCTAGGCCTTGTGGTTTCAGAGAAGAAGATTTTTTAAATTTTCATTTTTAAAATCTATTTTTAGCTCCTGTGACCTAATTATGCGATGGACCAGAACCATTTATACAACTTTAGTAGAGCTTCATCCAAGGAACATTCCTGCAAAATATTTTTCAAATTGGCCAAGCTGTTTAGGAGGAGATGTTGTTTGAAGCAATTGTTGACGCCAGACGCACGGACGCACGGACGACGGACGCCGGACAAAAGGCGATCAGAAAAGCTCACCTTGAGCACGTTGTGCTCATGTGAGCTAAAAAGCAAATGGTAATCCTTTTAATCTTGATTTAAAGGTAAGAGAATATGTACACGCATATCTTGAGCCTTGAACATAAAATATAATCAGACGTGTGTTTGAAAACGTCACCAGTTTTCGCGGATTTTACTTAACTTTTTAAAACGCACAGGAAAAAGAAACAGAGCACATCAAAACTCTTTGTCCGATAAAAAACACACACACAAACAAACATTTATATCAACTCTCTCCGCTGAATATGTACTCTAAGAAAGGAACTATGCTTGTAAACAAAGTTTGAAACCGTAGGGTATTATTTTACATAATTGAATTGATCTCTTTTTTTTCATAAATAGCCATGGATGATCTTAGAGTACTGTGTTTAAGGTATGTAAAATCAATGAAAAAATAGTATAAAAAGTATGTAAGGAAAATGTGTGTGAAAAGTAGAATATTGATTTATTTTATCATACTAGTCTGATAATCAGTTATCAAACAATGTGAATACCAACAACATAATTAATCACACAAAAAATCTTACAACAACATAGGCTGTTGAAATGGATTTTATATCAAAATAGATAATTTAATTTGATATAATGGCTATTGTTAAAAAATTCCTGATATTGGGTCTTATTGAAACCCTTGAG
Source organism: Solen grandis (assembly GCA_021229015.1). Classification (NCBI taxonomy): domain Eukaryota; kingdom Metazoa; phylum Mollusca; class Bivalvia; order Adapedonta; family Solenidae; genus Solen; species Solen grandis. The sequence continues at coordinate 3,082,531 of CM037795.1, forward strand.
TGAGAATTAAAATTATCAGCAAGGAGAAGAAATGTACCGAAAATGTACCGGACCGAAACCCCAATACCGTGTACCGAACCGAACCGTGAGGGTCCTGTACCGTTTCAGCCCTTCTGGCTAATAGCCTATGCGAGTTTTCTCCTTTGCTTTGCTCTGAGGAGATCATTAGAGCAATATGAAATACAGTGTTCTGATCACTGGTTTCTGAGAGGAAGAATCAACAGGCCTTATGAACATCAAATTTTAAAAAAAATCAACTCTGACCACTGGTTACAGAGAACTAAAATGTTCATAACAGAAACTAACCAGAGAAGATTTTTAAAGGTTTCATTATCTTTTGATTATTATGGTTGCCAAGGCAACCAGAGTTCTAATTGATCAACTATTGTGAAGGACAACTAGTTTCATCAATTTTTGCAATGTAGTTTCAAAGGAAGATGAACTTAGAATAACCTAATGATGATGCTTGGTGGATGCTGGACGCAGGGTGCTCACAGTAGCTCACCTGAAGCACTTTGTGCTCAGGTGAGCTAACAAAAATAATGAAGCGAATATTTGTTGATAATTGTTTTGGTGTATGCTACCTTGTCAATAAACAGACACACAAACAGGACAAACCAGTAATTAACACAACAGTACCCTTGAGCAAAGTTAAAGTGTATAGGTCAATCACATGAAAGCCCTATGGTAGTGGAAGTTAAAACACCACCTGATACCTTAAAGCAGCTCATTCACAGATGATCGGTAAAAATTCTCTCTTTTGTTAATGTTGGTCAAGTCTTTGTTTCCTGACAAATAAACTAAGAAAGTAAAGGTCACACTGCACAGGAAAACGCAATTTTCATGAACGCAACTTCAATGAAACTGGTTCTATTTAGATTATGATATCCTCGAAGGACTCGTTCCGCAATATGGCATCTTCATCAGTTCACAGTAGTGATTTCATAAGTTCATCCTATGAAATTAATGCATGCAGGAAAAGTGAATTCATCTAAATATAGGTTTTATCAGTCTAAATATAGTTTCAATATGGTCTGTGACAGTATTGTCTGCGATGGAGAAACCACCTACCGGTATTATTTTTACAGTCACAGATGGCTGCACTGGGTGACATTTCGTCAGTAGATAGGTACTGATAGATGTAATACACACATATAGTTAAAATCAAATTCTTAGTCAATGACCATCTGTGAACAAGTCACTTTAACAGATGCTTCAAACCCTCAAAATCAGAACAAAATGAATACAGTTACACAATAGACATTGTTTAAAAACAGATTTGTAAATCTGAGTTCCATTTTCTATTTGATGCTTCACAAGCTTCCAAAGATGCCTTAGGATAAACACAATATCCCAAAAAATCATAGACAATCATGATTTAGCAACTGTTATCAGCAAAAGCATGAACTTTTCAGCAAGTTGTCTATGGGCATAATTCACTATTATATCTGTAAAATCAAAATGAAATTGTTTAAAAAAAGAAAAAGAGATGAGAGTTATTTAACAGGGTAATATGGTACATTATTGTCTCATTAAAAAAAACAAAAAAACTTTTTAATAAAATTTTCAAATACAGTAGTTTCTTCATTCAATGTTAGGCAGGTCTGAATGGTCCTTGTACTACAGACATATCATTATACATTGTACAAAGAAAGAGCACTCAGATAGGGGATGAGTGGAAATAATCTTTTTCTGATATTGTACTGCAGAATATTGCTCCCGTTTTACTAAATTTTGCAAGAAAAACAAAATTTTGTATGTAAATTTACAGAATGTAAAATAGTTTTTTTAGTAGTATTTTTTTATCATAAAAATATTTGTAATGCAATAAACTGATCACCATACTTTCAATGGTTTATTGTGCAAATAAGAAATTAAAGAAACTATGATGGACAACTTTCTTACTTTGTTCATAAGAAGCCAGTGGTCTGGAACTTACAATAAGAAGAAGTAGCACTTATCTTGGTTGTTTCCCATCAACTATGAACATGACTAGTATTGCAAACTTACAGACAATATAATATTGATAGATATGTTGTTAATTAAGTCTCGCTTATTATCATAATAAGCACTAAACAAAAACCTGAAAAAAACAACAAAAAAAACTTAATGATGTGAAACTCATCGACTCATGAGGATAAAGATTATTTATCATAATTAATGTAATGTACAGCAGAATTTTGTTAGGTCAAGTAATAAAAGTGTACATGGTAGCAGTCTTGCCGTCATTATGCCTATCTTATCATTAATGAGAAAAAAATAAAAATACAAGAGGGCCAAGATGGCCCTGAATCGCTCAACTGAGAAACAGTGCCTTCATTGACTCTATAATAGTCATACTGAATACATAAACCATGCAGAAGTGACCCCTAGGGCAGGGCAAATTGTGACCCCAGGACCATGAGGTCTACTAGGCTATGTTACACACCAAATATCTAAACCCTAGGCCTTGTGGTTTCTGACAAGAAGATTTTTCTAGTTTTTCCTATGTAAGTCTATGTAAAATCAAGTGACCCCTGGGGCAGGGCCAATTTTGACCCCCAGTGTCATGATTTAAACAAACTTGTTAGTGGCCTACTAAATAATGCCACACACCAAATATCTAAGTTCCAGGCCTTGTGGTTTCGGAGAAGATTTTTTAAGATTTCACTTTTAAAATCTATTTTTAGCTCCTGTGACCCAGATATGCAATGGACTGGAACCATTTGGACAACTTTGGTAGAGCTTCATGCAAGGAACAGGATAGGCAAGTTTTATCAAATTTGGCTTGTTGGTTTCAGAGGAGATGTCATTTGAAACAATTGTGGATGGCGGACAGACAACGGACAGCAATTGATCCTAAAAGCTCATATGAGCTTTACATGCTCAGGTGAGAGAATAACAAGGATGGCTTAAAACATAAAATTGATGGTAAAAATCTGTTGGACATAAACAGATCCTTGTTATCTTAAATGAAGACTTCATAATACAAAACATACAGTCATACAAACGAAATTGGGATGTTAACATACCATAATTGACAATTATAAAGAAAAGAATTTCGTTTTCAAGGAAGTATTCATTAACATAAATGCATTTTTTCAGACTTGGTAACTCCACCCATCTTTTACATAGACATACCTAAGCAATTATAAATTGTCCCTGTACTCATTTGTATTGGTGCCCAGAGATGATGCAGAAATGGAATTTAAGCTGCTTAAAGAAAACACAAATATTAGGAGACAGATGATGTCTTCTTAATTTTTTTTTATTTCAGAGTTAATAAGGCATTGAAATTTTGTTTTCTATTTTCAAACCCCAGCATGACTATTTTACTGTCTCTTTTTTCCCTGAAGAAGTGCATATGCATATGCCTGGATACGCACTTGATCTTTTAAACTGATAACAGACGTGTAGCTAATTTTTTTGAGATATCTTCCCCCATTCTCTGAACAAGTCTATCATACTTATTTGGTTTATTTACTGATACTCTAATTTTCCTGTTACAATCACTAATTTTTTTTTTTTTTCCTTTTTGTTTCTTTATTTTTGCTTTCTCTTGTTTCTGGTTTTGACTGTGAATGATCTCCCGATTTCACACATGATAAACCATTGTTAACCCTCTGATGTCTCTTCGTGTCCATTTCTATAAACATATCTTTTCTTACATCCCTGGATGGTTGAAAGGCTCTTGGTGCTTTTATTCCACTAGAGAACTGACCGGGCTTATAAGCAGGTTGGCGACTTTTCTTCTTCTTCTTTTTGGATCCTTCTTGCAACAGAATTTCGACTATGTCACCTTCATCTTCATTAGTTTTTCCATCGTGTATGATCTCAACTTTGTTATTTAAATTATGACTAGAAAGTTCAGCAGCATCACCATAACCACTTTCATGATCAGCGTTTTCTAACTTTGCACCAGTGTCCTCATGGTTAAGTACAAGTATATCATGGCTTTTTTGTTTCTTTTCTTCAATTTCTTTCACTGCAAAATCTTCCCAGAACTTTGCCTCAGAAATACTCTCAAGCAATGAAATCTTGCCTATACTTCCCACTGAGACTGTCTTTGGTTTGCTGTGTTGCATGTAGGGTGTTGGAGCGATTTCATCCACAGAGGACTCTGGGTAGCGATCACCGTAAGCAGATATTGACCTTGGACCAATTTGACCTTTTATTGGCATCTGTTCATTCAACATCTGCTCATGTCTGTGCTGATAAGCAGACTGAGAACGAGGATGATCTCCGTTAGCAACTGTATGGTCTTTTTCCTGCATCATGACTTTAATCTTCTCACTGACTGAGGTTGCCACACTGTCACTTGAATCAAAGTCATGAAGCTCTTCAGTATCCGCTTTATTGTCAACAGTTTTTCCAACATGGTCTTCTTTGTTAGCAGCGGGTGACAACACAGTAACTTCCCTAGCTTGTGCTTCAGGGCTGTCACATCTGTCTTCATTTTCATCCATGCTGCCATAGCCTGAAGATACCCTGGATGTCCTAGACTGGTTCCCCTTGGCAACAGCTTGACACTCTTCCACAGTGAGGACAGCTGGAGCAGTTACTGGGCGCTGATCCACCTGACTGGTTTTTGTGTATCTAAAACACAATATACAATTAAGTTACCATATATCCCCTCATATGTATCTTTCAATTTGTGCCACATCTTTGCAGTTCTCATCATGGCACTGTATAGAAGAGATTTTAAAGCCTATCATGAAATTAATTTTGACAGATTTCAAAAGAATGCTTTTGGCCATCTTCGGACACCTTGGTCAATTTGTTCCGTTACTCTCTATTCATCTACCACTGGATTTTCAACATTTTTTACACATTAAGCACAAAAATATTTAAGCCAATCAAAATAATGTTTAAATTTTGGATACTTTCAATGTGGAGGAACTATGTTCTGATTGTTTAATTCCTGACAGGACAAGATTATCCTGCATTCAATTGAATTACTGCAGCAACTATGGATCTTAACAAAATGTTAGTGAAGAACCCCATGGGGTGGTGTACGGAGAGTAGTGTAATTATCAGTCTTGGGTTATTTGATGATGGCTTCTAGCAAGACTTAAGTAATTCTTGTATCTGAACCATACTCAAGTTGCAAACCCACACACTATTTACATGTGAATTTACATGTATTTTAAATTTTGACTCGAACCGATATCACTACAAATTATTTTATATGTCAAAAGCCGGTTCTACGCTGTTTTATGGAAGTATTATGAATATGATCAAATTAAACATTTCCTTTTATTTCATATCATTAAAAGTAAGTGAAAGAGAACATGATTGCTTTAATTTACAGGTCAGAATTATACGATGATAAATGATACAATCTCTTCTTACAGTGCTAAGCCATTTAAATCAAGCTATGTAATCACAAGGCATCTTAAATCTTTACCTCATAAATATTCATTACAGGCAACAAAAATGCAGCAAGTTTTCACTGCCAATTAGTTATAAAAATGGATAACCAGTATTATCAATACTTGGTGGGATCACATATGAAAATTTAAGAGTAACCATTTAGCTTGTAAATATTTATGTACAAATCTATGACTTGATGAATATTGTATAATTGAGCTTTAAATGGTATAAATATGAAACAATGTTGTTGTTTTTTTTGCCATGTAGAAACCTTAAAGGCCCCTTTAAGAATTAATTTTGAATATTTAGTATATATTGTAAAACTTTAAGTTACTTACCTGTATAAGAACTCCCCATGTATTTTTTTTACTTCTTCATCTGACATCCTTGCTAGTTTGCTAAATAGCTGTCCTTTTGGAGAATTATGGAAATACGGAGACATCAGAATGTAATGTGGTCCCTTCTGGGATCTAGCCCCATACCAGCCCCGAAACCTGAAAAATATTGCAGGCCATATCATACTGATTACATGCTATGTGAATTTCTGGATTCTGAACTCTTGGTACCTACAATTTCTTAGTACAAATGGTATTAGGTTTATGCTTAACATAGTAAATCAATTTCTTTCATGCTTATTGATGGAATACCTATGTCTATAATGAAAATAACAGCAGTAAAAAAAAAAAAAAAAAAAAAGGAATTACTTTTTTGTGTGCTGGGTTTTACACTAGAAATGTCGTCATAAAAAAATGTCACGGACACAAGGTAATCTCTTGTATGACTAAAACAGCTAATTTCTGGCCTTAAAGGCATTAAATAAAAAGAAAAATTGTTTGTTTTGGTGTGAGATTGATTTATAATTTCACTGAGCGAACATAAAAAGTGATATTTTTAAATTGGCAAATATTGTAAAAATAAACAAGTAAACGTTGGGACTATTTCTTGTCTTCGTAGCGTTATTTGGTTGGGTCTATAACTGGGGGCAAACTACAGAAAGGGGCTCCAGCACGGGGAATGTAATTATTGGAAATCGTAAATAAAAATAAATATACGCTAAAACAAGCATGAAAAAAAAAAGAATATTTGTTGATTTCGGTGTAAGATCGGATTTTATTTCTTCTCGTGAGCCTATAAAGGTAAGTTTAATGTCCATTAGGATATCATATTTTTTTTTGTATTTTCCTAGTAAATAGATTTCTATCTGAGATGATATACATATAACATGGCAACAAAAAAAAACCTTTTTTTTTTCATATTTAAAAGCAGTACCCTGTTTTTTTTTTTTTTTTGTCATATCATTACCAGAGCTTAGTAACCTTTGTAAACAAATGGTATCAATATCTATTTCCTAACAAAAGTTCTTTATGTACCACCCTGCCTGCCTTCACAATGGCATACTTTAAAGGCAAATTAATAATGCCAACCTTAAAATATGTTTACTGGTATATAATTATGGAAAAGGTCTGACAAATATTACAACATATACAGATGTCTACAGACATATTTTATACCTTAACAACTGGAAATAAAAAAAAGATAAGCAAAGAAAATCTCACAAATACACTCTGTCAGCAAACACAACTTCTTATCATTCTTATAGATTGCAAAACAAGAGATGTTATGTCAAACATAATAACCCAATCAAACTGAATCATCTAATTTAATATATCATTGTTACTCACTTCCTCAATCAAAAACCTTGTCATCTTAGGTTTGAAGAAATTAACTTTAAAACCATACCAGTACTTAATACTTTTCATCATATAAACTTCTTCCAGGAGCTGTCTGATCAGTGTCACCCCTGTTTGTAGATCAGACAGTCATGGTAAAGAAGTTCAGAAAATTAATATTCATCAAGTCATAATTTTGTACATGAATATTCATGAGGTAAAGGGTTAAGACTATATGTAAATCATTTACAGTTATTTAAAATGTGAATCCTAACTCTTACATCAAAATAATTTCCACAAATCCTTGTATTAATATTACAGTCTGACTGCATTCATTTTTCTATTCTTTATACCTTTAAATATTTGTTTTCTCTTGTCCTTCCATAGGTATATTTTTTAACCATTTGCTTTAATATAGCAGCCTAGCTGAATCAAATGCACATTGTTTCTTCCAACACTTTGTTATGGATACCAACGGAAAGGAAAGCATAGACGGATGGATACATGCAATGGAATTTTTTGAATGAGGTATAAACTTGAATAAAAGAAAGGAAAATATTGTGGGGAAAGCTGATTACTATAAAACCCTGCTTAAAAGCTCCCCTCCCATAGTGTAAAGAAATACATGTATCAAGCAACCATTCTGGGTAATATGTTTAGATAAAGGCATATAACCCATATACCAGTACTGAAAATATAGACTGAATGAAGCAATATCCAAAATAACATATAACATAAAATATCCAATAACAGCTTAATACATATTTAAATTTATTGAAGAATTTACTCTTTTGAGCAAGTGGATAAGAAGGGGGCAGGATTTAGATGTTTGTTTTACAACCAAATTTTAATAAGGGAAATTTGTTAAGACCCAAGGGCATTCAAGCAGGGTTTTACAGTATATACACATATGCTTGGTTGTATACTGTACAAAAAAAAAACTATAAAAAGAGGAAGGTTTGGACTGTGTGCTCTTGAGACAGATTTAAAATCACATGAACTACAGGTAAGCAATATCTATTTAATTTTTTTCACCCTTTACTTCATTGAGACTCATCTTGATGCAATGGCAAACAGAGCAGATCCAGATCAGATGGCTCCTATAGGAGCTGTCTGATCAGGGTCTCCTCTGTTTTCTTTTATTATATTGCAGCTCAGATTCTATACAGTCTGCAGAGCAAAGAAAAATCCACATCCAAATTACATAATTATACCATTTAAAGTTCATTAATCAATACTGATGAAGTCATAAATTTGTACATGAATATTCATGAATATTCATGAAGTAAAGGGTTAAATAGAGGTAAACCTGTGCTGAAATGCCATATACCTCTCACAAAAGTGAGATAAGTGTGATAAAAATATATTTATAAAACACGGGCAAATTGCTGTAACTTCTTAAAACAATATTAAATTTACACCTAGATTTCAGCAAAGTACATGTTGGTATTCTTCACAATGGCACCTCTCTAGAAAAAACACTTATGTGCCTTCAGAGGACATAAAAGAATACATACCTAGAAGGACAAACTGGTGTTCAAACCCACAACCTCATCACCCAATATCCCATAATTCCACATGCTACTCACTTCCTTTTTACTTGTATAAAGCTCCCCACATGTCTGGATGATTTGCATAAGTTTGAAATCATCTACATATTTTACCAATTCTATTTGATCTATCAATGTTTTGCCCCAGAATGTGGACAGCAAGCATACACTGGGCTTTTGACAGAACACTCTTCCTGACAGGAGAGAATTTGACAGAATAGTGCCAGGTCTCGTGAAATAGACTTTTGACAAATTGCTGATGGCCTAGGTTGGGGATAAATTTAGACGCAAAGAAATGAAAAATGTCAAATTCCTCCGTGACAAAACATTGATACATGTACATGCATGTTTAAACCAACAAACTACATGTATTGCAAATCTTACCCTTGCATCTCTGGTAACTAACCATTTTAACACATATCAAATATAAACCTTTTAAACATCAAAATTAGTACCAAAGTTTCCATGCAGGCTGACCAAAAGGACTGAGACAGGGTATATACAAATCAAAAACAATAATAACTAATATTTCAACACTACATTTTGAGGGTTTGGTGTAGAAAAAATCATGTACTGTTTCATGATTAATTTTCATGGGGGATTAATTTTTGTTGATTTCATAAATGGGTTAATTTATCCATGACAAATTGTTCATTTAGTAGATCATGACTTGACAAAAATATGTGCCAAGAAAATTGGAATTGTTACACATTCTACAAAAGAAAATATCAACGAAAAATAATGATTTTACAGAACTCAAAATATAATTTAGATGTACTCAATCATTTAGTCAGTCTGCTAATTAAAAGCATGCATTTCTCTCTGGATTAGTTGATGTGAAATAATGATAATAAAAAGAACACAAAAACAAATAAATATAAATAAATCCAAAATGCATAGTCCAACACCAGAACCTAACATTTAATACTTACATATTCTGAAGTTTTTCCAATGTTTTTCTGATGAAATTAGAAAACAGACTGGTCTTTGACCAAGATGCTGACACAAATTTGAACCAGTCTGTCGACTGATGGATAATCATTTTCAGTATTAAGGTTAAATGGACTATATTCATGCAAGGTGCTAGGAAATAAAATTTATTTATCAATCAGTTACTGTAGCTAGCAGTGAAAACAGAAGTCCCTTGATGGCTATCCTTCCTTCTATTTGGAAATGCTCATACAGTATAGAAATACATCATTATATACAATGTATTTTTTTTCTGGAGGTACAATATAGAAAAGATAACAATGGAGAAAACAAATATAATAAATATAAAAATAGAACATTATAACAGAAACATGTAAAGGCTAGCAAACTTGCATCAATAACATAACATATGGCAACATGCCCATTATGGGGAAAAAAAAAAAATAGTCAAGAAATTTATATAATTACAGATACACAACATGTAAATGAAATTAGAAAAAGTTTCCATGACAGATAAAACTGCCCATTTCCATTCTGACTATGAAGTTGTCTAAATGACTCCCAAATTTACAAATTTGTCTATATCAGGGGGTAATTAATACGAAAGAATGGTTTACCCTGTTATGCTTTAAACACATGTGTATGCATAGAATCATGCATACTAATAAATGCAAATAAATACCAAGCTTTCAAAAACTATACACACAAATGTACATATAGTCAATTTTAGATCCCCTTCATGTGACTTACATTTGACCTAATTACAACCATTGCTGGTTCATCAGATATTAGCCCCCACCCCCGACCGACACTTTTTTTTAACGACCGACACTAAAGTTTTTTTTATTTCCCTTTTACCTTTCATTTCATGTAAAAAAAAAAAATTAAAAAAATCCCAACCTACAGACCCTCTGTTTTATTCACCTGAGACCAAAAATAGAACTTTTTTTTTGGCCTTAGATTTACCCACCAACTTGCTGATTTTGTGCTTAAAATATCTTAATTACCGGTATACAATCTATATTATTGTTATTTATAAAGCTTGCCTAATTACCTTATTGGTTATATTACTTATTATATTTTTAATCATATATACATGTATTACTAAACACTACTCATAAAAATATAGATTCAATATTGTAAAAAAAATATTTTGTTAAGTTACATGAACAAAAGTGAAATTAATGCAAGCAGAGTGAATGTATATTTAATTAATAATGAGGTCATGAATATTCATTTATTTCTGAACATACCTGGCATCACATTTACGAGCATGAGACGGAGGTATTCTGCGGGTTGGGTATGCCAAAGCATTCATGAAGTCCTCATAATCCGGCTTATGTGCTGCACTCTTCACCTTCCTCTTTGTTGGTGCTTGAGGACAGGCAGCTGTGCATAGAATTTACACAAATTAAGACAGGTTATCACAGCAGGCTCCATATTCTCAAATAACAGCAATATTCTTTTCAGCACTTTTGGAATGGACCATATTTAACAACAACTTTCTGTTTGGGAAAAAATCATAGATTGTTATAAATTTTTACCCCCCCCCCCCCCCGCTTTAACTAATAAAACTCTGATATCTAATAATAAAATACAAATACACAAGTTAATCAATGATTTTTTAGTACATATTATTTTCTAACTCTGATGAATCACTAAATGAATCTTAAATTAGTCATTTGAGGTTATCAGAAGTCAAGCTTTTCAATAAAATTGTATTTTTAAATCTAATTTGTGTAAAACTTGAAATTATTTTATCATAAATCCAGCTCTTTTAACAAGTAAATACATTTACCTTGTTTCTTTTCTTCCATTTTGCCCTTATAACCTGGTATGTAATAATCCATTTCTGTTTCCATGGCAATCTCATAGCGTCCTGCCTAAATCACAGAAAGGAGATATTCCACGTTACAGGAACTATTCTATATCAGACCAATATGAATTAAAAATGCACTTAACTATAAGAGGTCAAAATAAATCATTTCATCATGGCCATTTCTTTCTGTTTCAGATTCATACTAATAGTACTAAGCGCTAGGAAGTATTTAAATTCTGAAGATAGGTAAAAAAACATTCCTCCATTCCAGTATAATGAAATTTCAAAGTACAAAATTGACATAAATAATTGCCCATAATAATAGGAGCTTTCTGACCAGTGTCTCCTCTGTTTACTCATACATAACTGACGATCATTTTCTACATAGTTTATGTAGCAAGGAAAAATGCATAATTTCATGAATCATTTTAATTTCAGTGAATTAATATTCATCAAGTCATAAATTTGTACATGAATATTCATGAGGTAAAGGGTTAAATGTATTTCTTAGTCTGAACAGGTTTTGAAGTGCTTTTATTTAAAACACTATCAGCCTACAAGTTACATCTGGACTGGTTGCCATGATAAGTTCCTCAGCAACTCTCAAGAGGTAGAGTACCTTACATTTCTTCACATGCTACCCAACTTCTTCTGGCCATCCTCCAACATACCTCAGTCTCGATATCAAACATAAGGTCTGCCCATCTTTTCTCTGTATCGTCCAGTTCAGATTCAGTGACCACTCTTGGATGCTGGGTCATCTTGTAGTCATCCACCACTGGCCGGTCTGATGTGTCCACTACCACCTTATCATCTGAAGACAAACAATCAGTGACTTGGAGAAAAATCTCAAATGTATGTTTATTTCCCACTGAACAATGTATAGAATAATACACAAGCATGTAGATTAGGTGTTCCAAAAGTGCTCATTGATTTACGTAGTTTTATGTGTCACTTTAGAGTGAAAAGGCCTATACTATTATGTCATATTGATTGGTAAAAAAAAAGAGTCTTGCAGATGTAGATATAAGCTCAGGTGAGAATATGAACAACAACTGTGGGTACACTACAGTCATTTCAGGAACTTGGATGCTTGGATAGTGTAGTTGGGAATTATTATGAGCTTGAGCATCAGCTTTTACTGTTTTTAAAATGTAACAATATCTGCATTTTCTTACTAAAACAGTCCTACAAACTACACTTTATAACTTACTTTTATCCCTCTGTTCAGACTGTTTCAGCAGCCATTGCAGTTTGCTGACTAGAGCATTCTGGGCCGCCTCCGACTGTCGTCTCTTGAACTCTATCTCCTCTCGCTTGCTGTACCTGCTGAGATTTGGAGCTGTGACTGGCCGTTCACGCACAAACCCACTCTTTGTGCAGTACACCATTTTCTGAGATTTGGATACCTCTGTCCGCAAGGAGCGGTACGACTGCTTCTGAAACTTAGCCTGTAATGAATGCAGTATGTGTCATACACATGTAAGACTCTGGATTAAATGTCATGAAAATCCATTTGACAAAAAAATATTTAGAATCATAAGGCAAAGATGCACATGCAGCCAGTAGTTATGTCAGTAAAACATCTTTTCAAAAATAAAAAAAATCATATTTTATTTGATTGAATAAGATAATGTTCATATCTAAAGGTCAAAACATCTCTATACATGTACATAATCCAGTGACGGTCTCCCTTCCTATTACAATGGTCTATTTAGGTACCATATCACCAACAAAAGCCATTGTAGAAAGGGAACACTGTAGTATAATCACACTTAACAAATTAATTTGCAGCTAGTTAAATAATTAGAATTACATGTATCACTAAAGGTGATAAATACCCCCGCATCCCACCTTGGATATATAAAATATGGCTGTAGGACAGGATGTGACATGAAAAGCAACAGAAAGCGTTATTCCTAAATAGCCTCCAGGAGTATCATGAAGTTCCAGCAATCACCAGTTCTGTACAGATTATTTGGAGTCAGAACTTAGATACCACATTAAACAAGGTCATAATTATACTCTCCCCTTAGTCCAAACTCAGACTTAGGATTCTATTATCTGAAGTAATCAGATGCATTGGTCATAATGAATACATTCTATAGAAGCCCTATAAAATACAATATCTTCATAACTAGAACTATCACTAAATGTGATTAAAACCCCCGCAATACTGCTTTAGAAATGATAAGTTATTAGGATTAAGAAGAAGAGTATGAAAAAGACATTTTTACGTTAGTTTTTTTTCCAGATTTTTGGCCAGGTTACACAGGTTGTGCTTGACCATTGTATGAAATTGTTTTGAATTCCAACCAGTAGTTTTAATTATAATAGATAGAGTTATGGTTCTTGTGCACTGCACTTCCTCATATTGTGGTTGACCATTGTATGAAATTGTTTTGAAATCCAACCAGTAGTTTACAAGTTATACTCTGGACAAGGAAAAGTAACTAAGGGCAATAACTCTGTAATTCCTATAGATAGAGTTATGGTTCTTGTGCACTGCACTTCCTCATATTGTGGTTGACCATTGTATGAAATTGTTTTGAAATCCAACCAGTAGTTTAAAAGTTATACTCTGGACAAGGAAAAGTAACAAAGGGCAATAACTCTGTAATTCCTATAGATATAGTTATGGTTCTTGTGCACTGCACTTCCTCTCATTGTGCTTGACCATTGTATGAAATTGTTTTGAAATCCAATCAGTACTTTACAACTTATACTCTGGACAAGGTTACAAGTTATACTCCAGACAAGGAAAAAAATACAAAGGGCAATAACTCTGTAATTACTCTAGATAGAGTTATGGTTCTTGTGCACTGCACTTCCTCATATTGTGGTTGACCATTGTATGAAATTGTTTTGAAATCCAACTTGTACTTTTCAAGTTATGCTCCGGACAAGGAAAAGTAACAAAGGGCAATAACTCTGTAATAAGTCAAGATGGAGTTATGGTTCTTGTGCACTGCACTTCCTCTCCATGTGCTTGATCATTGCATGAAGTTGTATTGAATTCCAATAATGCAACGGACCGCTGGACCGACCGACCGACCGACCACCGGGTGACTCCTATATACCCCCCCCAAACTTCGTTTCGGGGGTATAATAAATCAATGTAATTACACAAATACAATATGGGGAAAACAACATGCTCAGATATTCACAAAGCTTGAAAACTGGGAATAATTGTCTTTCTATTATTATCTGTTTCTCCATACTGGAATTCACAATTCACCAAGATATAAGCATGATCATCCTGTAGAGGTAATTTTTCTGTAAAGTCACAGACAACTTCATAGATTTGGTTAAACATTGGAGCCCAAAACTGTATGACAAAACAAAAGCAGTTCTATTGGAGTAAGGACAGTGCCTGTAGTAGCTGATACAAAAATCAAATCCATTATCTTCTAATATTTTTTTTGGTATTTTAAAATACATGTCATAACAATATTACACTGTTTTCATAAAGTGAGCCACACTAGCATCTATATCAGGTACATTTAGTGAAAAAAACAGACTTAGCATAAATGAACCTTTTCAATGTTAACAGTAATTTTTTGATGATGATGATGATAATGACGCAACGACAAAGGCGGGCGATGATACGCTGACACGATGATGATACATGATGATAATGATATGATGATGAGGCTACAGATACACAGTCTAGCCACCACACACTTGGTTACCATGGACCACGCCCTCCATGCATAGTAATCTGACCAACACGAGTCCTGTGCATAAACCAATATGTCAATGAGGCAATTCCATAAATGACCAATAATGTCTTTGATTGATGACAATGATACAACTTAGGTCTAGATCATCATTCTATGGTCAAGTCTATGCTTCATAAAACATCAGCATTCTCCAAATGAGATTTTGATCTCAATTAAAAAAAAATCTCTGATTGTCACAAAAAATATGAAATAATGACTAAATTGATGACTTTTTATATTTAAGCATTAATAACAGTATGCATGTACTGTACATGTATTCAAGTCTTCAATTCATTTAGTCAATGAACAAATGAGTTCAACATATTTAAAAGTTTTAGCCATTTTTTGAACCAAACAATTTAGTTGTATTTGATGAAGATAAAAAAGAGTTTATGTAGGTATCCCTAAAAATTCTTCAAGAGACCAAGATATTTATTTGCATAAAAATGTTTTAAGTTGCATCTGACAAGAAAAAAGCAGCAGTTCTCATTTCTATTTTTCCGCTTCATATTATATCATCACAATTACTGTTGCTGAAGTTTATTTCCACCAACAGAATACTTACGGCTTGTTCCCTGGAATCTCCGCAGACCACTGTGGCCTCACGGAACTTGGATTTGTTGCTAAGTTTCTCCTTTTTGAAACTCCCACTCATCCTTCAGGTACTGGTCATTCAGCCGACTAGCCAACTTCTGGTCATGGTGGGACAGCAGCTGGTCAAAATCTGTCAACTAAAACACACAGACACATGCTTAAGTAAAAGAGATTATGGTATTTCAAGCCTGAATATAGAGGAACTTATCATGGCTATGTAGCTACACACTCATTTGAAACCAGAGCTATCACTAAAGGCTTTTTATGCAAACCTGCAATATCACTTTTTCACAGGAAGTGGAATATAAATCCAAGAGTAGATAACTGGTTAGTCTCACAAAAATATGTCCTGCATATCCATGTATAATGATGATAATATGTACCATGTTTCACTAGAACTACACAAAAACTGCAGTAGTTGTACAAAAAGTCAATTCCTGAATATCTTGAACACTTTCCCAAGGAGTGTTCAAATGCAAGTTAATTCTATACAAACTGCAACATATACCAGTTCTGTACTCCAAACAACAAAAATTAGAGAAATCTTCTCTTCAAATGTTGTATGTCGAAAACTGAAAACTCCCATGTAACATGTCTAATAACATGTCTAATAAGCTGTTATTTGCTAAAATATTTTATTTTACAATTATGATAATTAGTTTAAGTTAAGTACATTAGGGATATACCTGTCTGTAAAAATATAACTGAGAAAAAATCTCATTTAGCCAAAACAAATGAAAACTTGTTCATATTCTAGACATAATGAATTTACATATTTACAAGGGATTATTCTCTTATTTAGCAGATTTCAATGAGATTTTATGAACAAAAAATAATCTCTCAAAATATCACCACTGAATAATCCCTGCCACAATTACCTGTTTATCCAAGTTCAGGGATAGATTGGCAGGGAAGAGTTTTCTCCCCCTTACAGGATCTCCTGCACTGTAAGACCGACTCAATGAAGCCTTCCCTTGGGAAGGTTTGGTCACAACTACTCCATTGTTAGATGTCTTTTCTCCCTTGGAAAGTTTCTTAAAACAGTACTGGTCACAACTGACAGCACTCACAGCACGTTTTGGTGTATCCTTACTGATCATTTCTTGTCCTATATCCTAGATACGTGTATCACTTATAGATTAATTTTATGATCTTTAAACACGTTTTTTCTCAAGTATGATACATGAATCTTCTTTTGCATATTTTTAATTGTTTATTTGCACAAATGTTTAATGTCCCTGTCAATTTATCAATTCCAGTGACAAAAGCACTTTCCTCTATTTAATTTTTTCATATACCAGGTATATAGATTTCACACACCATTTTCCCTTTCAAGCTTTTTTTGGTTTGTCAATTTTACATTCAATCACAGTTTCTTGATTTCCATCAGCATAGTTTGTTCAATCTTTAACAATCAATTTCCCAATGTTTTTGTTCACTTGTTTTAATTCATAGAAATTTAATGCATGTTGATAATAGTCAACTAGTGATCGATATAAATTCCTGTGGTTTGAACAACTGAGCCAGGGAAGAGCCTTGGTGGCAAAGAAGCTTTGTCACATTTAGGTAGAAGTAGAACTATCACTGGAGGTGATTTATACCCCTGCATACTGCTTTGACACAGAAAAAGGGCTATAGTTCCTTACAAAATCCCTGACACAGTTATCTGCCCTTGTCTGTTGACTGGTCTTATCATGATAAATCATTATTCCAAAAGGGAAGCCATTATCAACAACAGTTACCAAACTTCATGTAATGTGAGTACAGGATGTGAAGTGAACTGACCAGCATGACTCCTATATAGCGCTTCACAGTGTGAAGTGGGGATATATAACTATGTGGTTTGTTTAATTTCATATTTATCATTTAAGATTTAGTTTGTGAATACTGGTATATAAAATAAAGTTGTATTAATATAATACACTGAAACTGCTCTTTCAAATATATCAGTCAAACAATATCAAAGTAAGGATGAAACTTGTGGATGGAATTGTATCCCAAATAAAAAACAAAGTACATGTATGTGCAATGTAAGTGCATGATGACTGTCACTGCAAACTTGAATGTCTTGATTTTCGAGAAAAACAAACAGCTTTAAAATACATGTATAGTAAAACTTTCATCTGTCAGACCAAGCTTTGATAAATTTATAATTTGATTTAGACAACAGAATGATAAATAATTTAAGAAATGGACTGTAACTAAGGATGACAAGCTAAATAAAAGTAATACCTTCAGTTCTGTTTGATAGAAATATGATAGTCACATTTCATTCAATTGCAAACAGTGCATGAGAGTTCTCCCTTTATCCTAAACAAAAGATTATTTCATTTTGTTGTACATATATTGGTCTATATTTTATTATATATTTAACTGTTCAGTATACACATACCCATTCTAAATCTGACCTATAAAGGAAAGTACATACATAACATTTATATCATAAAATGGATATTGATTTTTAACTCTGATGAAGACCTTTATAAGGTTGAAACATTTGACAATAAGTCTGAGAACAACCCAAATATTGAGATTGTTTGTTATACCAACTTACATTTATAATGAAATTTAAAGAAATCTAAAACATGAACATTGATAGCTTCTGTTCACTAAGGAGAATGATTACAGTGCCTTGTTCTCAATGATTATTTAGCACACTCTCATATTCAGATTTGTTTTTCGTACTCACTGTTATAGACTACATAATTCTATAGTACATTAGAGTTTTCTATTTTCCTAACTTGCTTGCCTTTTGTACCATAGTAAATTGCCAAAGACACAATTATTTTGCTAGCATGCCAATAACCTTTAAAGCTTGACAATTTTTTTTTGTACTGAGTATATCGATAAAAACTGAAATTTTAAATCAAATCTGAACTACAAACTGTAATGTGTCCGAACATCCATAAAATATTCACCAATCTGACAACAAACTAATGACTTCTCCCCAAGACATGATATTCCAATGTTTGTAACAGCTCTCCCACACAGCAGTGTGACACACAAACCTCCACAGTTAAGAACCAGAAGTTTTCTGCACTCTATTTTTACCCTTACTTTAGATTATTATCTAACATGTAAAGCGTTTGTTAACAAACTGAGGAATGGAAAGAATTACATGAGAATTGGTGAAAATATGTCCATTTTGATTCCAAAATTGACATGCTCATTGGCTGAGAGAATTCCATGATTACACTACTGTGGCTCAAGTTTCAAATTCCAAGGCCAAATCTACAGCATGATAATGCTATGTAAATATTTCAATTTTCTGCTGTATTATATCTGACACTCTTGTCAAATTTCCTTTTGATAAGTGAATGTAATTTACTTTGCTATCCTTTATCATTTTTTCAGAAACTAAAAAATACAAATACCTTGTACAGAATATACCCATTGTGATTGAGGTCATGAGGTTCACATGAGCCAAAATTCAATGAAATTTATTCCAGCTCAATATGATTTGGAATCTGGAGGACTCACTGACCACTTTGAACAACTCTCATGTTGTTCATGAACCATTAAATCAATCCTTACAATCTTTTTCGTTACAGACAAAAGTAGCACAGAAACAATTATTTCTTGGTATTCTATACATTTTTTCTATTAAATGATGGTACAGTTGATAGACACCTTATTGGCAGAAAACAACAGTGAAAATAAGCTGTCATCAAACATTGTTCATTTCATTTCTAATGTACAATGTATGTTTTCATTCTTCAAAAGCTGATCCATGTAAAAATTTAGAATTATCTACCATATTAACTCCGTTAAGATTGTCTGCAAGATCTGGAAAGGTGCCCATTACTTTTGTTTTCATTGATCAAATTAAAACTCTCAGGTGTTTGTAGTAATTAGACCGTGCCTTCTGTCTTACGAGGTCACATTATAGGTTGGTATAGATATAAATACTACCTAGATTATTTGGTCATGGTTTCATTCTCTTAATCAATAGAAAAATGCTAAAAAATGCAATTTAAAAGGTAAATATTCTAATTTACACAGCACTTTTACCAAATTAGCTGATTTAGCACTGAAATGTCCTATATATTCTGCAGGTTTTAATATCTCTCAAACTCAGAAAGCTTAATTGGACCTCTTTCAAATTTTGGCTGAAAAATAGTTTTAATTAATCCCTTCAGATATGAAAGCAATAAAAGTACATTCTGGTTACATGTAGCCTAGGTAATTATTTTGTAACTGAAAACACGTTTGACATATCTGTCGCCAATCTATAATCTGGGTCCAACTGCTTGATAATTCCAGTACTTAGTAAGAGAGAATTACTTGTTTGCTTATAACAAATATGTTTGCTGAATATAATTATGATCACTGAACTCTATCATATTTCAACTTATAAAAATGAATTGTATCATACCACTTGCTCGTCTATGTTAATGTACCATGTACGGTAAAACTATTATTTAAATATTATGACAACCAAAATTCATGTCAATAGAAAAGAAAATATTACCTGTACTTCCTCTTCCATTATCAACACCATAAATTCCCATTTCTAATTAACACAGGTAAAAAAAACACCTTAAAATATGTCTTATATCTTGTCAGTTTTAATGGTTGCCAACTTGATAAATAAAAGATTATTAAAGGTACCGTCACTGACAAATAAACCATTATAGGTAGACTATAATTACCTTCGGATCAATGAATAACTGAAGAGTTTATCACTCATTTCATGGTCATACAAGAAAGTATGCCTCAATAATTTCTACTGTCAACAGAGTTTACAACGTTGTTCAATAGAAGTAGTTGAAATAACATGACCTGGTAGTTGATTCAGTGACATTTCTTAAAACACTCTGAAGAGACCAGCTGAACTAACAAGCAAGTTAACCTTGACAATTTACCTGTTAACATTCTACTTCAATGAAAAATATTCAAATCAGGAAATGCAACCAATATATCATGAAACAAGAGTGTTCTTTGGAACACAAGTGTCACCTGCTGAAGTGTGACAGAAAAAGTGTGATGGACTGATAGACGGACGACAGAAAAGTGATCCCTATATGTCACATATGCTTACAGCAGCTGACATAAAAAAAAGCCTGTTAGTAATATGCAGGCTGATCAGGTTTTGTAATGTCTGTTACTCATTAGTACCTTTGAAAGGTACTTATACAGAAATATATAAAAGAAAGATAAAGAGTAGATATCATTAAAAAGGGAAAAGTAGTGTAAAAATAAAAATAAAAATGTGTCCAAATGTGTCCAGAGGACACAGATGTCCCAACTCGTTGCATTTTCCGAAACAAAGGCCCAGGTGCACAAGTCCTTAGTAATATATCCATGCAGTTTTAAGTCTGTAGTACAAATACTTTCGGATATATGCGTGTCACAAAGTTTTGGGACGGACGGACGGACAGAAGGATGGACAGTTGGACAAAGGCAAATCTATTTGCCCCCCCTCCTCCTATTTTGGTGGGGGCATAAAAAAAACAAGAATGCTCTTGTTCAGATTCAAATTTCTCCTTCTACTGATTATATCTTCATTATTATATTCTGCTGATTATTTCCACCAATTTGTTATATTCTTCAAAGCTTCTCTGGAGCCCTAAAAGGCATGGTTATGTGCATATCTGCTATATACCATATCACTGACAGTACCCATCCGAAAGCTGATGGGAGTTCTAAAACAAAGGGTTTTCCATGCATCTAGTGAAAATAATTAGATCACCATTGGTACTCTTCGGAGGGGGAGGTGAAATATTAATGTCAGTGCTATGAAATGCCAACCTAAGATTAAACAATTATCTTAATGAAGAAATGAAGAAATGGGTGGGCACATGTGCTTGATTCAACAGATTTTCGCTAATAATCTAATGTAAAACAATGTAATCCACATCATGACTGGAAAATATACCTTGGATGAAGTATAGTTCTTGAAATCATCCCAGCTTAATGTATAACCAACAGTTCTTTGAAAATTGTTGGGTTGAGTCAGTATTATAATCATCAAATTTATGCAAATCCTCCCCCCACCCTAAGAAAAGTTATTTTATTTTTTAAACAGAACTTTCCACATGTCCTTTAAATTTTAGATCAATCTGCTGGAATAGTTTAAACTTATTTGCTTGAACTTATTTCTTTTTTTACATCTAGAAATAAGTTATAAAACAACTTAAGCTCTATCAATAATATCTGGGTTGGACCAGTACTTACCCCTGTGGAGGATATGAAAGATTTATGCCTCCAAAAGAGTTCAAATTCACGACTCTTGGATCTTTAGTCCTGTTTACTTCAACTGGACAATGGCGTCCTTATTAGCTAGAAATTCTTTGAGAATTAAAAATGCAATAAATCCACAAACTGATGACTTAAATGTTGCTAAATCTGTACATCAACTAACAAGCTGAAAAAGGGTCATATTGTCTTGTTTATCTACTGTTTGCATGTTAGCTAGACACGCAAGCAAAAAAGAGGAAAGACATTACATATTCTAACTTATGCATCCCCTTTCAGAAAACTGAGAGATTGAGATAAAACTGGTTCTATTACTACATGGTTTACGATACAATTCATTTAATATTAAAAATAAAAAATTAGTGTGAATCTGATACAACACGCTCCATTAAAATGTTACAGCCTAAAATTTCTGACTGTTAACTGTCATCATAAATATGAAACCGTCCAAATGAACGTGGAATCAAGGCTGGCCCATGTTCAGCATCATAATTAATCGTAATTAATCATAATCAACACAGTATGCTACTTTACATATACAATTCTAAGTTATTAGAAAGGATATGAACTCTACAATTTCATCTTCCATGACAATATCCATTTTATGCATACAATAACTACATGTCTCACTCCAAAATGTCTCCACCTTGAGCTAAGCAAACACTCATCAATCTCTCCAATAAAATATTTATCCACTGCAGAGCAATTATATTTACACTGATTTCCAATTACTTCATGCAAATAAATCCTAATATCATTGCTTATATATCATTTATCATTTCTCCAGTCATATTTATACCAGCTTGCAGTTCTGGTTTTGTCCACTCATAGCAAACATCTTTTTCAAAGCCTACAAAATTTCATCAAAGTACTATCAAATTCTGATCAGGGAGATAGAGTTATAACAGTGCATGCCAAAAGCCTGTACTATGACTAAATATGAGCCGTTTAATGCTCTTCAAACAATAGGTATCAATTCCTTTTGTGTCTATATCTGTACACAGTATCATGGACATACCCTTAAACAATTTAAACTTGTAAGTTTTTGTCAAACAATACCTTGTATATCTGATCAAAATTGTCATAAAGGTTCATATGGGGCAAGCACAAGCTGTAGAAGCAATGTTCTCTTGAGGATTGGATAATCGTTGAACTCTCTAAGGAATAACAGGTATACCTACATACATGAATATCATAACTGATACCTTGAGTACCAATACCACAGGTGGATCTAGGAGTTTATAAGTGGGAGGGGGGCACAAGAGGGCAGGAGGGTTTAGGAACCAAGGTCAGGGGGTGACTCAGTGGGCCTTAGGTCAAAGATCCCCTCTGCATCATCCCTTTAATTGTTCTTTCAAACACATTTGCTTCTAAGTTGCCAATATACCAAAAAATGGTTAAGGTTTAAATAAATAAATTTGTGCCCTAAAACCTTCATTTGTCAGCTAGATGGAGGCACAGGCACAGGCCTTAGCGCCCCCAGGTATATCTGCTAATGAATACAATAATACAAAGGTGCTAACTGAAACTAAAGCTCTTCCCAAGATGTTAGGTATATGCAGTGTGCACGCAAATGCTTCATTATGAAAAATATCATAGTTCTACAGTAAACTGTGCTCTTGAGACTGATCTGTTTTTATGATTTTTATCAGCAAAAAGATAATGAATATGGACATCTTTTATAAATTAAGTGACTCTGGAAGAAAAATGTGGTGATAGAAGTAGTTAATAAATATGTAGATTTTCCAAAGAGAAATAACTCAATAAATTAAATTTACTCTTTACCACTATACACTTGTCTTGACTTATGTACATCTGCCATATCATTGTTATATTGATGATAACAATAACAATGTGATGGCTGTACAAACATTTGCAAAGTAATGGCTTTAAAAATTCACATTTTTCCTTGACAAAGATAAAATTTGGGCAAAATTTGGTAAAAAAGACTGAATTAAATTGTTAATAGAAGTAGTTATATCCAGACATAAACATCAAAATTACTAAATTAGTACTGAGCATGCATGCAGCTCTTGCAAGAATATCATTGGACAAGAATCTTTTATTTAAATCATTGAATTGCATGTTCATGTGTTAAAAGGAATGAAAAATCAGTTATCTCACCTTGAATAAATCATTCTCCATTTCAAAATGGCCGTACATCTTATCAGGTTTATAGCTCTCATAACCATGGGCCCTGAAATAAAATTATCAGGAAATCATTCAATTTCTTGAAGAATAAAGGACCCTAGTATTCTGGATTGAACACTTGAAATAATCAAATGCCCATTTATTTCATAAGTATACAATTTTCATGAAAAAGAAAAGATAAAATAACACTGACATATTGTAGACTAACACAAATGGTACATAATGTGCAAATATCTACTGTAAAATAACAGTTGAAACGCATTAAAAATGTTGATCAAATTATGCCATTTAGTATTTTGTATGGATGTCAAAATAATCACACTGATGACATTTTGCAATGGAGAGTATTTCTGAACAGTCCATTATCAGAAATGATTTGAATTTGAAAAACCATCACCAAATTACAATTTGATTATCTGCTATGTTGTCAATTTATGTACTAGTGATTAGTTAAAAGATTCATATGAAAGGTCTATGGAAAACATCAGAAAATTGACAATGATATGCAAAAGATATGCATCTTACCAGAGAAGGAGGTCCAAGAACTCATACAACTGTATGCGCCCAGGTTCGTCATAGTTACCTCTACTGTGTTTGACACGGTGCATCAGTTTCATCGGCGATATGGTCATGTGACACATCTGCAGATGGGTAAATTAGCATCAGTATCATTCCCAATGATTAAACTACTTATCCCTTTACTACATGAGAGCTATATAGAAATTTACCTGTGTGACCAGTATCATCCAAGATCTGCCTACAAGTAAGTCAATGGTTTTATAGGTTTAAACAAACTTATTGCTGTAATACATGTATACAGTAGAACCTTGCAAAACATCGAATCAAATCTCGCCATTTCAAACCTTTTTTATTGGACTGATTTTTTTCCTTCTTATCTCTATTCACAATAAAATTTATGATTAAAATTTTACTTCTTTGATCTTTTTGCTATTTTATAGTATGATCAAACTTACAAGTTCATAGTTCATATACTGTACATTATTCAATTTCCATTCCAAAGTCAACCTTCATACAATTTTTAAAGCTAATTATCATCCTTGATTTCAATCATACTTGGGTCAATACCTAACGCAACAGTAGCATTGATCATCGTAAGTTTTTTCACAATTCTCTGAACCTATGGTAAACTGATCTGGAAACTGCTAGCTGACATTTGGCATTCCAAATAAATCTGTTTGTCAAATTGCGCACTAAACAGCCTTAAATTGAGATGCAAATATAAATGGTGTTATATAAGATTACTTAAGTGGCACAGTGGTATGACAGCCTTCTTGTGATTTAAAGGTTCCAGGATTGAGACCAACACAGACGTTTTTTTGTTTTTTTTGACGATTTTTTTAGACAATGGACTATGGAGGTACCAGCTAAATTTCCTGTGTCTAACACAAGTGCTCTCTCCTATAATTATGTTTTTGATAATAATTAATGTTTTCTAAAATTGACCCCAAGCTATATTCTTCATTTTTTTTCTGTCATAGAATATTATCTGAGGAAAACTGTGCACCGTTAGATCAAGCAGACAAATCACTGTGTAAATCACCCATTCCAGTCTATTGGTTGTCAATAATCTATATTGATAGAATGTGTCAATATGCAGAGCCTATTATAAAAACTGTTTTTATGTACTAATGTCATTAACCATGACCTCTCTATCAAATCCTTATAATGCTTCACCACTCAAATATGGTGTTTTTACACATTAGCATACCATAGGAAAGCCAATATGGATCATAACAATAACAAATCTGTGACCAGTTTTAAAGAGGTTCCTTCCACAAGGTAGCCCCCTAAATGCTGTTGGTTCAAGCCCCAGAAGAGTCACTCAGATTTTTCAAGTAAGAAAGCCTTTAGGTCAGTGGTTCTACTCTAACGCCTCTGTGCACAAAGGATTTTCTTCTATCTGTAATAAGCTGGTAATAATGTTGCTATATGACTGAAATACTGTAGAAGCAGCAGCAACAACAACAACAACAACAGAGTTCCCTCTCATTCTCAAGGTACTGACAATCAGCAAAATGTATAAATCTTGATCATTATGCAAGTGCTAATTTCATTTAAACTTATCTAGTATTTTGTAACTGGGAAGTTAACCCTTTCCCTCATATAGACTCATTTTGACACACTCAATAGGTACCACATTAAGCCTGATCTGAAGAAAACCAAACTCAAACCTTACCAAATTTAATTGTAAAATCCTCATTACCAGACCAATGAGGAGCAGCGAACAGCATAAAACCTGATCAGCCTGCAAGTTACTCGCAGGCTGATCTGGTTTTATGCTGTTCGCATAGGTCTTTTCATGGTATTCTCTATGAGGGAAAGGGTTAACAAGTTCTTACAACTTATACTTATCCAATACAACAATATCTGGGTTGGACCAGTACTTTACACCTTGGAAGGTCATGAAAAACCCTTGCCCCCAATGGGGTTTGAACCCACAGTCAGGTATGTTACCACTGGACCATGGCACCCTATGTGCTAATTTGATTTTACTTTGCTCATATAGGTCACTTTTTAATAACTCATTTACTAAAGGATTAATGAATGCACTGTGTTTATTTACTTATTTAAATAGCCATGATCTTTCTATTGAACCCAAATAACTGTTGTAATCATAATCTGCCACACCAGAAGTGAGATATTCAGTGGATAAACATTCATTCTATCCATTTCATCATGAATCTTTGTGTCAATAGTGGCTTGTAAATATTGACCATAACAAAATGGCCATTTACAAATCAAATAAATCACCCAAGGTCCCTCCAGTTACCCTTTTAATATAGAGGCATAATAAATCTCAGATTTGTTTGATAATTGAATGCTCTATTATCACAAGAAACAATCCCCAGTTATATGTAAAATGAAATTTGTAATATCAATTAAGTTTTCCAAGGATTTTGTATGTAGGAGCTTTCCATGAGTATCCTACAATTCCACAATGTTATTGCTAAAAAATAATTCATTTATTTATTCCTTTATTAATAAATTGCATTGCATGTTAACAGATACCTATGTGCTGTTTTGAAGTTTACAATCACTGTGACAATATTTCAGTCCTATAGCGTTGTCCAGCTGACCCCCACCCCCTGGTGCTAAGGTTTCTGGGTAGAACCATCAACCAGCTGCAAGCCAGCTGGAAACTTCCTCACAAGAAAAAACCTGAGTTACCCTGATACACATACAATGAGCACCTATACCTTCCTTAAAATATACACATACAAAATCCATGTATTAACTACAGCACTGAATTTGTTCACTATGTGTGTCTTGTCATTAGCTGAGCCACAAGCATTTACAATAGATTAGCTTTTGAACTTCATGTTTCTTCATTTGGAGAGAAAAACTACAAAACATTTTGAATGAAAGCACAATCCTAGTCAAGTCTGTTATATAAATTTAATTGGATACTAGGATGAAGTATATATGGAACTTGTTTGCGCATTTATCAAATTTTGGATATATCATGACCTATGGAGTCTGTCTTATGAATAGTTTACTTTATTGACAATACCTTGAGCGTCCTCATGAGCACGTGCTGGTCGATCACCATGCCCTTCATGTCCCCCGCCTCATACGCCTGATAAGCAACACGTGCATTGTAGATCTCCTCATACCTGGGGACAAAAACAGGCAGTTGACAACATTTACAATGAAACCAGTGATGGGAAAGTACTTAAAATGGTTGCTTTGCACAGTTGGTTGGAAGCCATCTACTTACAGTCGGTCTGTCTTCCATGAAACCTCTCAAATTCAGTTTTAACCCTTTCCCTCATATAGACTCATTTGACACTCAGTAGGTACACATAAAGCCTGATCTGCAGAAAACCACAGTTAAACCTTACCAAATTTAATTACAAAATCCTCATTTCCAGACCACTGAGGAGCAGCGAACAGCATAAAACCTGATCAGCCTGCGAGTTACTCGCAGGCTGATCTGGTTTTATGCTGTTCACATAGGTCTTTTCATGGTGTCCTCTATGTAAATTTTGAAAAAAATCTAAGATTATTTTCTTTAAAAGTGTGCAAATGACAGGAAGTTTGCTCTAGGTCAATAAATAAGGGAGTTCAAGACTTTCGAAAATTTAAGTTGAGGAAAATCTTGTTTGTTTGTTTGTTGGGTTTAAGTCAAACTGACAGTCATTTGGATACTAAGTCTACTTGAGACAGATATAGTACTGCCACAATAGACATAGACCATAGACATATAGCATGATACCACACCCTGTGAGTCACACTATCTTGACACCAGGTCAACCAGTCCTGGAACTACCCTTATATGTTGAGCATCAAGCTAGGGAGCTACACCACTACCATATTTTGGTATGTTGAGGTTGGGGATTGAATACAGGGCCTCCCGCTCTTGCGAACACTCAGGGACATTTAGGAAAATCTTGAGAGGTTACATGACATACATACCAGGTTGGCTACTTAACCTCAAAATCTTCACTGACAAAGAAGAAGTTCTATAATGTTTTTTCAAAGGTATGTGAAGCAATGGACTCAGAATAGAGTTACACTTGTGTATGAGGAAACAGAGGAGGTCCTGAATAGACAACTACTGAAAGGAACTGTCTAATCTGGGTCTGCTCCAATTTGCTATGGTGTCAAGGCATGAGGTAAAGGATTAAGCAATGAAACCAATATGAACATTAATAATAATCAACTTACGTGAGTCCCCTTTGGTCCAGGATGGAGAGAGACCTCTTAATGACACAGGTGTTCCAGTCAGCTGTATGATGATTGATAGTTAGATGAAGGGCCTTAAACAGGTGCTTGAATTCCAGCATCTTAGTCAGCTCCTGAGTACAGAGAAATGAAATTTTGAGTACTGTTACAGTGCTTACAACTTAAAACTTTAGTTTCTTTTGACTGAAAGAATGTTATCAATATGAAGGGAGATAACTCTTAAAGATAATTAAATATTGATCAGAGTCAATAAGTAGTTATATCCCTTGGAACAGTTACCAATTTATAACAATAACAGCTAACATCCCATCAACAATTTTCAGTTATATGGTGACTTTGTAAACGTAAAGCAGACACAATGGGATTTGAATTCACACTTACGACAAGTAGCATGATACCTCACCCTGTCATATTGTCCCAACACGGAGCTAAACCGTCCCTGAACTGAGTGTCATACCACAACCCAATTTATGACCTATATAATTATGCAGCTGGGGGATGAAACTCAAGAGGCCACCAGATACAGTTCTCTGTTTTCAAATTACCGGTAACAGATTTTGTAGCTTTACTGACCATGATAAAGCATGTCAACCTGCCAGTACTTCATAAAAGTATCCTAAATTTATATATCTATCACAAATAAATGATTTAAAAATTAATCAGGAGCTCACTCAATGTTTTATTCGTCAAAGGCTTCCACAAATATCACACACTACCCAATTAAAGCTATTTGTTATCTTTTTTTTCTTTTCTTTTTTTTGACCTTCAGCCTCTGAATGTGGCCTTGACCTGTGAGCAATTGACCTTGTTCATGTTCCTGCATAATGCCTCATCATGTTGAAAAATCACATGAAAATATTTGAAAAAAGGAAGTTACATCCTGGACAATGTCTATTATGCCTATTTTTGACCTGTGTGACCTTGAGCTTTAAGTAATGATCTGCACACCATTCTTTTCATAATGTTATGACCATTTCATTTTAAAATGTCCTAATGCATTTTATCTCAAATGCATGAATAGTCTGGACAAAGAAAATTGACAGCCATCCACCCACTCCACCTTGACAAACTAATAATCAGATTTTTCCATTGGAAAAGCTGGTTAAAATACCATGAGACTTGTCTCAGTTTGATAAATAACCGAAGCCCAACCTTTAAATTTTATTCAGATGTTACACAACCTTCTCAAAACTGCACTCTCTTCACTTTCTCTGCCATAAATAACTAGGTTCTCCAAATGATAGGATTTAAATCTTGATCAAACACTTGACTCAGTCGAGAGTAAATATTCATTTGAAAATTGATACAGAAATGACCCTTGAAACAGTAAATCCTAATTTCAAGATAAATTATTTTCTACTTAACATGACAGGTTTTATTCTTCCATTACTTCAGGTATAGGAAACTCTCATAAAAGTAAATCCAGTTGCAAGATATATAAAGCTTTAAATGTAAAATAGTTTTACCCAGACAGACAGATAAAAGCAAAACAAAAACATGAATGTTAATGATAAAAGTTTACGACCAATCCTAAAGTTTGGATTCGAAATCAAGACGAAAGAGGAATTGTATTTGGTGTTTAAGCATTAATATGACATGAACAACAATGAAAACTGTTGATATACAAACGATGGTACTTAAACATTATCAAATAATATGCCTTAACAGGAAAGAAATATGTTGATGTAGAAACTGCTAAAATCCATGGACTTATACGGAAAAATGTAAGGATTGGAAAATTGCAGAGCTTGAATGTCAAAGAATCTTTTTTCTCCTTAACCCTTTCCCTCATATAGACTCATTTTGATGCACTCAATAGTTATCACATAAAACCTGATCTGCAGAAAACCACAGTTAAACCTTACCAAATTTAATTACAAAATCCTCATTTCCAGACCACTGAGGAGCAGCGAACAGCATAAAACCTGATCAGCCTGCGAGTTACTCGCAGGCTGATCTGGTTTTATGCTGTTCGCATAGCTCTTTTCATGGTGTCCTCTGTGAGGGAAAGGGTTAAGCTTATTATATCCCTGTCTCTTTATTCTAGTAGGAAAAATGTAGTCTGCACTCAGTGACTTGGAATAGACACAATTTGACTGTTTTGACACCTTGCCGGGATGGTTATTATTTGCACTGTATTGCTTGCATGTATAATAAATACTTGAAATTTTATCTCTTTACTACTTTGATCTGCCATTTATAGTCACTGAAAAGCCATATCATAGTGAAAGTAACTATCAACCTTTACAGATTATAACCTGCTCATACAAAACAACAATAATTATTTTTTTAATTTGCATGTATCCTGCACCGACAGTATTTCAGCCATTTGGGGAATTTTGTCTACATAAAAAGTGCTACCTTACTACCATACCACAACAAAGACAATGGCACACCCAGTCACATTACCCTGATACAGGGCCAACCATTCTTGGAACTAGTCTTTTACCTTTTTTATTGCAAAACACATGAGGGAGATATACCAGTACTATTTTTATCAAATTTGGTATATTGTGGCCATTGGATGGATACTCTAACCACTCAGCCACTGTTTCTGATATAAATTAT
Organism: Solen grandis; assembly: GCA_021229015.1. Classification (NCBI taxonomy): domain Eukaryota; kingdom Metazoa; phylum Mollusca; class Bivalvia; order Adapedonta; family Solenidae; genus Solen; species Solen grandis. The sequence continues at coordinate 3,113,792 of CM037795.1, forward strand.
AGAAGAGACAAGAGCCATGTTGACATGGCCATCCCCCGCCGAACGCTTGGTCTTTAGAAGATGTGTTGGAGAGTAGAATATTTTATTTTTAAAAGAAAATTTTTGGTAATGAAGACTGATGTTTAAAGTGATTATATATATATATGAAACCCATGTGAAGACCTACTTATTCCTCTATTTTGAGGTCTACAGGTAAAATGTCAAGGTCACTGTGATAAAAATTAAGCCTGAAAAATAACAAAGGGCAATAACCAAAACATTATGAAAGGAAGAGTTATCATTCTTGTGCACTACACTCTCTATTCACTTATGAAATTATTTTTAAATTTTAAAAATTAAAAAAAAAAAGGGCAATAACTCAAAAATTTTAAAAGGTAGAGTTATCATTCTTGTGCACTGCTCTCCTCAATGAGATCTATCCACCTATGAAGTATCAAGTTGATACCTCAAATACTTTTCGAGTTATGCTCCGGACAAAAATGTCCGTCCGTGTGTACAGTAAGTGTACAGTATAGAACATAATCAGAATGAAAGGTACTCCCAGGCTGATCTGGTTTGTTGCACAGGTTATTCTTTTTTAAATACAGGGTTTGAAGCAAAACTATGGTAACTACATATAAAACAAGAGGGCCATGATGGCCCTGAATCGCTCACCTGAGTATCATTGCTTCAACTGATGTCAAGGTTTTTAAACAGACAAGGATTCTGATATAACTTAATCTAAAACATTTTACCCCTGACAATACTACACACCAAATATCTAAGCAATGGGCTATATGGTTTCAGAGAAGACTTGGGCGCAGGGTCATTTATCACCGTAGGGCCAAGACTTTGAAAATCTTTGTAATGAACCATTAGATGCTACTACATACCAAAAATCTTAGCTCTAGGCCTTATTGATTCATAGAAGAAGATTTTTTTAAGATTTTCCTATTTAACTCTATGTAAAACAAGTGACCCCAGGTGTGGGGTCATTTATCACCATTGGGCTATGATTTGTACAATCTCCGTAGTGGCCCATAAGATGATGCTACATACCAAATATCTAAGCTCTAGGCCTAATGGATTCATAGAAGAAGATTTTTTAAGATTTTCCTATATAACTCTGTGTAAAACAAGTGACCCCTGATGCGGGGTCATTTATCACCATAGGGCTATGATTTGTACAATCTTGGTAGTGGCCCATAAGATGATGCTTCATACCAAATATCTAAGCTCTAGGCCTTATGCATTCATGGAAGAAGATTTTTTAAGATTTTCCTATATAACTCTATGTAAAACAAGTGACCCCTGGTGCGGGGTCATTTATCACCATAGGGCTATGATTTGTACAATCTTGGTAGTGGCCCATAAGATGATGCTACATACCAAATATCTAAGCTCTAGGCCTTATGGATTCATGGAAGAAGATTTTTTAAGATTTTCCTATATAACTCTATGTAAAACAAGTGACCCCTGGTGCGGGGTCATTTATCACCATAGGGCTATGATTTGTACAATCTTGGTAGTGGCCCATAAGATGATGCTTCATACCAAATATCTAAGCTCTAGGCCTTATGGATTCATAGAAGAAGATTTTTTAAGATTTTTCTATATAACTCTATGTAAAACAAGTGACCCCTGGTGCGGGGTCATTTATCACCATAGGGCTATGATTTGTACAATCTTGGTAGTGGCCCATAAGATGATGCTACATACCAAATATCTAAGCTCTAGGCCTTATGGATTCATAGAAAATTTTTAAGATTTTTCTATATAACTCTATGTAAAACAAGTGACCCCTGGTGCGGGGTCATTTATCACCATAGGGCTATGATTTGTACAATCTTGGTAGTGGCCCATAAGATGATGCTACATACCAAAAATCAAAAGGTTAGGCCTTGTGGTTTCGGAGAAGAAGATTTTTTCAAGTTTTTCCTATATTAGCCTATGTGAAATCAAGTGACCCCTGGGGCGGGGCCAATTTTCCCCGGGAATTTAACCTGGTAGAAAGATCATGCTACATACCAAAAAAAAAGGCTAGGCCTTGTGGTTTCAGAGAAGAAGATTTTTTAAATTTTCATTTTTAAAATCTATTTTTAGCTCCTGTGACCTAATTATGCGATGGACCAGAACCATTTATACAACTTTAGTAGAGCTTCATCCAAGGAACATTCCTGCAAAATATTTTTCAAATTGGCCAAGCCGTTTAGGAGGAGATGTTGTTTGAAGCAATTGTTGACGCCGGACGCACGGACGCACGCACGGACGACGGACGCCGGACAAAAGGCGATCAGAAAAGCTCACCTTGAGCACGTTGTGCTCATGTGAGCTAAAAAGAAGCAATTACAATAGTTTTGTTCAAAGCCTTTATTATGGAAAAAGTTAAAACCTGATATAATACCTATTGTGAAGAACCTCTTACAACTTTACAAATTCACTATCAATGTATCAGGAAAACCCATCAGCCTCAAAAATATTTATTTGCATGTGTATCTCAATTTAGATACCTAGTTACAAACAAGAGGAAAAAGGCGGTCGTCCATTTAAATACAAGGGTAAGTAACAACATTAACATCTCTTTACCTTATATGGAAGACCATTTTCCTCAGCCATGATGTCATCAGTCAGATTGCTCTTAAACATGTTCACTGGAAACTGTAAACAAACAAGATGGGAAATATATTACATTTATATAGACAGCATTGCCTTGTATGTGTGGTGAAGAGCTGTTGAATATAAGGCTTAACAAGAGCACCCACCGAATGTGGGTGCCAACGCTCGTCTGTTTTAGCCAACGTTAAATATTTTTGTTAAACATTTAAAAAAGTTGACTTTGAAAAAACTAAAACTGTACGCCTTTACATGCAAAGATGAAGTACCATACCCTTTAAATTTGATCTTGACCTTGAAGGATGACCTTGACCTATGCATGGAATAGAATGTATTAAAAAACAAAGATGTAAAATTTGTAGACAAAAAATTACAATAGCTAATCCATTGAGTTATCAACACAATTCATAAAATTTGAAGACATTTTTAAAAAAAATGCTCTAACTTTTTTATCTGTCTAGTATTCATGACCAAAATCACACCTGCACAGGTTCATATGATGACAATTCGGTATACAAAGTTTTAAAAGAAAATCATTGAAAAATGACAGAGAAATATGATATTTTAAAACTTGTCCAAAGTTATGGTAAAATAAAGTAAAAAGTCAAGGTCAAAGTCGATTGATGAATAGCCCTTGTTAAGATGAATATGCATACCAAAAATTAAGTTATAAGTCAAATAGTAAAGAAGTTATGGCCAACATTAAAGTTTATTGTTAAACATTTCAAAAAGGTCAAGGCCAAGTCCAAAAGGTTAACATTGATGGAAATGTCTTGCCATAAGGAATTCGCATACCAGTGCCCTGTTGGTATCTGTTCTGAAATGACAGGCATTTTAAAGTTTTCAAAAGTTACAGCCCTAGGTCTCCTCAAGATGAATATGCGTACCAAAAATGAGAGTTGTATTTTGAATAGTAGAGAAGTTATGGCTAACGTTAAGATTCCGATAACAACAATAACGCAGACGCCGGAATTACGACAAAGCTTGTATTTTTTTCTTCGAAAAACAGACAAGCTAAAATGTCTCATGAAATTATCTTAAAATGGATTTAAAGTAAAAAAAAAAACAAGATGTGGAAAATAAACATGCACCAGATTTTCTATATGAAAGTAGAACAGTTAATTTTTGCCTTTAACCTCAAAATCTGACCTTGACCTTTGTGCTATGAACCGGAGTCATGAACTTGCATGCTGTCTCATCATGCTGAGCAATTGTACCAATTTATATGAAAATCCTTCCATGCATGAGAAAGTTACAGCCTGGACAAGGTCTATTAAAATTATTTATGGCCCCAATCTCTTCGTGCGACCTTGATCTTTGAGCTGTTACCCAGAGTCACGCACCTGCAAGCTATTCAATGATGCTTAAGAATTGTACCAACACATAGCTATTCTAAAATATCTCAATCCATTGCAAAGTTTTCATTGCGGACAAGAAGCTGACGCACACTTAACTTTAGACAAATAACCAGATTTTTCAGCTAACCTAGATAAAAAATCATAAATGCTAAAATCAATGCATCATTTTTTTTTTTTTTTTCTGTCATTTAAAAAATTCCAGGAGTTGAGAGTGTGACGATGCGTCATCACGGGTATAAGTACAATCTCTGACAACTGCGTCAGGGAGTCGACTCTTTGGCTCAGTGGTTAGAGCATTAGTTTATCACGCCGTCGGACCAAGTTCGATTCTGGGCCGGGCCGTGTTTGTTACATTTGGTGTCAGAAGTGGGATAATGTCAACTGCCAGACCGGAGTTGCCTTACCCACGTGTTTCCCAGGCCAAGTCTGGGGTCAAGACTTCTCGGAGGGGGAAGTAATGTGACGATGCGTCGTCACGGGTATAAGTACAATCTCTGACAACTGCGTCAGGGAGTTGACTCTTTGGCTCAGTGGTTAGAGCATTGGGTTATCACACCGGCAGACCGGGTTCGATTCCGGGCCGGGCCATGTTTGTTACAAGAGTTTATTTACTAGGCAGGGTTTGTTCCCTTTCGAGACATATATAGGCCAAGCTTATATCAGAAGTACCAAACATTTAGCCATCCCATCAAGTCTTTTCTTTCTTTTTTTATCAGGGGCCGTTCTTTAAATCCATGCAGTTTCCCCTAAAAATTGCAATTTTCTCTTTCCCCTAGGTAAAGAAAGTGACCCAAATAATGCATGTTATTTCTTCCAAACTGTAAAAATCACATGCTTCATTATTCACTTATAAAAAGGCCAGACTGCTTCCCAAAAATCAGAAGAAAACCCTGCCAGTATAACAGGAGTAGCCAAGGAAAATATGACAAAACATCTCAGCATGTAATCTAAAAGCAGATTTTAAAAGCCAGTACATTAACTCCTAACAATCTGGAACACCAAACCCTGGGACCATGGGAAAAGTATAATCATAGACTTTTGATAGTAGTCTCTGTAATCATTGCTCACTCTTTTTATCAAAGAAAAAAAATAACTGACATCATTCTTCAGAACACACAACTATAAGCTGAAGTATATTAAGGAGGGAGGGGGCAATTTGAACAATATCCCAAGACATGAAGTCTCTGGGAACTGAAGGAGTAACAACTCATTTAAAGTAACATTTCAAGCACATAATACAATATTGCTCACACGCTGAAACATATTCATTAAGTATACTCGAAGGCAATTTCTTTGTAGAACATCAAAAATTTTGGACAAAATTTTGCCATAATTATAGACCACCATATCTTTATCAAAAATGAAAACTGACAAATTCACTTCTGAAGTGTAAGTTCATTATTAGATTTTTTTGCATTAAAGATTTAAAGCAACAATAGAAAACCATTTTAGACTAATAACTGAGATTTTTTAAACAATGTCACTTCGAGTCATTCATTTTAAATGGAAACAATAACCTATTTCCCAAACCTTTGTGTCAAATACTAAACAATGCTTTCCATAACATATTAAAAACCAAACAATATACAATAGAAAGTATATTGATTTAATAATCTAGCATCAAGTTTCTGTTTATACTTAACATAATAAGGATTAGAATTCAAATTTAAAAGTTGAATTGTTAAATCTTATTCATACAAACACCAGCGCTCAGTGTGTATGCTTATCATTGATTAATTCTTCCATTTCAAATTTTGATAATTTCTCAGGCACAAATACATTCACTTGCTTGAGTAAACACTCATTACAAACAATTTGTTGCCGAACAGAAGCCTTTTACCGAACCTCAACACTGTACAAACACTGGTATATTACAAACACTGATATGTCACAAACATCAAAATATAATACCAACTCATATAGCTCTACCTTAAGATTTACTTTGGAACAAGTTCATAGACCTAGAGCTATTCTCTGATACTGCCAGATTTTTTATTTCATGGATTGAGCAATAAACAAATATGACAAACATTTGAAAACTATAATTTGGCAATAGTAAGAAAATTAAACTGCCAAAAATAATATTGTAAATGTAATAGATCTCACTGCTAATTATGAGCAGATCAAACTTTCTTACAAGAGTCTTCCAAACAAGACAATTTCAATAAGCAAATCATTATTTAAAGGATCAGAGGTATCACAATTGAAAGATATGCATCAGCATTTTTTTTTTTAAATTTGGGTCCAGAAAAGGTATCCATTCCATGAAACTATCACTAATGATGATGGATACACCCCGACATCACCTTGACACAGTGACGATTTTCATATCAGTGAGTCTTGACACGGATAAAGCATGGAAAAACAGGTGCCCCTTTCACAAAGTTATATGACTATTTCAAACATGATGTGCTGCTAATATGTACAACCCAATGGACATTACCAGTGTTTACAGACATATTCAAACTGACTTATAGGCTATCCAATAGCTACAATAGGATAATTAATAGTGGTTGACCTAGTTTACACAAAGGAACACATAGCTTTATTTGTGATACTGTTTGTTAGCGGTTGACCTAGTCAGGATGAGAGAAGCAGGGCTAATATTTTTACTTTTTAAAAACTGCAAAACTGTGTCCCATGAGTGGTTAAAAATTTAAGCTTACATTTAACCGGACTTGAAGGTGACTAGGACAGTTCTACCTATTTTGTTTTCAAGTAGTATACATGAAAATGCTTCTCTTCCATTAGCATTTAACATATGTTCTTCTCATGTGAAAGTGAGGCTGTTTAGACTTGACATTAATTGAAATGAAGCCATATTTACATTGCATAATTATGTCCTTCAGGTAAAAAAGAGGGCCAAGATGGCCCTTGGTCGCTCACCTGAGAAAGATGATTGCTTAAGAATTAAAGATGCTTGAGTGTAAAAGTGAAATCTACCTTTTTTTTATGGTGAAATGGGCATAACTCCTAAATTTACAAGTCAATATCAGTTATAATTGAACCCGATTGTGAGATTATGGGCATAAACATTGTCTTAAAGTTTAAAAATGATTGTTAAAAAAATGAAGTTGGTAGAGAATAAACAAAGTGAAATCTTGCATTTTTTGTATTAAAAGGGGCATAACTCCTGACCTAATTGACGGATCTCAGCCATAATCGAACTCAATCGAGACCTTATGGTCATAAGCATTGTCATAAAGTTTGAAGATGATTGCTCAAAAGATGAAGATGCTAGAGTGTAAACAAAGTGAAATATGGCTTTTTTTTTAATATTAAAAGGGGCATAACTCCTGACCTAATTGACGGATCTCAGCCATAATCGAACTCAATCGAGACCTTATGATCATAAACATTGTAATAAAGTTTGAAGATGATTGCTCAAAAGGTGAAGATGCTAGAGTGTAAACAACGTGAAATCTGGCATTTTTTTTTTATATTAAAAGGGGCTTAACTCCTGACCTAATCAACTGATCTCAGTCATAATCAAACTCAATCGAGACATTATGGTCATAAGCATTGCCATAAAGTTTGAAGATGATTGCTCAAAAGATGAAGATGCTAGAGTGTAAACAAAGTGAAATTGGCATTTTTTATATTAAAAGGGCTAACTCCTGACCTAATATGAATCTCAGCCATAATCAACTCAATCGAAACTTATGGTCATAAGCATTGCCATAAAGTTTGAAGAGGATTGCTCAAAAGATGAAGATGCTAGAGTGTAAACAACTTGAAATATGGCATTTTTTGAATATTAAAAGGGGCATAACTCCTGACCTAATGGTACGATATCAGCCATAATCGAACTTGGCCGTGATTTTATGGTTATAAACATTGATATAAAGTTTGAAGATAATTGCTCATGAAATGAAGATGCTAGAGTGCAAACAATGTGAAATCTGGCTTTTTTGAATTTTAAAAGGGGCATAACTCCTGACCTAATGTTCCGATATCAGCCATAATTGAACATGGCCGAGATTTTATGGTTATAAACATTGTTTTAAAGTTTGAAGATAATTGCTCATAAAATGAAGATGCTAGAGTGCAAACGAACAAATTGTGGACGACGGACGGACGGACAACGGACATTCATCAATCCTAAAAGCTCATCCTGAGCACACGTGCTCAGGTGAGCTAAAAAGTGCCAGATTAAAATGACCAGTATCACCCTTTACCCTAACAGTTACTTGCATGCTGATATCACTAATTAATCCTCAGCATCAGATAAGAGACGCTTATGTCACACTACACAACAATCCACTGACCTCATTTCATCATTTATGATATTTTTTCTTATATCCTATTGTTTACATTTTCCAGAAATAAACACAATGTATTTCATGAAATAATAATGAAATTAATAATTTGATTTAAGTAACCTTTAATATATCTGGTATATAACATGCTAGAAGTAAATATGACAAGTTAAAACATTTAATGTACTTATATTTAACACAAACATGTAATAAGTACTGATGTCAACGTATGTTAAAAATGCAACACTTCGTTATTATATAATATACTATGTATGCATGACCTGTTATTGGAGAGGACTCATACACTGGCTTTCAGTCTGTTGTTCAATCAATTCTTTTGAGAATAAAAATCTGTATTAAATAAAATACACTGATCTGGCTGAACTGTGCTTGCATGCTGATCAGGCTTTCCATAGTTTTTATGTACAGAAAAGACAACCAGTGCCCACTACACCTGGTTGCCAGGCAACAAACACCAATCACCTGGGTCTACTCAACAGGACTCAAAGTTCAGTCAAGTACATCTACAATCAATTAAAACCTGAGATACTGAATAATCAAGTACTGTACATTGCCAAAACAAGTAGTTAATCAATGAGTATTTATATGACATTTAAATATAAATAACCAATACTTACTAAAGATTTAATAGATCAAAAAGGACTGTTCTGTTTGTTTGTTTTATTTCTATTATGTAAAAAGATCCCTTTGTGATTCATCAAAATTATAAGGCGAATATGCTCAACTGTTTAATCACTACCATTTCCTTCAGCTTTTTGAACTCTTACAATGCTATTGGCACTTGTGACTGTCTTTGGGACCAGTGTAGACCAAGATCAGCCTGCACACTGTACAACTAATGGTACAGTCCAAGATGAAGAAAGGACATGTCCAATTAAAAAACTTAGCATGGTAATGGCTTACGGTTAAAAGTTTTAAGACTCTAAGCCATTATAACTTCTAATTACAGTTCTGGTCTTATAGCTATGTCAGTCACCCACCAGGGAACCAGCATGTCATTGTTAGAAAAGAATTGCTTTCTTATTCACTGTTGTTTGCAAAACAAAAGATCTGGTATGCATTTCCTGCTTTTTAAAGGTAGTGTTCAATGTATCATTTAATTGTCATCTTTAAAACACTGCATGCAAATTTACGAAGAAACTCAGATTTTTGTCAAGACCTGGGGTATATTCACAAGGAAACTTAGGAATTATTTTTCATAGACAGTGTTTCTCCTACATCAAGTTTCTATAGGAATATGAGCATAAAATAATGATATCTATTATGGTACAAGGCAATTAGTTGTTTAGTTTGAGAGTTAAATGTTTCAGAAAATATAAAAAGTCATTAAATTTTACCGAAGTTGAGGCAATCTCAAGACGGTATGTGAATATAACTCCCATTGTTGCCCTTGCACTAAGAGAGACATGTAGTAAATATTTGTCATTAATGTGATTGTGTGCATTAACCTCAGGCAGCCTATGGAAGCTTGAGACCTTATTCAAATGAGCTCTTGAAAAAGATTGATCTCTCACAACGTGATACAGAAATTACATTTCCAATCAGTTAAATATCAGCATGCCTATATAAGGTTGTTGTGAAGAAGCAATAGGAGTTCAATTACACAAGTCAAAATATATGACATGCAAAAGAAAATCCAACTGTCACTAAAAGTGACTAATACCCCCACATCCCAACTTGTCTTGTGTATGTTTGTTGGGTTTAACGTCCCACCAACAGTGTTTTAATCATTTAGAGATTATGTCTACTTGAGGCAGATAAAGTGCTGCCACACTGCTGCATATGTATCACCCTGTTGACATGTGGCATGATACTAAACCAAGTAACATTATCCTGACACTAGGCAAACCAGTCCTGGAAATACCCTGTTTATATTGCTAAGCGTCAAACAGGGAGCTATCTGAGTACCATAATTTTAAGACTTTGATATGTTGCAGACAGGAATCAAACCAACAACCTCTTGATCTCAAGGTGGATGCTATAACCACTCAGCCACCAGAACGGTTTTGTTTTCATGTGATGTGAGAGCAGGATGGGATGGGATGCTACAAGTGTGAACACTTCTGTAAAGTGGATATTTTATAACAATCATTTCAGTTATTTTAATAACTGACAACATCCTATGCCTCAACTTCAAAGATATTTCTACAATTGTTGAAGTCAACTTATGTTAAATTAACTTTAAAAATCTTTACTCTTAAGATAGACATAATAGCTACAGGTATGTTTGTTTATATAATAGACACACTGACATACAATTAATTTTCACAGACAGGCCAACTTATTGATATTGTTCATGAAGAGCAAATACATTGTACAGCCTCAAAATAAAAAAAAAAATCAATGTAAAACACTACATCTACTATGTAAACATCTTAAACTAACTAAAACTTGTTTTGTTTTTTCTCCAGTTTGACTATTTCGAATATTGCTCCTTCGCTGTGGTTTTGATTCAATTTGATTTTTCTTTATCTAATACAAATTTCAATATGTCTACAAGTCACACAGAACATGTGCAAGCAAAATTTTAAGGTCGAGAAAAAAGCTATTGTAGTAAACTTAAGAAAAGAATCTGAAAATCATAATAACATCTTGGATATATACACTGTTCATTGCAAAAGTTATGAAATTACAGTATGGTAATAAATTCATGACAGCCTAGTAATTTATCATACCTCATTTGATAATTTACTATATAGCTTAACCCTTTCCCTCATATAGACTCATTTTGACGCACTCAGTAGGTACCACATAAAGCCTGATCTGCAGAAAACCACAGTTAAACCTTACCAAATTTAATTATAAAGTCCTCATTTCCAGACCACTGAGGAGCAGCAAACAGCATAAAACCGGATCACTCGCAGGCTGATCTGGTTTTATGTTGTTCGCATAGGTCTTTTCATGGTTTCCTCTATGAGGGAAAGGGTTAATTATGATGTCAGAGGAACTAACATTACTTTTGTCCATCTTGTCTCATGCAAGCGCATACAAGCTTTTAGCATCATCCCATGTTCTGTTATATTTTGTATGGTATTATAAAATAAACAAGTAACTGGTGTTGTATGCAACACATAAAGTCCCCTACCGGCTCCACCTTGACTAAATATGGTAATCAATCCCATTTTTTGCCATATTTTCACTACTTCCGTTACGATAGCAACCACAATTTTAGTCGAAGAACAAAAATAAAATGACGTGCATAATCTACACATTGCCATCTAGTCATATACCAAGTTTCATCAAGTTAGCTTGCTAAGTTATCGCGGGATCCCATTTTTTGCCATATTTTCACTATTTCCGTTACTTTAGCAACCACAATTTTAGTCGAAGAACAAAAATAAAATGACGTTCATAATCTACACATTGCCATCTAGTCATATACCAAGTTTCATCAAGTTAGCTTGCTTAGTTATCGCGGGATCCCATTTTTTGCCATATTTTCACTATTTCTATTACCATAGCAACCACAATTTTAGTCGAAGAACAAAAATAAAATGACGTGCATAATCTACACATTGGCATCTAGTCATAAACCAAGTTTCATCAAGTTAGCTTGCTTAGTTATTAAGTTATCGCGGGATCCAGATTTGAGCGGACAGATAGACTGACGCACGGACGGACGGACGGACAGACGGAGGGCAAACCTATAGTCCCCTCCGGTGTGAACACCGGTAGGGGACTTATATCACATCCCTCAGAGAGCAACAGAACATAATGCTCACTCTTGACAACTCAATGTCAACCTCTGCTAATGTCTTTGTTGACATCAGTGAAAAAAAAGTTCATTTATTTGATATTTTTCCAATCTTACGGTTTTAGGCCAAGTTGATTTATGTAACCCGCAGAATGCAGAAGATCAACTTAATATGTCCCCTGAAGTATGGACCAGGCTACTGTTTTCATACACTGATCCCTGCCTCATAGATGGCATCGACCAACTTGATCCAAAACATGTGTCCTTGACAATGGAAAGGATGAAATACTGAGGGAAAAAAATCAAATAAGCAGAAGAACAGAAGACCAGGAAATGATTTGTTTGCTAAGGCAGTACTTTATTAGGCTTATAAATATTTGTCTTGCCATAATATTTTTGTTTCTATAAGGCAGAGCTCAGACGCCTTTGTAATAACTATTAAATGATACTTGAGACTGACAGGTATCCAGTTGTGTATTGATACGCATTGACATCCGCACCGTAAAGACGGTACACCACTCCAGTTTCTTTGTCACAGGTTCAATATCTTGGCCTTGTTTCTACATACTCCTCTACATCTTCTCTAATGCTGTTCTGTACTGACACATTCAAAGAAAGTGGACCAGGCTTATATAGCTGCTAAGTGGTATTCATCTAAGTAATGAGGATAAGCTAAAAAACTGTCTAATAAAGTAAAGTTTAAGTAAAAAAAAAAGTGCTTTTGTGTTGAACTTTTCAATTCCATCTTTCATAGAAAATGCACTTAAAATAAATTCGCAGTCAGCCCTGAAAATGGCCCAATCTTAAAAATATGTTTTCAGAAAGAGAATATCACCCATATTCCTTACCACCCATACCAATATTAATCTCAAGAGCATATATATCATGCCATCTTAAATATCCAAACAATCAACAGCTTAGAAAACATGGAAATATTGAATATATATTGACACAAAATCCCAATTGTCTGCTATAATGTGTGTGAGATGAAACTCGATCTAGTGTATAATATAGCTTGTTAAGAGCCCCGTTTAATCCGAGTCACACTTCAGGGCGGAGAAATTTCCCTCTCAACACCGGTGTAATGTTAGAGGAAAGATAAGTGTGTTAATTATTTGTCTTGATCAAATGTTTGATAGATTACCATTAAAATCAATACTCTATATTCGGTGCTCAGCACGTACAGTGGGCATGGTACAAACAAGACCCTTTACAAGGGAAGCCTTAACCAAGCCAAGACTGGTGAGTAGTTGAGTAATGATTTGGATTGAATTGAAATGGCATCCTGCACCTGTGTAATGCCAAAATAGTTTTCATCTTAGAGAATATAACTTATATCAAAATTAGAAATCCACATATTTTACCACTGCTTTTATCTTAACCCTTTCCCTCATACAGACTCATTTTGACGCACTCAGTAGGTACAACATAAAGCCTGATCTGCAGAAAACCCCAGTTAAACCTTACCAAATTTAATTACAAAATCTCATTTCAGACACTGAGAGCAGCGAACAGCATAAAACTGATCACCTGCGATTACTCGCAGGCTGATCTGGTTTATCTGTTCGCATAGGTCTTTCAGGTTTCTCTATAGGAAAGGGTTAAAGCAACCATAAAAATAAAGTGTCCCATCCAATCAGATAAATACAAAAAATTAATAGGGTGGAGAAATACAAAATGTTTTAAGATTTTATAAAGCAAGTAACCCTTTTCCTTATATAGTCTCAATGGCAAACAGGGCAGACCCAGATCAGACAGCTTCTTACAGGAACCATCTGATCAGTGGCTCTTCTTTTTCTTCATACAATTTTGAAGCTCGAATTATACACAGTCTGTATGCCAACAAAAATTGTGTATGGTTTCATGTATAGTACCATATACCAATTAAAGTTCAGGAAATTAAAATTCATCAAATTATAAATGTTTACAAGAATATTCAAGAAGTATTTAACCCTTTCCTCATAGAGGAAAAGACCTATGTGAACAGCATAAAAACCAGATCAGCCTGCGAGTAACTCGCAGGCTGATCAGGTTTTATGCTGTTCGCTGCTCCTCAGTGGTCTGGAAATGAGGATTTTGTAATTAAATTTGGTAAGGTTTAACTGTGGTTTTCTGCAGATCAGGCTATATGTGGTACCTATTGAGTGCGTCAAAATGAGTCTATATGAGGGAAAGGGTTAAAGGCTCTAAAGTACACATATAAGACTTGTCTGAACTGCAGATGTACTTTTATCTCCCATTTTCCCCCTAACAACTTCATCCTCCTCCAACAATTTATAAAAGCATGTATTTCTAATAATTTGTAAATATAAAATATTTGATTGACTAGACAATACCTCCATTTCTCATTTCTTTCTCCATGATAATTATGGAGTTAAGAAATGAGTTGGTTGATGAATACACATATACCTGTATACATACAATTTATGGACATGATCTTTGATATACAATGACTTAAAATTTTAGGAATTTTGATTATGACTATATTCACAGAATATAAATGCATGTCACATACAAAATCACTTGCCCTATCAAACAGTCTATTTCAATAGAATAGGCATATCTTGTTTTGCTAATGTCTATAAGTGTAAACACCTTTACATGCTCTATTTTATAAGGATTAATGATCATTCAATGAATAAGTAATTCAATCAGAAAATAGCCTCTGTTGAGATATTAACAGATTGTCTGAATGAAAAAGTCAATATTGATAAATAAAAACCTCTGGTAAGGGTATAACACATGTAACAGATAAAATAAATTTTTTTAACTGTTTAGAAACTGAGCTACAATACAGACCCTGGGTCTACTCTGCAAATATGTCAAAACATGTCTATAACCATGCACTCTTTGGAGGCTGGGGAATCAGCTTAAGATGATAAATTACTTCTAAACAGTATCAAGTGTTTAAAGATAATAAGGGCACTGTAGTCCAATGGGGTGGGACTGAATCCTGTAAGAGTCGAGAATCTTTCACGACCTTTGGAGGCACGAAGTACTGGTCCAATCTAGGAAACATATGCAACAGTGACCCGAAGTGAGTCCTGCATAATGATCTTAAGAAAACAAAGATATTTTCATTTATAACTTTTGTACCTCTTGCATGGTGGGACATCAAGCAACAGAGGACTCCATGGGTCCTGGACAAAATATTGTTTGATGCATTTGAATGGGTAAAAAAGAATAGTGTTGTGGTCCAGTCTCAAGGTCCAAAGGTTGTAGGTTCAACCCCTGCCAAGTTAAGATTCTGACAATGCCTTCTGAGGCATACAGCATGGTACAACCAGGAAGGACTTATGTATCAGTTGGTTAAGAGGGGAGTGACTCAGATTTCCACTTGACATAAGTTTAATATGATTTTCTTCTTTAACTTCCAAAACAGGTGCTCAAGATTTAAAACTTTTTAAGCCTGTGAGATCTGTGATTGAGGGCATAGTGTTTTTGCCTTGTCTGTTTGTTGGTTTGTTTGCTTGTTGGTTTGTCAGCAACTTCAACATTGGCCATTACTTGAAAACTACACGATGTACTGACTTGAAACTTCATATATGAATATGTAGAATTTGACTAGAAGAAGTGCATTGACTAAGAACGATAACTCTATCTGGCCTAAGTTTGGATCTCCCCCCCCCCCTTTTTTTTCTTCATTTTTTGTCGAAAGCATAACTCTAGGCTATACAAGGTATTGACTTGAAACTCAAAATATAAATAGATGGTGAGATTGGGAAATGTAGTAACATAGAACCTTAACTCTACATGGACCAGTTTTTGAATTATCTCCCTTTATTTAATTTTACAATGAATTTCTGTCCATAGAATAACTTAATTACTATATACATGAAAACTATACACGGTATTGACTTGAATCTTCATATGTAAGTAGATGACAACTAGGAATAGTGCAGTGACTGAGAACCATAACTCTACCAAGTCTGAGTTTTGATTATCTCCCTTTATTTTTTTAACATTTTTTGGGGGAGCAAAACTCATAAACAAAAGACCGTAAGGACTTAAAACTTAAACATAATATGATAACAAGTAGGAGCAGTGCA
>CM037795.1:3129864-3140730 GCA_021229015.1 Solen grandis
TGGGCAGTCATTGCACTTTGTACAACTGTTGGAATCAATATAGGATGAAAATGTTCCATTTGGACATGGTTTACATTCAGTGTCCAGAAACTTTCTACAATTATTCTTCATATATTCCCCTGGAGGACACCCAGAGCATGATCTGCAGTGTGGTTCTTCGTCATGATAATAACTGTGATCATCACATGACTCGCAGATTGTGTCTCTTTCCAATGAGCAGTTTTTTACTTTGACCAATCCTCTTGGGCAGTCATTGCACTTTGTACAACTGTTGGAATCAAAATAGGATGAAAATGTTCCATTTGGACATGGTTTACATTCAGTGTCCAGAAACTTGCTACAATTATTCTTCATATATTCTCCCGGAGGACACCCAGAGCATGATCTGCAGTGTGGTTCTTCGTCATGATAATAACTGTGGGCATCACATGACTCACAGATTGTGTCTCTTTCCAATGAGCAGGTTTTTACTTTGACCAATCCTCTTGGGCAGTCACTGCAAGTCATACACTTACGATATCCGTCTGCATGCTGAAACAGCTGTTTTCCATTTGGACATGGTTTACATTCAGTGTCCAGAAACGTGCTACAATAATTCTTCACAAATTTCCCCGGAGGACACCCAGAGCATGATCTGCAGTGTGGTTCTTCGTCATGATAAAAACTGTGATCATCACATGACTCGCAGATTGTGTCTCTTTCCAATGAGCAGTTTTTTACTTTGACCAATCCTCTTGGGCAGTCACTGCAAGTCAAACACTCACGATGTCCGTGTGCATGAAACAGCTGTGTTCCTTTTGGACATTTTAACTGTGTTAAAAAAGAAAAGAAACCATGTCATAATGAATGAAAATACATATCAGTGATCATCTTATATATAACATACGTACTTCTAAGTTTGGCATAAAATGCTTTATCTTGGGTAGATTTCATTTTATAATCACAATCTCTATTATTTTTGTTCTTTAATTAGAAGCTTAATTACTGCATTAATCTTCCAAAAAATGGCTAAGTTTAAAATGTTAAGATATCACATACAGAGTATAATAAATCCGATTCATTATATTTAGACACACAGATGAGGATATTGAAATAAAAAGGTAAAGTATATATCACTGTGAGAGAAAATAATACAGACAGAGTAAACTCCACATACGAGTTTTACAGCAAACATATATTCCTGTCCCATTAAATTCTTTTTAATTCCATTGTTATCTCGTTCTTTTTAAAGATATATTAGTGTTCAAGAACATGATACTATCGTACAAAAAAATTGCTGATACATTTTTTGGGCCCGTGATAACCAATCTGATTTTTCACAAAACAAAACATCTTTATGCTCATCAGCATTAAAAGATGCTCATACTTTTCACATAGAGAAAAACTACTCACTCGCCATTTTCATAAAGTCGAGAGGTGGGTGGTGAGTGAAGTATGTACATGTAAATCGCACATTCCATCTGACGTTTTATTCACCCTTACGTGTAATCCATACATACTTTCAACAGGCATAGTGTGTAAATATCTCAATTGGAATCAAACATAGAAATATAAAGTAGTTAAAATATGTTGTTTTTTTGTAATTATTATTTTATTCATCGTCATGTAAGGTCCATCTTACCAAAATTTTGTCTGAACTGAGTATTTTTGCAGTGAAAACAAGATCAACTATTATTTGTAAAACTAAGCCATTTTCAATGGAACTTTACACAGACCTCCGAGGCAGTCTAACTTTTGAGAGAACTTTGAAAATAAATCAACAAACTTTAAGTCTTACTGTCAAAAATATATTCAAGGTGATAAAATATTTGTTTTATATTTAATTTCACCAGATCTTTTGAAAAATCAAGAAGCAGTAGGGACAAATTAAGTGATTAGTTATCTATTTGGGTGTGTGATCATTTGATGATACTTTATCATAGAAAAGCAGCTATAGCTATAATAACCTTTAACACTATTTCCTCTAAAGTAAGATGCTTAAAAAATTACACAAAAATGATTCTAGAAAATCTAGAAAAGGCTGATTAGTGTACATGTTTTTCTGCAAATGTTAATGATGCTTGGAGAATTTTGTATTCAGCATTAGACACATTAAGAATGTCAGATTGAAAAAACGATAGTTGCTCAATATAAGAAAATTCAGTGTACACACAGAAAAATGTGTAGTAGTTAACTGTATGAACTTCAGTCTTTACTCCACTGGTACTTATTTTGTACATTTAATGGATCATATTAAAAACAATTTAGCCAAAGGTCTTTTTTCAGATATGGTAATGCTAGAGTTACAAAAAAACCTTTGATATTGTAGACCACGGAATTCTTTGCCTTAAACAAGTTAATGGGTGTTAAAAATACTGATTGGTGTATATCTGATCTATTGGACAGTTTACAAAGTGTTTTTTTTTATAATTTTATAATTCTTTCACATTTGGAGTGCCTCGAGACAGCATATTGGGTCCACTTTTATGTAATGTGAATGATATGATGATAAGCATTAACCCTGAATATAAATAGATTTATATGCAGATGACAGTGCCATCTTTTTTGACACAAAAATCTAAATTTAATTTCAACAATATTAAGGAGTGCTCTAGAATCTTGTTTCAAATGGCTTGTTGATGATAAGTTGTCTTTGTATCTTGGCAAAACTGAGTACCGGTATATCTATGGATCAAACAAAACATTATTTGCATGAACATATAATTGAATTGTATTAAATTGAATTTAATACAAACTGTCTGCAGGGGTTTTCTTAAATGGATGCCCACTTGCCCACGCCAGATTAAAATCACTGCGGGCAAGTGATTTTTCAAAGAAGATAGCCCGGCGGGCAAGTTTATTTATGTAAATGATTTTTTTTAATGATTTTTTTAGTATATCAGGGGTAAAATGCTTGCAAATTGTCATTGATACATATTAATTATAATCCACCTTAATATTGCACATATTTAGTTTTTAATAATTAACAAACACCAACTAACTTCAAGATCGGGCAACGTCAAATCCTTAAGTAAACCCCTGTGTCTGGCAAGTATCTTGGTGTCATTATTGATAACTTATTATCTGAATGAATTAATGTAAATACTTGTGTTAGTAAAGTTAACCTATGCCTTAAATTCAAGACAAGACAAATGAAAAATTTAGACATGAGGAAGATGATATGTTTGTTCTGCTTGAATTCAGTGTCATTTGGATGGTATATGTTTTCCTAGTTTGCAAGTATAAACAAGGATCTTAGAGATAAGTAGCCAAATGTTAGATTGAATACTTGTATGAATACTAGAGAAGGGGTAAATCAGATTTATCTTGCTGGGATGTCTATACTAAATGCTGAAAATAGAAACAAACAATTGCGCAACAAACACGTTTTTAAAATTATTAATAATCAATTTCCCTCATATGTGAAATAAAACATTGTAGGGAATATATAATCTGACTCCCCTAGACACAGATATGCAATTTTAGAGTACCCGATTTAATAATAATTTAACAATAGTCAATAAATGATTGGAATTCCATGACATACAAAGAAACTGAAAGAAATTCTGGTAAGTGTCATTTATAAAGTCGCAAAAACAATATAGATTGTTTTTTTCTGAGGTTGTTTCAAGACATTATTTTTATAAAAAAAATATTGTAAGGAAATTATAAGCAAAAAGCGGATCCATTAATGATCCTTCATTGACCCTTTCCTTTAGCACAATCCAACCCATCAAAATGTCATTTCAAGCAGCCATTTTGACTGCAAAACTCTGTATTTATTTCTGGATGGAAAAATCATGTATCAACACAAACTAGATAGATTCCTGTTATTTTGCCGGTTACATGTATGCCCCAAATGCAGTTATCCCACTTATTTTACATCGGGAATGAACCCTGATGACCTTTGGTCAAACATAAATATAGTTTCTGACAAAGGCTGTTCATTATGTTATCACTTTTAACAAGCATAAATACATGAAAACCTAATATTCAAGAATTTGTTCATTTTCCCCTTAACTATGAGAGAGGAAGATATAGCCAACGGTATGTGTAAGCTGAATAGTTGGTCTTTTGTCTTCTTAATTCCTAAAAATACTAAATGCATCAAGCTCCTCCATTAGATATTGCATGAAACACATAAGAGCTGAGATAAAAAATGTGTTTGAAATAGCCAATTAAATGTCCCATCATAATATTCGGTTATGCCGAAAACCTTTTATCCCAAACCATATCAAATATGAATTTCTTATCACATAAATGATGGATTGTATATTTGATTTTATTTTTCACACATAATCACACCATATCTTTTTACTATACTTGCTCTACTTTAATTGGTAAGACACAAGTATACACTTTACACATTTAATTCCGTATTTATTTGGAATACTGGTTAAAAAATCGAACAACCATATAGCGGAAATACTTTTTAAATTATTTCCTATACGGGAAAGTTTGTGCCAGTTAAGGAATTTCTTTCTATTTCTTATTGCAACAACCTGTAATCCTTATAGAAAGGTAATTGAGGTAATTGTTTCCAAAATATATATCAAAGTTAACAGTCCATTTATTATTAATGTAATATATTAAAACACGTTCCTTAAAAAGATTATTGTTGTTTAAAGCTTGAGCAATTTCTGTATTACAGGACCTGAATTTAAAACTAAAAATGAATTTAACTAACAAAATTGAGTGAAAAAAATGCTTTTGTTAGTTAAATTTTTGCAAGTTGCAAAGAAAAGTTACACTCTAGCCTTGATAAAACTTAAGGAATATTGAGTGTTTTATTGTGTGTAATGAGTGTTTTAACAATTATACTTACTTCATCTGAACTGCAGACTGCACACACCAGAAGCAATAGGATTGAGATAAAATGAAAGAACATCATTCCTGAAATAATGAATCATGATATTATAATTGACAAATAAGAACGTTTAACACATATCACTGCTAAGTTGAACCTGTAAAAGAAACAAGAGGGCCAAGATGGCCCTTGATCGCTCACATGAGAAAGATGATTGCTTAAGAAATAAAGATGCTAGAGTGTAAAAGTGAAATCTGGCTTTTTTTATGGTGAAAAGGGCATAACTCCTAAATTAATTAGTCAATATCAGTTATGATTAAACCCGATTGCGAAATTATGGGCATAAACGTTGTCTTAAATTTAAAAAAGGTTGCTAAAGTGTAATCAAAGTGAAATCTCGCATTTTTTATATTTTAAGGGGAATAACTCCTGATCTAATTAACAGATCTCAGCTTGAATCGAACTCAGTCGAGACATTATGGTCATAAGCATTGCCATAAAGTTTGAAGATGATTGCTCAAAAGATGAAGATGCTAGAGTGTAAACAAAGTGAAATCTGGCATTTTTTATATTAAAAGGGGCTTAACTCCTGATCTAATTGACCGATCTCAGCCATATTCAAACTCAATCGAGACATTATAGTCATAAGCACTGTCATAAAGTTTGAAGATGATTGCTCAAAAGATGCAGATGCTAGAGTGTAAACAACGTGAAATATGGAATTTTTTTTAATATTAAAAGCGGCATAACTCTTGACCTAATTGACGGATCTCAGCCATAATCGAACTCAATCGAGACATTATGGTAAAAAACATTGTTTTTAAAGTTTGAAGATGATTGCTTAAGAAATAAAGGTGATAGAGTGTAAACACTAAAAATTGTTAACGCCGCACGACGCACGACGGAAGCTCACGGGATCACAATAGCTCACCCTGAGCTTTGCTCAGGTGAGTTAAAAATAATAAGGAGCGCTATTAATTAGAATAGCGCAGGTTGTTTGGGGACAAACTTACAATATTTTGTTCTTTTCCGTCTTTCGATTTATTAATTCACTTTTGCATTATAATTTTTACAAGCGTATAGAAATAACGGCTCTCCGCCTCTTCAATTCCCGCTCTCAAAGGATTGCAAGGTAAAATATATATTCGTATTTAATTTGTTAACTGGTGGCAATCTAATTCCTGCTCTCAAAGGATTGAAAGGTAAAATATATCTCCGTATTTAATTTGCTAACTGGTGGCTATCTCAGTGTTTCAATAGTTGCATACATAGTCAGGGTATATCACAATATTGATTATTGTTTTCTCGTTTAACTTTTTTATCTCGACAAAGGATTTCGTTGGTTTTAATTCGGCGAGGTCGCCCGCGTAGTTTGTAACTAAAGAGTCGTTTCCCTTAGACTGTTAATATACTGCATAGAGCCCTTCCAATAAGGAGTATCATGCACAACCAAGGCAATTAAATGAAATATATTTATGAAAATATGGGTTAAAATTAAAAAAAAAATTAAAATAACGACAACAAATAATTCATTACAATTTATATTAAAATTTATCAATAATAATATTAGTAATAATAATGTACATATTAATAGTATGAAATAATTTAGACAAATTATCTTCCAATAAAAAAACAAAAACAAAAAAATAAAACAAAAAAAAAAAAAAATTTTAAAAAAAGGGTATTGTTAAAATGAGTAATAATAATCTACCACGAAAATAATAATAACAATAATAATGATAATAATAATGTTTCATTAAATAGTATAAATATTAACGCATTTAAATATATTTAAAAATAAAAAAATTTTTTTAAAATATTAAAAATATATAGCTTTATACTTTTGGAAGATAAATTATCATTTTATAAAAAACAGTAATAATTAATGGGGGGGGGGGGATGAAAACGATTTAGACAAATTAAAAAAAAATAAATAAAAAAATAAATAAATAAAAATAATAGGTCAGTTTTATGGTATCTTTTGTTTACATTGGTATATTCAATATCACAAATAACTTGGCCATTAGTTGCACAAGAAATGTTTCTTTAGTCAGCTTTAGCATTAATCGAGGTTATCGGGTTTATATATAGCTACATCACTGGTTTAAATTCAGTCATTTGGAAGCCTTTTTTCACTCAACACCCAGCAAATATTTTGCATGCTTAAAATTTCTAAATTTCTTCTGCAATACCATTTGGCACGGCTTAATGTTTCGCTTCTTATATTTTTTCTCTCTATTACATGACCATGAGACGTTCATCAAGAAAACGAAAAGCGCCCACTCAGTTGGTTTCAGCAGATCCACCACCACCCAGCTTGCACCCAGATAAGTCAGTTTGTGAGTCAACCACATCAGCTGCCCAACCAGGCCCATCCAGCTCGCACCCAGACAAGTCAGTCTGCGAGTCAACCCACGGTCACCAAAACAACCAGGTTTTGTTGTTGATCAACCAGATGGGGTGGTTGTCCAACAAGATCTTGGATCTTACATCATTGCGGATCCACTAGCGCTTGGTAATGTTACCTTCCCATATATTCCCATATATTGACGATCATATTATTGGTCAGCAGTCTCCCATCATCAGCGCAAGCTCTAACTTAGGTTTAAGTGTCTTTCAGGGCATTCGCGACAAAATAACTTATCATCAGTTGTGGAACTAGCTACCCTTCTCCCTGAGTCGCAAAAACATATTCCACAGGGGCCAAAACTTACCCTTGACAAGGACGGTTTATTGACCCCAGCTCGCATTATAAAAAATCATGAATGTAGAAGACCGGTCTGACGCCTTCTTTATTTACACAAGCATTTACACTGGTGCACATCCATCCAAAACCCAAGCATTGTTGAAATATCTCTCAGTAAATTGGTTGGCCGCAAAGCACCACAGAGGCTGGGGTTGGCTCAGTTATGATACACAATTTAGACTTAGGGTAGCAGCTAAAAACTTTGTCAGAAAAAAATAAGTTAAGAAATTTTATTGGGCAGAATAGTAGGTCCTTTTCATACACCACCATATCCACATTTGCATATTTCACCCGTAGGGGTGGTGTCCAAATCAGATGGAGGTTGGAGGTTGATTACTCACTTATCCTACCCCCAGGCTTCTAGTATAAACGATGGTATTCATCCTCAATTTTGTTCCATGCGTTACACTTCTTTTGACCAAGTTACCAGAATGGTCAACAGTTTGGGACAGGGAGCTTTTATCGCTAAGCCTAAGCGCGACTTGAAATCAGCATACAGGTTACTCCCCATTTGAACAGAGGATTTCCCTTTGTTGTGTATTAAAGTAGGTAATGACTATTTCATTGATGTGCAGATTATTGTATGACAGGTTTGAGTCTACATGCAAAGAACTGGGAATCCCAATTGCTGAGGAAAATCAATCAACCCAACTACCATCCTGATTTCCTTGGGTTTAGAATTAGACGCAAATAAAATGTCAGTCTGTATACCATGTCACAAAATTGCTGAATTATAGGATTTGTTAATTACTTTTCTTTCGAAAAAAAAAAGTTGCAGAGCCAAGCCATTCACTCTAGCCGAGCCTTTTTTCGCCGCTTTTATGATGCAATGATACCCTTTAAGAAACCACACCATGTTCTCAGGCTTTCTCGAGAAATGAGAGAAGATCTTTTTGTCTGGCAATAATTTTTGAATGATTTTAATGGTGTGACCTACATAGCGCAAGCAGTTCGTTTTCAAGTGACGCTGACGATTCTGGGTCTGCATGTTTTCTGGTTAGTCAGTGGTGTTTTTTCCAGTGGCATCGGGCTTGGGTTGGTCAAACGGTCACGCGCAATATGACCTTTCTCGAACGATCCCAGTCTTTCTTGCCATTCATCTGTGGGGAAAGCAGCTGTCAAATAAGAAAGTTACACTGTTAATAGATAAAGAGGCTCTGGTACAAGATCTTAACAAGCAGTCTGCAAAATCCAAGCGATTAATGCAACTGATCCGTCCATTCGTCTTACTGTGTATGAAGCTAAACATTAGAGCGGTCCATATTCCTTCCAGAAAGAATAAAATGGATGATTCTATTTCTCGGAAACAGTAGGCCCAGTTTCGACTGGCAGCTCCAGATGAAGATTTGGATGCTCTCCCCATACTTCAAGCTTTCCTATCAACGAGCTCCATGCTGAGGCTGGTCGACTAATAAATGCTTCCCTGGCCCCAAATACTATAAAAGCATATGTAACCGGTCTCTCTAATGTCCATGCTCTTCGCCAAAATAATGGATTTACAGAGATATGGCCCCCATCCACTCACGATATAGTCCTAAACATCGCCTTCCTCTCTCTTCATAACTTCAGTTATAGGACAATTGAGACATATTTGGCAGCAATCAATTTTAATTGCAAACTGCAATCTTTACAAGACCCGTCTAAACATTTTCTAGGTATTCAGATATTTATAGGTTTAAAGCGCACAGCAAGGGAACAAAAGTGGGGCACGCCTTCCTATAACAGTAGAGATCCTTCAGGGCTTTCTGATTAAGCTTCGAACAGTTTGCCGTGATTCATACGAATCTATCCTATTCACGAGCGTTTTTTCCTTAGCGTTTTTCAAGATCTTTAGAGTCGGTGAAATCACCGTTTCTTGTAAAGGTGACACAATTCTGCAAACGTCTTCGGGATTGGTGATATTCAGTGGTCTAAAAATTGGTTTCTACTCATCCATTTAAGATTTTCATAAACAGACCCGGAAAGGGTACAACAATTATGTTAACAAAGCAAGTCAATCCCCTTATTTGCCTCGTCAGAGCTCTTTCGACATTCCTTTTGGCAAGACCGCCAGTTAAGGGTCCTTTATTTTGCAATTTCAATTGCCAAGCTCTTACTGGTTATCAGTTTTCTGCCTTTCTAAAGAAATCCCTGGTCGTCTTAGACCCAAATCTCCAAAATTGCTCGTTACATAGTTTCTGTTCGGGTACTGTTACGACAACATCAAAATAAGGTTGGTATGCAGGAAAAATTAGATATCTCGGAAGGTGGTTCTCAGATGCTTATAAAGTATACATCAACCACTTTAAATAATTAAAAAATATATATATAAATTTTTTGATCAGAAAACCCTAAGTACAGTTACAGCGTCATCCAGGTGTTAAGCACTACACGTTGTAACAAACAGTAGTTTTCATTTTTTTCATCAATATTTTACCTCACGAGAAGTCGTTTTCTTATGACGGGGCCACCCTTCTCATGCTTCGGGCAAAGCAGCAAGCCACTAGAGAATTGTCACTGCCTACATTTATTTAGTATTGAGCCCCTCGACCCCCCTCCCCCATACCTGAATTTCTGGATGCGGTCACTTACACTACATGACAGCTAATACACATAGGATTATTATTAACAAATCATGTAAAGAAATGTGAATTTCCAGGCTGAATTAACAACACAAGTCTGTAGTTACTTCCTCTCAGAAGCATAAACCAAGACTGATAACTATTTTTTATTCTAAAATTATTTGTGAAAGTATCCTTGAGTGCCCAAACTGCGCCCCTGTAAGATTTAATTAGGAAATGCAACATAAATAAAATACATAGAATAAAAACTGTTCACATACCAATTAATTCTATCAAATTCACACTGACACCCCTTAAAAAATTTCTTTTATACATAATTATTTACTCGAAAATAACGTTTAATACATTACGAGTCAAATATTATGCCATCATTTTGTGTGGTCCCAACTCCGCCCCCTAGGTGATGTCATAGCAATTGCGAATTGTACACATATGACTTCCACTTATAAATATGTAAATACAGCAGATGGAATTTCCAAGATACTTTTATTTTAAACATTTGAGTGTAAAAGGGCCATTCTGCGTGGAAATCATTTTGTATGACGAAAAAACACATAAAAAGAGTGATGCGAGATAAAATCTGCAATATTTATCAGTTTGAATCAAAATTTAGTTAAAAAATCATCTGAGTTTATTTACAGAAATGTAGTATAAAAAATCTCACAGTCGCTTGCTCGTGTGATAAAATCTAGCGAGACTACGATTAAAAAAGGAAGGTGGCGGAGTTTGGACAGGGGCGCAGTTAGGACCTCTGACGATATATTTGAATGAAT
>CM037795.1:3140830-3190830 GCA_021229015.1 Solen grandis
GGCCCATAAGATGATGCTACATACCAAATATCTAAGCTCTAGGCCTTGCAGTTTTGCAGAAGAAGATTTTCAAAGTTTGCATTTTTAAAATCTATTTTTAGCTCCTGTGACCTACTTTTTTAACCAATCTGAATAATTTGTACAACTTTCATAGAGGGCATCATAAGGATGATTCCTGTGAAGTTTGGTCAAAATCCCTTCAGCGGTTCATGAGGAGATGTTGTTTAAAGCAAATTGTTGACGACGGACGCACGCACGCACGCACGCACGCACGCACGCACGCACGCACGGACGACGGACGACGGACGACGGACAAAAGGCGATCACAATAGCTCACCATGAGCACGTTGTGCTCAGGTGAGCTAAAAATCAACAAATGCTAATAACTCTGTTATTTGAGGTCCGATTCAGATGTGTTTTTTGCATTGTGTTCCTTGTCAAAAGCCTAATCAAATATGATAGGATTCAAAAACCTGCGTATATAAAACTTTTTGACTACGGAAGGTTGAAAGTTCGAACCTCGCAAAAAACAGTGAAAATGAGGGTAGGTCTACAAAAAAAGTTCCCATTTTTATTGGAATTGAGATAAAAGAATTTTGTTTGTTGCATATGATTAGCAAGACATATACGCACAAAATATATGGGGTGGCGAATTCGGGAAATGCATGGTTTGTCCACAGTACGCGGTCAAACTTAACCAATATTTTCGAAAAATCAACATTTTCAAAGCATGACTGTTAAGATTTTTTGCAGCTCCTGACTTTATTTTTAGTTCAATTTCTATGAAATTTTCACATTTAATGTAAAACTATGTTCTTAAGTGTCACAAAATATAAAAAGTAAAAATGTATTGTAAAGGTCAAGGTCATATTAGGATAATTGTATATCAATTCGGCTTGAAATAGCTCAAAATCAAAAAACAATTCATAGACAATATATGAACAAAACATTTAGTTTTGGAAAAGTTCTTTCTAATGATGTTTAGTTTTTGAAGATCGGACTTGATTTGGTCATTTTACGGCAGTCTGAAGTTTGATCCTTTTAAAACAAGAAAGTCAGTAGAACTGACAGATGCTCCCCGAAGAACGTCATTGTTACAAATAAGGCCTTGGTCAATGGGTGGGAGGATATGTTGAAACCCCCATTCCTAAATCATATCTGTTCTCCTCATCAGGTGAGATGTTTTACCAACTCTAATTTGGAGACTTAGTAACAGTTTACTATTCAATATGATAATACGTGTTACTCATCAGATCTTTCATTGATTTTTTTAATGTTTTTATATTACTAAAAATTAAGTCATACATTTCAATGTGTGCTCATATCAAAGAGGTTAACCAACACTCTTGACATATGACTGGATATTTGAAATAGTGTATAAAGGCCTAAACAACAATTAGCTGACATGATTATGATTGACATTACTAGCATATTGAATTTTGTGGGGTTTTGTTTAAATGATATCTCCTGTTAAATTAGGCAAATGACATGAATATTAGTCAACAACATGGTAGTAGGGGCCATAACTCTCTTAAAAATTGAGGAACCAGGTCACGTCGACGATATGCGTATCTTCTCTTGGCAATAAAGCTTCCCATAAAGTTTCATTGAATTCAAGCCATTAGTTCCTGAGAAATAGCCCGGACAAGAATCATGCAATATGAACTATAGGCCAAAAAGTCAAGGGGCCATAACTCTGTGAAAAATTTAGGAATCGGGTCATGCTGACGATATGCGCATCTCCTCTTGGTAATAAAGCTTCCCATAAAGTTTCGTTGAATTCAAGCCGTTAGTTCCTGAGAAATAGTCCGGACAAGGAAAATGTGACGGACGGACGGACGGACGAACGGACGGACGGACGAAGCGGCGACTATATGCGTCACCTTCGGTGAGCATAAAAAAGTCACTAGAGGCTATTTTTTTTTAAAAATTTCTCACCCTTTTTTGTGAACGGCATAGCTCCGAGGTGAGAAAAGCCACATCTATGAAACTTTTATCAGTGATAACCACGTACTTGAAGATGATCCTAACGTCGAGATAATTTTCATTTTTGTTTTGATTTTCCCGCCAGGGGGCGTTTTATATGAAAATGTTTAATAAGCAATATCTCAATTATTTGAGGTCCGATTCAAATGCGGTTTTTTGCATAATGTTTCTTGTAAATAGCCCAATTAAATATGATAGGTTTAAAAAATATGAGTATATAAAACTTTCGTGCTACAGGAGGTTGAAAGTTAGAATCTAGCAAAAACTGTGAAATAAGGGTAGG
The DNA here is from genome assembly GCA_021229015.1 of Solen grandis. Taxonomy (NCBI): domain Eukaryota; kingdom Metazoa; phylum Mollusca; class Bivalvia; order Adapedonta; family Solenidae; genus Solen; species Solen grandis. The sequence continues at coordinate 3,143,100 of CM037795.1, forward strand.
TCTTCCAAAAACCTGCCCATTTTATTCAGAGATGAGATAGGAGAATTTTGTTTGTTGCATATGATTCGCATGACATATACGCACAAAATCCATGGGTTGGCGAATTCGGGAAATGCGTGGTTTGTCCACAATACTCGGTCAAACTTAACCAATATTTTCGAAAAATCAACCTTTTAAAAGCATGACTTTTAAGGTTATTTGCAGCTCCTGACTTTATTTTTTGTTCAATCTTCATCATTATTTCACTGTTTATGCATTTTTATTATACAAATAAAATCATAGAAAAAAAAGCGAAGATATGCAAAGGTAAGGCCAATTCTCAATCTAAAAATATTTTAAAGAAAGTATATGAACAAAAGTTTTAGTCTGTGAAGAGATCTTTCCATTGGTGTTTAGTTTTTGAAGATCGGACTTCATTTGATCAAATTACCACAGTCCAAAGTTTGATCCTTTTATCAAACAATTGTAAATCCGTATGTTTCCTCTTTTTTGCTGCTCCTGACATTATTTTTTCTTCAATCTTCATCATGTTTTCACTGTTTATGCATTTTAATAATGCAAATAAATCATAGTAAATAACGATGAAAATATGCAAAGGTCAAGGTCATAATACCGATTATTGTTATTTTTATCGGCACAAAATAGCTTCAAATCTAAAAATATTTTATAGAAAGTATATGAACAAAAGTTTTAGTTCGTGAAGAGATCTTTCCATTGGTGTTTAGTTTTTGAAATTTGGACTTCATTTGATCAAATTACCAGTCAAAAGTTTGATCCTTTTATCAAATAATTGTAAATCAGTATGTTTCCTCTTTTTTGCAGCTCCTGACTTTATTTTTGTTCAATCTTCATCATTTTTTCACTGTTTATGCATTTAAATAATACAAATAAACTCATAGTAAATAACGATGAAAATATGCAAAGGTCAAGGTCATAATACCGATTATTGTTATTTTTATCGGCACAAAATAGCTTTAAATTTAAAAATATTTTATAGAAATTATATGAACAAAAGTTTTAGTTCGTGAAGAGATCGTACTAATGATGTTTAGTTTTTGAAGATCGGACTTCATTTGATCAATTTACAACAGTCCAAAGCTTGATCCTTTATCCTGACTTAATGTTTTGTTCATTGTTCTCGATATATTCACACCTTATGTATTTTTATGTTTGAAAGTACCTCACAAATAAAAAGTTAAAAAATAAATGAAAAAGTCAAGGTCATATTACGATTATTGTGTTTTTATTCGGCCCCAAATAGCTCCAAAACTAAAAATATTTCTTTGAGAGTATATGAACAAAAGTTTTAGTTCTTGAAGAGCTCTTTCCAGTAATCTTTAGTTTTTGAAGATCGGACTTGATTTGGTCATTATACGGCAGTCAAAAGTTTGATCCTTTTTTTTTTTTTTGGAATAACTGTTAATCAGTTTTTATGCTTCAAATTGTGATATGTAAGAAATAGAATGTTTGACTAGAGCGACTTGTATATTTGATTGAACTATTTGCTGCATTGCTAGGTACCTTATAGTAAAATTTTAATCAAGTTTCTCATTTGCCGCTAGGGAGCGCTTTGCTTGAAATAACTCTTTGTAACTAAAAAAATTGAAATCTGATTTTTGTGCTAATTGTTTGCATTCTGTTCCTTGGTGACATCAATTTGAAACGACAAAAATCATGCGATATTTCATTAGTTTGTAATAATGTCTCGTGTCATGTCGCATTGTTGTGTGTCATTCTATACTATTGTGTGTCATTTGCAATTGTTGTTTATCGATTACAAATGTCGTTTGTCGCCATCTTAAAGCAACTAGCACATTTAACATGGCACTAACCGAATTCGGTTAAAAAAGTTTTAAAGTTCGCGACTAACTTACAGTTAATACTCAAAAATATTCTACTGGGTAAGAAGTCTGTTTAAACATTGCGACAAAAATGTTTGAAAGATCACTGTTAACACTATTCGACAAGCCAGTGAACGAAGAAATATGTTTTTCAAATTATGCAACTGGTGAACTGAATGGAATTGCTTACCATTGGTTCCAAGGCGAATCCAAGATTCGAACCATTGACGTCAAATTTCAAATGCGTATAAAATCGCTACCAGATGATCTAGAAAGCTGATATTTGAACAGATTATAAGTATCAAGGTCTTCTTTACATTCTTGAAAGATGAACGTCATATGACATGACGTCATAATGCTTAAACAAGAGCCCGAGGGCTCTAATCCGCTCACCTGAGTAAAGATAAAATGTTCCACCATAAAGTTACAAAAGATAGGTTAAAGATCAAGGTAACAAGGTGTTTTTTTTAATGGTTGAAAAATTATCTAAATGTACAAAGCAATTCCTTTTTGTTGATATGTGATGTACATGTTAAGATGAGTAATTGTGCACAGTATCATTCAGATCTGATAAACAGTTGCTAATATTAACCTATGTTGAAGAAAGTAACCCCCTTGGCGGGGTCAATTTTGACCCCAGGGCCATTATTTGAACAAACTTGGTAGAGATCATTAGACAATGCTACATGCCAAATATCAAAGCTCCCGGCCATAAGGTTCCAGAGAAGAAATTCTTTCTAGATATTTTCCTATAATAGCCTATGTTAAAGAAAGTGACCCCCAGGGCGGGGCCAATTTTGACCCCAGGGCCATAATTTGAACAAACTTGGTAGAGATTCACTAGACAATGCTACATACCAAATATCAAAACTCTATGCCTTTTGGTTTCAGAGAAGAAGATTTTTAAAGATTGCATTTTTTTTGTCTATTTTTAGCTCCTGTGACCTAGTTATTCAACAGACTGGAACCATTTGAACAAAATTGAAAGAGGGTCACCCAAGGGTCATTTGTGTAAAGTTTTATTGAAATCTGCCCAGTAGTTTAGGAGGAGAAGTCGTTTGAATTAAAAAGTTGACGACGCACGACAGACGACGGACGCCGGACCATCACAAAAGCTCACCATGAGCACGTTGTGCTCACGTGAGCTAAAAAACGTTCGTATTAAAACAAAACGGCTTTTAAGCCCTGTAGGCTTTATTTTTTGTATGATATGCTTGAAATTTTGACTGAAGATGCAGTATTAGATTCTATGGAGCCATGTCACTTCAGTTACCGGTAAATCCCAAAGGTCATGGTCATATATCAATAATCGGGGTTTTCTTCGTCCTTAAATATTTCAAAAACGGTAAATATTCTATCGAGACACTATGCGTATAATTTGTAGTGCTTAGAAATACCTTTCAGATGATATTTAGTTTTTGATGATCGGGGTTGAATCGGTTGAGTTATGGCGGAAAACAAAAATTTGGTAACCCTCAGTGTGCTTAACAGTTTATATATCGAAAACCTCGAAAACCTACGATTTTCGAAAATATTAATATGAATATTGTTTGTAGAGCAATGTTTGGCCGTTCTATTGATGCTTAAAGTTTAACGACTGACCTAATATTCATGTAGTAATGGAAAAAAAACAACGAAATTCGTGCATATAGCTTTGGTGATTTTTGCAGTTTTCTCGACGTTTAAGAGCTTGTTTCTCAATAAATAAATCCTATATATAAAGCATGTGAAATGTAGAGAATTTTCAGTACCTAAAGTTTTGAAATTGATCAAAGTATAAGGAAGTTACATCAAAAATAAAATTTAAACATGTAGAATATCAGCGATTTTGCCGTTATGTCAGAGTTTAACGGCTTATATCTTAAGAATCATTGAATCATTCCACACATTAAGCGAGTGAGATGTAGAGAATTTCAATACGATTTGTTTGGTACCTAAAGTTTTGAAATCGATCAAAGTATAAGGAAGTTACATCAAAAATACGAATTTAAACCCAATTGTAAGAATTTTCTGAAAATATCCTACTTTCGCTTTCACCTTAATTGAAGCATTTTCGGAAAGTGTAAGTTTACAGATATGTATTAGTCATATAAATTGCAAAATTAACTTTTTACTTATACCATTTGATATTACTAGCTAAACAAGTGTTGACAATAATTTAATGGTGTGTCAAACCATTTTATTTACGTTACTTATACCTATCAGTTGCAGCATTGCGTTATACATACTAAATGCTAACTAATTGCTTATATTTTGAAAACCTATAAAACTAGACCCAAATATTGTAAAAAAATGATTTGTAGGGATTTTCAGGACGTTTATTTTGGTATCTAGTATACTAAAATTTGTCAAGTTATAAGAAAGCGATTTCAAAATAAATATGTATTTATTTATTTTAGCCATAGTAAAAGGTAGGGAATTTAATATATATTCTTTCTAACGGTATTATTCTTTACATTTGACAATGTTAGCAGAAAGTCCCATCATTCGTATCAACGAATGAAATCTAGTTTATATTATATTCAGTCAAGAGTTATCTACCTTGGTTGTCTGATGCCCCTGAATATATTTATAAACTTTCAAGTCAATACCATAAACGGTTATTGAGATATAAGGTTTATAGTAACTTGCATGCAAAACTTTAACCAAAAGCTGCAACGTCAACGACGCCGACGCAAGGGCGACTACAATATCTCTCATATTCTTCGAATAGTCGAGCTAAAAAAATGGTAATATTCAATTGGTTATCATGACAACCAGAGTTCTACATGGATCAAGTTTATTTTAGCAACATTTGTAGAAAGTTAACCCCTGCCAAAACAATTCTAAAATTTAGCCTGCACTTTCGGAAAACGGGTCTCTTACTATATACATATAAGACAAATTAGTCTCGCCCCTGGTGGCCATGTTTTTTAACGGATTGGAACACTTTTAGGAATCTTGGTAGAAGGTTACCCAAAGAATATCTGTGCCAAAACATTTTTTAAATATGGCCTGTAGTTTTGAAGGAGATGATTTTTTTTAAAGTTTTCAGTACATGCATACTCGTATAAAGGCAAATTAGCTCCGCCAGAATAAGCCCCGCCCCTAGCGATTATGTTTTTCTACGGATCGGAATAATTTTAGCAATCTTAGTAGAGGGTTACCCAAGGAACATCTGTGCTAAAACATTTTGAAATCTGGTAAGTTGTTTTGAAGGAGATGATTTTTAAAGTTTTCATTTTTTTCTTTCCGTTGCTATGGCAACCAGAGTTCTACATGGATCAACCGTATTTTAGCAAAATTTGTGAAGGTTCACCCAAGGATCATCCCTGCCAAGTTAAATCAAATTCTGTCTAGCAGTTTCAGAGGAGATGTCGTTTAAAGTAAATTTTTGACGACACACAACGTACGACGACGGACGACGAACGTAGGGTGATCCTAATAGGTCACCATGAGCACGTTATGCTGAGGTGAGCTAAAAGTATTACTAAAATATGTTTAATTATATTCGATTATCATAAAATGTATTTTTCTACATACACTTTTATATGTAACTTCATTATCATGCATTTAGCCTAAAAAAATCATTTTAGGAGAGGGCTATCGCCTAATGTTGTTTTAACAGGATTTTAATCTACATACCTTATATTTAATTGAAACATGGTATGTATGTATGATTGCAATAAAATATGATTAAACCAAGTCGTGTACTTTATATTTATATAAACAAGCTTGAGTTTGAAAATAAAACATTGTGTATAATATTAATTGTGTTTGAAGCAACGTTTAATGTCGCACCGACGCTAAATGTCTGTAACGCCAAATGTCGCAAAAAATTGGACTGCAGCTATATGTCGCAACTTCAACTCCTTTATGAACGGAAATTAATAATCCGTTCTTTTTTGTTTTTGTTTTAAGCGGTTCACAACTGTTAAGTTAAAGCATGATATAAGTTTTGTACGTGGTAATAAATGGCTGTTCATTCAATTAGCCCCCATCGGTTTTGGTCGTCTGATTTGGGGAATTTGTTGGGACGATAGCCTCAGAAAAGACAGTCACAAAGAACCCCATACAACAGAATCATAGTGCGAGACAATCGTTAATATTTATTTCGAGTTGTTTTCCTTTTGAATAGGTATTAAAGTGGATTAAAGTTACATCTCACGGAGACTATAGTCAACAGTAAAAACACACGGAAAAGTCAGGTCAAGTTCAAACGGAACAGTAAGGGCAAGTTCACACTCAACATTTAGGGCAATTTCGCATGGAACATAATGGCAAGTACAAGCGAAACAGAGCAAGTTCACATGGAACAGTTTGGGAAAGTACACGCTTAAAAGTCTACATTAATGTTTTTCATCTTTTGAAGCTATCGCCTCACCAGTACTATCAGTGCTTTGATTTTTACCTTGGCATTATATATTGTCGTCGCCGGAATGTTTGTGTTGAATGAATGGGTTCATTATTGAATAGACATCGGAATTGCAAACTATAATTTAGAAGCCAGCTTCATAGACCTATTTTTTGTCAGTTGCAAACAGACAAGATCAACCGACTCTATTTAAGGTGTAGTATACCATCACTGAAGATTAATATTCATTACCTCCCCTTGATAATTTTGTCATGAGTTATCTCCCCTAAAAATGACTTTCTCCATTTTTTCTCCATTTTCCTAGGTTTTTGTTTTCATGAAATTCGAAACAGAATCATTAAATGCATCTTTCTACCGTGAGAATTTCTCGAAAATCAAACTCAGATTTTCATATTCTCAGATATTTACAATGGACTTTAATGTTAACTTAATTAGTGATTATCATACCCACATGTAATAAAACTTGGAAACAAGAGGACCATGACGGCTATGAAATCGCTCACCTGAGAACAAGGTATAAGTGGGTGGAAAAGAAACAGCATTCCCTGTTATCATTACGTACCCTTGAAACAAAGAAGAATAAACACAAGAAAACTCTTATACTTATAATTTGGTAAACCCGAGGGTAAGCACTTGGGAAACCGATATCATGTTCATGTTCCACTCCTCATATTATAAAAATAATTTATAAACAAAAACACCGGAATATTATAATACACCATTTCAACATAGTTATCTTTGATATAGATTTTACAGAAAAAAAGTGTATCCGTCGATTTCCCAAGGCTGGATGCATATAATCAACTTACACTGCACGGGGTCCAAGTGCAAAAACACGCCACCTGGCGGATACTGCATTACAATAACACACACACACACACACACACACACACACACACACATATATATATATATATATATATATAGATATAGATATATATATCGATATTGATATCATGGAAAATGGGCTCTGCCCCCTGCCAGCCATATTTTAGTCGGATCAAAATAATTCTAACAGTCTAGGTAGAGAGTGACCGAAGGAAAATTTATGCTGAAAAAAAAATTGAAATATAATAAGCACTGTTGGACATGAAAATGTTTCAAATTTGTACAACATACATAAATGGTAAACGGGCTCCGCCCCCTGGCGGCTATGTTTACTGACCAATCTAAATATTTTTTGCAGTCACGATAAAGCGTGACCCAAGGTACATTTGTGCAAAAAAGTCTTTGAAATCCAATTAGTACTTTTGGACAAGAAGAATTTGTACATATATGGAAAACAGGCTCCGCTCTCTACTGGCCATGTTTTTAGACGGATCATTTTAATTTTTACAATCTTGGCAGTAAGACACCCCAGCAGTATCTGCGACAAAAATCTTTTAAGTCCAATGAGTACTTTTGGACTAGAGGATTTTTTAAAATTTGTACTATATACATATTAGAAAAACAGGCTCCGCCCCCTGGTGGCCATGTTTTTTTTACCAATACAAATATTTTTTTCAATTTTGGTAGAAGGTGACCCCTGGAACATCTGTGCCAAAAAACTTTGAAATCCAGCCAGTAGTTTTAGGCAAGAAGATTTTTCAAAGTTGTACTATATGCATATAAGGAAAACGGGCTCCGCTCCCTGACGGACATGTTTTTTGACCGATCCAAAAAATATTTACAATCTTGTCTTGGTAGAGTGTGACCTTTAGGAGCATCTGTAATAAATCTTTGAAATCCAACCGTACTTTAGGACAGGAAGATTTTTCAAATTTGTACATATACATATAAAGAAAACGGGCTTCGTCCCCTAGCGGCCATGTTTTTCATGTCTTAGTAGAGAGTGACATCCCCCCCCCCCCAAAAAAAAACAAAAAAAAAAACTCTGTGCAATAATTATTTAAAATCCAGCCAGTACTTTTTTCAAAAAGAGGGCCATGATGGCCCCGAAACGCTCACCTGAGTACCATTGCTACAACTGATTACAAGGTTTTTAAACAGACAAGAATTCTGATATAACTCAATCTTAAACATTTTAGCCCTGACAATACTACACACAAAATATATAAGCACTGGGCCTTATGGTTTCAGAGGAGAAGACTTAGTGCGGGGTCATTTATCTCCAAAGGGCCACCATTTTGAAAATCTTGATAATGAACCATTAGATGATACTACATACCAAAAATCTAAGCTATAGGCCTTATGGATTCATAGTAGAAGATTTTTTTTAAAGATTTTCCTATATAACTCTATGTAAAAAAGTGACCCCTGGTGCGGGGGCATTTATCACCATAAGGTCATGATTTGTACAATCTTGGTAATGAACCATAAGATGATGCTACATACCAAATATCTAAGCTCTAGGCCTTATGGATTCATAGAAGAAGATTTTTAAAGATTTTCCTATATAACTCTATGTTAAACAAGTTACCCCTATTGCGGGGGCATTTATCCCTGTTTGGCTATGATTTGAACAATCTTGGTAATGAACCATTAGATGATGCTACATACCAAATATCTAAGCTCTAGGCCTAATGGATTCATAGAAGAAGATTTTTAAAGATTTTCCTATATAAATCTATGTAAAAAAAGTGACCCCTGGTGCGGGGGCATTTATCACCGTAGGGCTATGATTTGAACAATCTTGGTAATGAACCTTTAGATGATGCTACATACCAAATATCTAAGCTCTAGGCCTTATGGATTCATAGAAGAAGATTTTTTAAAGATTTTCCTATATAAATCTATATAAAACAAGTGACCCCTGGTGCGGGGGCATTTATCACCGTAGGGCTATGATTTGTACAATCTTGGTAATGGCCCATAAGATGATGCTACATACCAAATATCTAAGCTCTAGGCCTTGCAGTTTTGCAGAAGAAGATTTTCAAAGTTTGCATTTTTAAAATCTATTTTTAGCTCCTGTGACCTACTTTTTTAACCAATCTGAAAAATTTGTACAACTTTGATAGAGGGCATCATAAGGATGATTCCTGTGAAGTTTGGTCAAAATCCCTTCATCGGTTCATGAGGAGATGTTGTTTAAAGCAAATTGTTGACGACGGACGCACGCACGCACGCACGGACGACGGACGACGGACAAAAGGCGATCACAAAAGCTCACCATGAGCACGTTGTGCTCAGGTGAGCTAAAAAGTGGCCTTTTACACTTATATACAAGAACGTCGTATCCAATATAAGCCCAAATAAAAATAAAATTTGAATTTGTTCATCGATAAATTGTAACGAGGGAGGAAAATGTAGCGCACTGCGACTGGTGTTTCGTGGATTTACACATAGTTGTTTTCCTTCTTTCTCTATAGATAGAAAGATGCGAGTCGTGTAAGAATCTTATTTATTTCGCGTCGATTTTTTTGGACAGCAGCTTTGATATTGAGTATACACAATTTTCCAAATAATCCTTAAAAATACATGTAATAGAATAGAATAAAAAAAACAACAACTCTGGCCTATGAGCACCTTTTAGAAATGGTAAAATATTATGAAAGAGAAAGTCTGCAATAAACAATAAGTGAAGAATGAAACATTTACATTGTACATTGTGTCCGATCTCGCTATGTGTCCTGTGAATTTCATGAAAGAAGAAGGCCATGATGGCCCTGAATTACAAACCTGAGAAATATTGCCGTCATTGCATTTTTTTAACATACTGAATACAAAATCCATGCAGGGATACAGCAAAATAATTGTAATTCCACACAAAAGCTGTACCTGTGGTCCAAACTGTGATGGTCATAGCTAAAAAATCATGTGACCCCTAGGGTGGGACTATTTTTTTACCCAAGAGCCATGGTTTGAAAACTTGGTTAATGTCTACAAGGCAATGTTACATACCAAATATCTAAACCTATGATCTTGTGGATCTTTTAAAGGTTCTCGTATTTAAGTCTATGTAAGATCTAGGGACCCTGGGATGGGCCAATTTTGACCCAAGAGCCTAATGTAAACAAAGTTGGTAGATGACCATAAGGCCATGTTACACGTCAACTATCTAAACCCATGATCGTGTGGTTCTGACAAGAAGATTTACTAGTTTTTCCTATATAAGCCTATGTAAAATCAAGTGACCCCTGGGGCGGGGCCAATTTTGACCCCAGGGTCATGATTTGAACAAACTTGGCAGGGTCCACTAGACAATGATATACACCAAATATCTAAGCTCTAGGCCTTGCAGTTTTGCAGAAGAATATTTCAAAGTTTGCATTTTTAAAACATATTTTAGTTCCTGTTACTTACTTTTTCAACTAATCAAAATAATTTAATCAATCTTGATAGAGGGCATCATAAGGATGATTCCTATGAAGTTTGGCCAAAATATATTCAGCGGTTTAGGAAGAGATGTTGTTTAAAGGAAATTGTTGACGCTGGGCGCACGTACAGACTCACGCACGCACGAACGACGGTCGCCGGACAAAAGAGTGAGCAAAAAATGCAAAAAAATGGCCGTAAGCCTAGTGAACAGAAAGTGGGAGATTATATGTCGCAGTACTTGCAGTTGAAGGAGAGGTTCATTGCTAGGAAATTTTACCATGTTTGGTTCAGCATCAATCAACGGCAAAAAAGAAAATAACAAAGCCTTGTTGATTTATTTATGTCTAATACCGTACCAGAAAAGCTGATAGTCCCATACATACACCTCCATACCACACACACTGGTAATTATCGATAGTGCTGAAGACTTGTACAGACAATGGCATAAACAACCTTATAGTTAAATTTCATGATACTTTTACTCATTTAATGACAGATCATGTCTGTTTGGTTCAGCATCAACAACGAAAAAATAATGGCTACAACAAAGGGGCGTAATCCAATGGAATCTGCCCAATTATGCGCCTACAAGTCTAGCTCAATTTAGCAAAACATGTACCTCCGGTAGCCTATAAATCAGTCCAGATTTCACAGCATTCAAAACAGTTTCCAAGAGTTTATTTCCGGTAATCTGGGCAATAATAATTAAGTTTTACTCTCCACCTATTTCCAAGAAAAAGATCTTTTATATCTAAAAATGAAATAGATTTTTTTAGCTTGTCGGTTGTTTTTAAGAAAAAAAAGGCGAATTATTTGTATTTTCATCTCTGTATTGTCGTAGTCGCTGGCAGCGTAGCCGTCATAAACCTTGGTCATAGCTTTTACATCTTCTGTCATCAAACTTCACAAACTTATTCACTATCTCTAGGGCTACAATTCCATCAACAGCCATTACTATTGGGTCCATTTTTACCAAATTTATCTCTCTTAAAAATACAGCGAAAAACATTAACCATGGCGATAACTTCTAAACTATAAATCGTCTGTCATTAAACTTCTCATACCTGGCGTGCTTTCAATATGACAAACCGTATGCAACCAGTCGCTTACAGACAGATACTGAGTTATCTTAGGACCATATAGCATGTTGTTCACGTGCACCCTTCTGCTGTACATCGTGGTTTATGACAATGAGAGACTGTAAACGTAAGGTTGCATACGGTTTGTCATACTGAACGTACGTCTGTTCATTATAACAAGGGCTTTATACTCATCAAGGGCCGTAACTCTTACTCAGATGGTACGTCAAACTGTAACTTAACAATGAAAATAATGACTTGCACACTAAAGTTCTCCGGCGACGTGATGCTTTAACATCAAAATGTCTACTTGTTACCTTAAAGAGGCAGGGCCTCCGTGGCCGAGAGGGTAAAGTCGCTGACTTAATCACTCATTCAGCCCCTCACCGCCTGGGTTCGAATCCTGACAGGTTCACTCGGATTTACATGTGAGGAAGCCTTTCAGCTGGCTTGCGGTTGGTCGGTGGTTCTACCCGGATGCCTCCGTGGATTCGGGCTCTTCCTCCACCTGTAATTAGCTGGACGTCGCTATATGACTGAAATACTGTCGAAGCAACGGTAAACTCAAAAAGTCTAGTCAAGTCTTAAAGAGGCGAAATTATACACTAGCCCATTTAACATGTGTGGAGGTCAAACAAAATATGCAGAAACATACGGATGTATAATAAAAGCGGAGTTGTCAGAAAGTATTGTTACGCCCCGCCTGCAGACCCTCTGTTTAGTGTTAAAGTAACTATTGTCGGGGAACTAACATCAAAACTGCGCAGCTTTAAAATTAAACATATTTTTGTTAACATATACTCTTCGTAAAGCCGCGGTCACATCCCGCCGTACTTGCAAGTGCGTGCTGTCTACTTGCAAAAGCGTGGGCTAAAATTGGAGATCCCTACGTGGTGAGTACCGCCTCCGTATGGATTTGTGAGCACGCAGACACGCCGTTGTACTTTTGGTGCATGAGAAACTTTCGCTGCGTTCGGTCTTCGGATTCATCCCAGTACGGGTAACGCACTGACTCCGTGAGTTTTTTAATTCTCTTGCTCTACGGACGGCGCACTTGGCACTTGCGTGTTGCACACGTGATAAGTGCATGGTCTGTGCTGACTCGGCACTTCCGCAGTTCTACGATCGAATTAGCACGCATAACTCACGTGGGTCGTACCGAGGAAACACGTGCTTTGCACTTACAACGCACGTTGTGTGCACTGATTTCTGCAGTATATAAAATCCGAGCCGACGGACGAGTGCCAACATTTGACTCAACATCGGACGGAAAAACTCACGTTCATAGCACTTGCACGCACTTATAACATGCGTGTGAATAATGACACCGTACGTGAGTAGAACAATGTGTACAGTGTTCATACGCTAACGTGGTAATCGCACGGAGGTCGTATGTTGTAAGCACGTACAACTCACCACGTGTGCAACGAACGATGCATGCTCACAGCCACATACTTACACCTCGCGCAAACCGTGCGAGTGACATGTTTTGACGCACTCCCTCAATGCTGCCACTCCCTCCCCACGTTCTTCGGCCGTGGACTCCCCACAAAACGTACGGACTAAAACACGCACGTTGGGTTGTGACCGGCCCTTAATGCCGTAGTCCAAACCCGCCGTATTGTCTACTTGCAAAAACGTGGGCAAACAATGGGGATCAGTACGTGTTGAGTACTGCCTCCGGACGGATTTGGGAGCGCGAAGACACGCCGTAGTACTTCAAGTGCATGAGAAACTTTCGCTGCGTTCGGTCTACGGATTCATCTCAGTACGGGTGACGCGCGTGCTTTCTTCAGCCTACGAGCGCCCAAACACTGACTTGGTGAGTCTTTTAAATCCCCCCACACAGTTTCTTGCTCTTCGGACGGCGCACTTAGCACGTACAAGCGTGTTCTGTGCTGAATCGGCACTGTCGAATGAGCACGCAGAACCCACGTGGGCTGTACCGAGTAAGCACATGCTCTGCACTTACAACTCACCTTGTTCACACTGATTTCAGCAGTATATAAAAGGTCATCCGATATAAACCCCCACGACATCAGGCGGAAATACTCGCGTTCATCGCACCTGCACGCACTTAAAGCATGTAAGTTAGCAGCACGTGTAAATACAGCCTCCGTATGCTAACGTGGCAATCGCACGGAGATCGTACGTTGTAAGCACGTACAACTCACCACGTGTGCAACGTACAATGCACGCAACCGCTCACGACCAAGACTGGTGAGAAAGTCACGTACTTACACCTTGCGCAAACCATGCGTGTGATGTGCGTTGAGGTACCCCCCCCCCACCCCTCCTGCTTCCACTCCCTCCCCAACGTTCCCAGAAAAATGAAGCGGCCGTGCCCCCACCCCCGCCAAAAAAATAATAATAAGAAGAACAAAAACGTACGGACTAAAAACACGCACGTTGGGCAGTGACCAGGCCTTAAACAATGCAGATTCATATAAAATATCCATCGATTCTTTGTTTATGTACCATAATAAGTATACATTACATATTAATTCAGACTATATTCAATAACACACGCGTTAAGTGCTTAATGTTACTACGAGTATAATACACAAGTTCACCTTGTTACCGCTATAATAAACGATCTACTAGACAGTATTTATATCTTACGGTAAAACTTTAATCGGCGTGCATATTCAAAATACAACGAACAGTGTCACAATCGAATGTTGTTAGACTTTAAAATAGATATTTTAATATTTTAAGTACTCATTATCATACTGAACTTGAAGTAAACAATGTCATCTTTTCTTTTTAAACCTTCCTATAATGTTTATTTACTAGGAATTCCATAATAACTAGAAATGTGTCCATAGGACACGGATGCCTCCGCCATTATGTTTATTAGAGGATACTTTTGTCAGTGAATAAAAAACACTGGATATATGAAAGAAGATTTTAAGATCAAATGAGCGCTGTGATCTTGACATCAAGCAAATAACGTAATATACACCTTCAAGCCAGCAACCTATATTTATTTTGTGACAGTGTTTTGTCCTAAGGCCCCCCCCCCCCCTTGTGTTATTTCAAAACATGACTATACACAACAAAGATACAACCTAGACATGACTGCTTACACAAATTTTAAACTAACTGCTGTGACCTTGACCTTGAAGCTAGCAACTTGGTTCTTGATTGCGTTACATCATATTCTAGGGATCAATTGTGCCAAGTTAATTCAAAACAAAATCATTTACAACAAAGTTAAAGCCGAGATTTGATTCAAAGGTCAACCAAGTCCTGTGACATTGACCTTCAAGCTAGCAATCTGGTTCTTGTTTGCAACACATCATCTTGTCCTTAGAATCACTTACGCCAAGTTATTTGAAAACACCACTATATATAATAAGCTTACAGCTGGTACAAGATTTAAAGATCAACTGAGTGCTGTGACTTTGACCTTAAAGCTAGCGACCCGGTTTTTGTGTGTCCTCACAGTGTCATCTCCGAACCACCACTTGTATCAATTAATGTGAAAAACGAATAAGCAAGACCAAAGTTACAGCTGGGACAATAATGTTAAGGTCAATTGACTTCTGTGACCTTGACCTTCAAGCTAGCCATCTGGTTCTTGTTCGTGACACATCGACTTGTCCTAAGGATCTCTTGTACCATGTTATTTGAAAAAACAGCAACAACAACAACCAATCAACACCAAAGTTACAACTGGGACATGATTTTAAGGTCAACTGAGTGCTGTGAGTTTGGTCTTCAAGCTAGCAACTTGGTTCTTGTTCGCGACACATCGTCTTGCCCTAAGGATCACTTGTGCCAATTAATTTTAAAAAGCGGCCATACATAACGAAGTTACAGCTGGGACACTACTTCTTACAGAGAGAGAGAGAGAGAGAGAGAGAGAGAGGGCTGTAACACTATATGCCCGTCAACAATTCAAAGCGGGGGCATAAAAATGGACAGTCGACAGCGTAATTAATTGAAGCGTGACAGGCACAAGCAGGGAAGTTAGATGTTGTACAGCGTGACAGGCACGGACAGAGAAAGTAGATGTTGTACAGCGTGACAGGCACGGACAGAGAAGGTAGATGTTGTACAGCGTGACAGACACGGACAGAGAAGGTAGATGTTGTACAGCGAGGCAGGCACGGACAGAGAAGATAGATGTTGTACAGCATGACAGACACGGACAGAGATGGTAGATGTTGTACAACGTTGACAGGCACGGACAGAGATGGTAGATGTTGTACAGCGTTGCAGGCACGGACCACACAAGGAGGATGTTTTCCGCCTGATAGGAACGGACAGAAAGGGTAGATGTTGTACCGCGTGACAAGCAGGCACGGACAGATATATATATATATATAGTACAACGTTACAAGCGCGGATTGGGAAGTTAGATGTACATCGTGGCAAGCACGGGAAGGTAGATGATTGCCGCCTTAGAGGAACGAACGCAATAGCCCGTTGGACCTTAAAGTGCGTTCCAAAACAGCCTTATATTTGTCTCAAGCATACATAGCCTCAAAATGACTGAAATACTGTTGGTGGGATGTTGAAATCCAATAATCCAAAGATTTTTATACCATTTTTTTTAATTTTATTATTATTATTTTTTTTGTAGAGCTGTTTTTTTTGTTCTTTGACTTAACATTCGTAGACAATTTAAAATCTAAAATTAAGCAGTTGCCATAATCCATTTAATTCACCCGGTTTTGTGATTTCCTTATAGTTCTCGAAACATTTCGCACATGATACATTTGGTAGATAGCTGAGATTGAGATGTGTTTATACTATATGTGACTATGGTATATATGTATACATATAGATATATATGTGGGCAAGTCTAATAAAAAGACTCACAAACCTAGAGATAAAAGCGGAGAATGATATAGACATCTTGACGCACAAAACGCAATGCAACACTTAAGAGATTTGGCGAGGACGGCCGTCATGAGAATCGATCGGCAGTCGCCGAGACGTTGCCTCTGCACACGGCGATACGAGGACCAAATAAGAAGGAGATTCCAATACAAGTACTTATCGATCAAGTCAGGCGTATACAACCGTGTGTTCGTGGTAGACAAGTTTCTTTTCTGCTTCAACAAGAGACGGAACAAGATTAGAAATGCCTTTAGAAAAGGAAGGCGTTTGCCAAGAAAATGTGTACTATTTATCAGATTCAGGGGTTTTTTTCGTATATTGATAGTTACAAGGTTGGATATATAGTGTTTGGTCGTATGTAATTAGAGTTATTGAACGGTTGTATATAGTGTATGGTCGTATGTTATTAGAGTTATTGAACGGTTGTATAAAGTGTTTTGTCGTATATTGATAGAGTTACTGAACGGTTATATATAGCGAATGGCCGTAGTGTTTGACATCGAATTATAAGTATTTAACATAAGAGTTACTGAACGGTTGTAAATTTTAAACGGTTGTATATAGTGTTTTGTCGTATATTGATAGAGTTAATGAACGGTTGTGGATATTAGAGTTATTGAACGGTTGTATATAGTGTATGGTCGTATGATATTAGAGTTATTCAACGGTTGTATATAGTGTTTTGTCGCATATTGATAGAGTTATTAAACGGTTATATATATTGAATGGCCGTAGTGTTTGACATCGAGTTATAAGTATTTAACATAAGAGTTATTAAACGTTTGTATATAGTGTATGGTCATATGCTGATAGAGTTACTGAACGGTTGTATATAGTGTATGGTCGTATGCTGATAGAGTTACTGAACGGTTGTATATAGTGTATGGTCGTATGTTGATAGAGTTACTGAACGGTTGTATATAGTGTATGGTCGTATAATGATAGAGTTACTGAACGGTTGTATATAGTGTATGGTCGTATAATGATAGAGTTACTGAACGGTTGTATATAGTGTATGGTCGTATAATGATAGAGTTATTAAACGTTTGTATATAGTGTATGGTCATATGCTGATAGAGTTACTGAACGGTTGTATATAGTGTATGGTCGTATGCTGATAGAGTTACTGAACGGTTGTATATAGTGTATGGTCGTATAATGATAGAGTTACTGAACGGTTGTATATAGTGTATGGTCGTATAATGATAGAGTTACTGAACGGTTGTATATAGTGTATAGTCGTATAATGATAGAGTTACTGAACGGTTGTATATAGTGTATGGTCGTATGTTGATAGAGTTATTGAACGGTTGTATATAGTGTATGGTCGTATAATGATAGAGTTATTGAACGGTTGTATATAGTGTATGGTCGTATAATGATAGAGTTACTGAACGGTTGTATATAGTGTATGGTCGTATAATGATAGAGTTAATGAACGGTTGTATATAGTGTATGGTCGTATAATGATAGAGTTATTGAACGGTTGTATATATTGTATGGTCGTATAATGATAGAGTTACTGAACGGTTGTATATAGTGTATGGTCGTATAATGATAGAGTTACTGAACGGTTGTATATAGTGTATGGTCGTATGTTGATAGAGTTACTGAACGGTTGTATATAGTGTATGGTCGTATAATGATAGAGTTATTGAACGGTTGTATATAGTGTATGGTCGTATAATGATAGAGTTACTGAACGGTTGTATATAGTGTATGGTCGTATATGATAGAGTTACTGAACGGTTGTATATGGTGTATGGTCGTATAATGATAGAGTTACTGAACGGTTGTATATAGTGTATGGTCGTATAATGATAGAGTTACTAACGGTTGTATATAGTGTATTCGTATTGATAGGGTTACTGAACGTGTATATGTGTATGGTCGTATAATGATAGAGTTACTGAACGGTTGTATATAGTGTATGGTCGTATAATGATAGAGTTACTGAACGGTTGTATATGTGTATGGTCGTATATGATAGAGTTACTGAACGGTTGTATATAGTGTATGGTCGTATAATGATAGAGTTACTGAACGGTTGTATATAGTGTATGGTCGTATATTGATAGAGTTACTGAACGGTTGTATATGGTGTATGGTCGTATAATGATAGAGTTACTGAACGGTTGTATATAGTGTATGGTCGTATAATGATAGAGTTACTGAACGGTTGTATATAGTGTATGGTCGTATGTTGATAGAGTTACTGAACGGTTGTATATAGTGTATGGTCGTATAATGATAGAGTTACTGAACGGTTGTATATAGTGTATGGTCGTATGTTGATGAGTTACTGAACGGTTGTTATATGATGTATGGTCGTATAATGATAGGGTTACTGAACGTTGTATATAGTGTATGGTCGTATAATGATAGGGTTACTGAACGGTTGTATATAGTGTATGGTCGTATAATGATAGAGTTACTGAACGGTTGTATATAGTGTATGGTCGTATAATGATAGAGTTACTGAACGGTTGTATATAGTGTATGGTCGTATAATGATAGGTTACTGAACGGTTGTATATAGTGTATGGTCGTATATGATAGAGTTACTGAACGGTTGTATATAGTGTATGGTCGTATTGATAGAGTTACTGAACGGTTGTATATAGTGTATGGTCGTATAATGATAGGGTTACTGAACGGTTGTATATAGTGTATGGTCGTATAATGATAGAGTTACTGAACGGTTGTATATAGTGTATGGTCGTATAATGATAGAGTTATTGAACGGTTGTATATAGTGTATAGTCGTATAATGATAGAGTTACTGAACGGTTGTATAGAGTGTATGGTCGTATTGATAGAGTTATGAACGGTTGTATATAGTGTATGGTCGTATAATGATAGAGTTACTGAACGGTTTGTATATAGTGTATGGTCGTATATGATAGAGTTATTGAACGGTTGTATATAGTGTATGGTCGTATGTTGATAGAGTTATGAACGGTTGTATATAGTGTATGGTCGTATGTTGATAGAGTTATGAACGGTTGTATATAGTGTATGGTCGTATGTTGATAGAGTTATGAACTTGTATATAGTGTATGGTCGTATGTTGATAGAGTTATTGAACGGTTGTATATAGTGTATGGTCGTATAATGATAGGTTACTGAACGTTGTATATAGTGTATGGTCGTATAATGATAGAGTTACTGAACGGTTGTATATATGTATGGTCGTATAATGATAGAGTTACTGAACGGTTGTATATAGTGTATGGTCGTATAATGATAGAGTTACTGAACGGTTGTATATAGTGTATGGTCGTATAATGATAGAGTTACTGAACGGTTGTATATAGTGTATGGTCGTATAATGATAGAGTTACTGAACGTTGTATATAGTGTATGGTCGTATAATGATAGAGTTACTGAACGGTTTGTATATAGTGTATGGTCGTATTGATAGAGTTACTGAACGGTTGTATATAGTGTATGGTCGTATAATGATAGAGTTACTGAACGGTTGTATATAGTGTATGGTCGTATAATGATAGAGTTACTGAACGGTTGTATATAGTGTATGGTCGTATAATGATAGAGTTACTGAACGGTTGTATATAGTGTATGGTCGATATATGATAGAGTTACTGAACGGTTGTATATAGTGTATGGTCGTATAATGATAGGGTTACTGAACGGTTGTATATAGTGTATGGTCGTATAATGATAGAGTTAATGAACGGTTGTATATAGTGTATGGTCGTATAATGATAGAGTTACTGAACGGTTGTATATAGTGTATGGTCCTATGTTGATAGAGTTAATGAACGGTTGTATATAGTGTATGGTCGTATAATGATAGAGTTACTGAACGGTTGTATATAGTGTATGGTCGTATAATGATAGAGTTACTGAACGGTTGTATATAGTGTATGGTCGTATAATGATAGGGTTACTGAACGGTTGTATATAGTGTATGGTCGTATGTTGATAGAGTTACTGAACGGTTGTATATAGTGTATGGTCGTATGTTGATAGAGTTACTGAACGGTTGTATATAGTGTATGGTCGTATGTTGATAGAGTTACTGAACGGTTGCATATAGTGTATGGTCGTATGTTGATAGAGTTATTGAACGGTTGTATATAGTGTGAGGTCGTATAATGATAGAGTTAATGAACGTTTGTATATGGTGTATAGTCGCATGTTGATAGAGATATTGAACGGTTGCATATAGTGTATGGTCGTAGTAATTGACATGGAGTTTGGAGAATTGACATTGACATCGAACGGTTGTATATAGTATTGTCGTTTAGACATAGAGTTAATGAACGTTTGCATATAGTGTATGGTCGTTTATTGATAGAGTTATTTAACGTAGTGCACACGGCGATACGAGGACCAAATAAGATTGAGATTCCAATACGAGGACTTATCGATCAAGTCAGGCGTATAAAACTTGGTAGACAAGTTTCTTTTCTGTTTCAGCAAGAGACGGAAAATAATAAGAAATGCCTGAAAAAAATAAGCTTCTGAAGAATATTGTAATATGTAATAAAAGGTTGTGAGGTTTTAAGGTTTTTATTGTCGTAGTATTTGACATAGCATTACTGAACGTTTGTATAAATTGTATGGTCGTATATTGAAAGAGATATTGAACGGTTGTGTTTATGGTCGTAGTAATTGACATAGAGTTATTCGTATATTGATTTATTGAATGGTTGTATATAGTATTTGTTTGTATGTTGATAAAGTTATTGAATGGTTGTATACAGTGTATGGTCGTATATTGATAAAGTTATTGAATGGTTGTATACAGTGTATGGTCGTATATTGATAAAGTTATTGAACGGTTGTATACAGTGTATGGCCGTATATTGATAAAGTTATTGAACGGTTGTATACAGTGTATGGTCGTATATTGATAAAGTTATTGAACGGTTGTATACAGTGTATGGTCGTATATTGATAAAGTTATTGAACGGTTGTATACAGTGTATGGTCGTATATTGAACGGTTGTATATAGTGTATAGTCGTATATTGACAGAGTTTTAACGGTTGTGTTTAGGTCGTAGTATTTGGTATTTGACATAGAGTAATTGAACGGTTGTATATAGTGTATGATCGTATATTGATAGAGTTATTGAACATATGTATATAGTGTATTGTCGTATATTAATATACGCATCTAGTACATGGTCGTATATAATATATGGTCGTAGTATTTGACACAGAGTTATCGAACGGTTGTATATAGTGTACGGTCGTATATTGATAAAGTAACTGAACGGTTGCATATGGTATATGTTCTTATATCGATAGAGTTATTGAACGTTTGTATATGGTATGGTGTATGTTTTTTGGTTTTTATGAAGTGATATAGTGTGGTGTTGATAAAGTTATTGAACGGTTGTATATGGTATACGGTCGTATGTTGATGGACTTTTGAAGGTTTGTGTGCATATAGTGTAAGGTCGTATTTGATAGAGTTATTGAACGGTTGTGTTTATGGCCGTAGTATTTGACACAGAGTTATCGAACGGTTGTGTTCACTGAACTGTTGTATTTAGTGTATGGTCGTTTTCATTAAACGGTTGTATATCGTGTATGGTCGTAGCATTTTACAAAGAATTATGGAACAATTACATGTAGTAAATGGTTGTAGTAACTGCCATCAACTTATGTAAATCACGGTTGTATAAAGAAAGGATATGGAATAGGTCTAATCGAGAAGTAGTGATTTTTTTCTAATTGCTAACTTTAATATAAAATAAATTCAATATCCTCTGAAAACAAAAAAATGTGTCTCCGAGACAATGATGCTCCGCCGGCATATGATAAGATCCAAATATTTGCTTGTATTTTTTAAAAGTTTATATAATGATGTACATTTGAATAAAGTTTCATGATGATGTGAAGTTACCTTTATAGAATCAAAGCGCTGGAGGCACTGGAGTTATGTGTGTCTCAAGTGGAAGAGGGTTTGACGAGCTGCATATATGCAGGGTAACTTAGTTTTTCCAGATATTAAACTTATATTAAAATAATAAACGACTGTCATAATATAGGAGGAGTAAGAGTGGCAATGTGCTAATTGTTATCCGTCTGTTAAATAACCCTTAACGTTAAAGCAGGGTTATTGGCATTGTGGTAAAATTGAACCACCGTTTATTAAATTTACTGTGATAAACAAAAGACATGAGACAATACTGTTCTCTTAGCATTATCAGCGCTTTGATTTGTACTAGCGAGCGACGGCAAAGTTTCTATTTAAAGATGCAACTCAGAGGCTCCGTACTGTGTTTTTAGTAACTTCGGATAGCAAATATACACCTTTATTAGCCATTCTATAGAGCGACAAATAACCCCTGGATATATTTCTGATGTATCTGAAATAGCTAGATGTGATTATAAGGAGGTTATACGGATTTTTATCGTAATTTCAGCCTTCTATATGGACCATTGAAACACCACTAAATAAACGAAACCTGCACATCCACCATCCAAATTCAAGCATGAGCCACCTTTGCATTCGAAAGAAACTATATACTCCTCCGCGTTGTAAAGTGAGTTACGCAACATCTTAGGGAAAATAGTTCTTCTGTACTGCATACAATTACTGTGTCCCGTAAATATTTATTTTTACTCAAAGATGAGTTTTCACTACTTTGGGCTGAATATCAGAATAAATGTATTGCAGAGGTCTGCTCAATCGTTCGGTCATTCATACAAAATTGAGAGGTTATTTGGATTAAATGTAGAGAAACGGACCCTCAAATGAAGGTACTATAGTTGTGAATAACTACGTCACACACAACTAAAAAGAATCTTAAACACAGGTAAACCTGGGACAACATAAGGAATTTTACAAGGCCATACAATTATGTAAATACTACTGGTAAATAATTCACATCACGATGTTTATGTATGTCAAGTTTCAGGAAAAAACTTCATAGAAAAAAAACTTTAAGGCAAATGCAAAACAACCAATTTTAACATGTTAATCAAACCATGAAATATAGGTCACTGCCATTAATCTGCATACATATGTTCATAGAAAAAACAAGAAGGCCATCTCGCCCTTGATCGCTCACCAGAGTACATCAACTTATTTAAAACGTTTCAATTCTAAAAGGAAACTACACGACCCCCCTTGTGGCCTCATTTTTAAAAGGATCAACTTTATTTTAGTTTAGTTTAAACTTATTTATTCAGTAAATTTCCATATACAATATTCATTAACAATATAATAAGGATTAAACGAAAGAAATATTCTTATCGTGTTCTTCTCCGTTTTACAATATTTTTAAAAAGTAATATGGCTTAATGTACATGAATATGTTAATAACTACAATCTTTTTCCAAGGGAAAAAATGCATAAAAGATATCAAGAAA
The DNA here is from genome assembly GCA_021229015.1 of Solen grandis. Lineage (NCBI taxonomy): Eukaryota > Metazoa > Mollusca > Bivalvia > Adapedonta > Solenidae > Solen > Solen grandis. The sequence goes on from CM037795.1 coordinate 3,166,839, forward strand.
ATAATATTAATAGGTGAAAACAACATTGCAATATATGAGAATGAAGAAAACTTAAAGAGATGACAGTGATCAGTGGTGGATTGGTTGGTGACAGGTAAAATCATATAATGGTATAGGGGAGTCTCTCTCAAAAACAAACATTAATTATCGAAGCGTTTGGAGGCTTTGATAAATGAATGAACAGCCTCAACAATTTTTATATTGTTTTCATGTTCAAGATTAATATCACCGACTAAAAGTATATTAAGATTTATATTATGTATGGAGGAAAGATCATTGAACATCGTAGTTCTGGCATTATTGTAATTTGGGCAATATAATAAATAATGTTCAACGCTCTCGACTGCACCGCAAGTACATAGAGGAGAATTTACCATATTTTTCATGTATAAAACCTGATTCAAAGGACTACAGTCTGTACGCAGTCTGGCATGAAAAATTTGATATTTTCTATCACCATGGTAATAATAATTGGGTACATTGATGCAATCAGTATTAATTAATCCTTTAAACTCTGAGATTGATTTAGCATTTCTTATTTCAGCTGGCAAGTTGTTCCATTCTTGTACAACTGAAGGCAAAAATGAATTCTGATAGAGATTAGTATTTGAATGAATACTTCTAATATTACTTGCATTTCTAAGGTTAAATTGAGATATATTACCAACTTGTTCAGGTACAAGTTCTTGCAAATAAATAGGGGATAAACCGTGGACCATTTTATAAAATAATATCAATTTGAGCTTTCTTATTCTTGACTGAAGAGATTCCCAACATGTTTCAGTAGATAATTTATCAATAGACACAAGTTTAGTGGTACCAGTAACAATTCTAGAAGCCTCATTTTGAATCTTATCTAGTTCGGCTTTTTCATATAATGTACAATTGTCAAAAATAACATCACCGTTTTCAAGCAAAGGCCTTATAAAAGTAGTATATATTATTTCTAATGTCGATCTATCTAATAAGAATTTCATTCTTTTCATGATATTTATACGGTTCCATGCTTTCGACTTAATATATTCAATTTGATGATGCCAAGAAAGACTGCTAAAAAGATATATTCCTAAGTGTTTATGATTGTCAACTTCTGTTATTAACTCATTATTCATTATAACACGGGGATGATTAACAATATTCCTTTTCTTTGTAAATAGTAGGGACTCGGTTTTCTTAGGATTAAATTTAACCAACCAAGTGTTAGCCCAATTACTAATTTTGTCTAAATCATTGTTCAGAGTTGCTGACGCTGACGCTGGGTTGTCAACAGTAATGAAGAGTCCAGTGTCATCTGCAAACAGTCTAATATGTGAATTAATATTATCTACAATATCGTTTATGTAAATTAAAAACATAAGAGGACCTAGCAAAGATCCTTGAGGCACCCCGGCCCTAATATGTATAGGATCAGACTTTACACCTTGTAATAATACTCTTTGTGTTCGGTCTGTTAAATAATCCTGAAACCAGGCAAGCAAATCTCCTGCGATACCAGCAGCCTTTAGTTTGATAATAAGACCCTTGTGCCAAACGCGATCAAAAGCTTTGCTGATATCGCAGAAGACTACCCTGACTTCATTGCCAGAATCAACTGTTGATAAAATAAAATTATATAAATATGTTAATTGATTAATAGTAGAATCGCCTGGCATAAAACCTGACTGATATTTCGTTATTGTATTACATTCGATGAAAAAATTATGCACATGTTTATAAATACATTTCTCAAATACCTTTTCGATAGAACTAAGTAGTGAGACAGGCCTATAATTAGAAACAGTAGATCGATCCCCTGATTTATATATCGGGCAGACATTAGCCTCTTTCCAGGAAGATGGTACGATACCCAGTAACAATGATTATTAAATATATTACATAAAGGAATTGATAATTCATTTGCCACTTCACGGAGAACATAATTATTTATCAAATCAGGCCCGACAGCTTTTGCTGTTTTCAAAGTTTTTAAAATATCATTAACCTCTTGAGGTGTTATTGTTATAGAACTCAGTTGTTTATCTGGTTGGGGTAACACAGGATCACCAGCCATTGTTTCATCTATTACAGTTTGATCATAAAAGTATTTATTAAATATATTAGCTTTATCGATATTCTGATCAAATAAGGAATCATTATATTCTAAGAGTGGTATCTTCTGAGATTGATAATTATTCAATAAGGACTTAAGAGATGTCCACCATTTTTTTTTTTTGAGTTTTTATAACCAGTTTTAAGTTAATTACAAAATTTTGAGATATATTCTTCTTTACTTTGTCTAATATTTAGAATAACATCATTTCGAAGCCGCCTAAAAATATTCCAATGATAAATAGACATAGTTTTCTTTGCTTTTCTATAGGCTCTCTTACGTTTCCTTATCATCAATTTAATTTTGGTTGTTATCCAAAGATGCTCATTTGGAAATACTCTTATTTCTTTATTTGGAATACATTCTTTTGATATGTTATGTAATTTTTCAGTAAAAGCTAAAACATATTTATTGATATCTGCATCGTCAAAATCATTCCAGTTAGTAATACTAGCAAGTTGTCGTAATTTAACATAATCCCCTTTATCAAAGTACCAAACGTGACGAATAAGCGACTTGGTTTTAGCAGTTATGTTAGACATTCATTAGGTGACACCATATCTGCAAAATGAAATCAAATTCTATTCTGATCAGTGGTTTCACAGAAGAAGAATTTTGAAATTTTCTATAAAAGTATATAAGGAAATAAGCTGACCCCATAGGAGCCTCATTTTTCAATGGATCAACTTCATTTCAGCAATTATGGTAGAATTGGAACCTTTAGGTTCTGGCTGGGTTTAAAAAAAATTTCTTTAAAGAGTATATAAGGAAATTTGCAACCTTTTTCAAGGGATCAACTTCATTTTAGGAATTATGGTAAACATTCATAAGTTGACCATTAGTGCCAATAGAAATCAAATTCTGACGATTGGTTTTACAGTAAAGAATTTTGAAATTTTCTATATTTAGTACATAAAGAAACTAGCTGAACTCCTAGGGGCCTCATTTTTCAAGGGATCAACTTTAAGCAATTATGGTAGACACTCATGAGGTGACTATTTTTGCAAAAGGAAATTAAATTCTGACAATTAACTTCACAGAAGAAGAATTTTGAAATTTTCTACATAAAATATATAAGGAAATTCGGCAACCCCCCAGAAGCCTCTTTTTTGAAGTGATCAACTTTATTTCAGCAATTGTAATTCTTGAGGTGACCATTTGTGTCAAAAAAAAAATTAAATTCTGACCATCGGTTTCAGAGGAGAAGATTATTAATTTTTTATATTGTTTTCCGTTGCAATGGTAACCATAGTTCTACATGGATCAAGTTTATTTAACAATTTTTGTAATGGTTTATCCAAGGATCATCCCTGCCAAGTTTAATCAAATTCTGTTTAGCGGTTTCAAATTGTTGACGACGGACGCAGTGTGATCCTAAAAGTTCACCTTGAGCACGTTGTGCTCTGATGAGCTATATAACTAAGCTGAGGTGAAAATGAGGCAAAGCAACCTATTAAACCATGTTCATCCAACCGTGAAAGATAGGTCACAGCCTTAAATTTGCATAAAAATCATCATCATCATCATTATCCAGTTTTGATTCTCCAGGCCTTGAATTATTCCTTTTCACAAGGGTTAGGCCTGGCTGTGCAGTCGGGAGCGAAGTCTCCTCTCCATGCCTGGCGATCTTGTGGGTGGGTACAGTCCATCCCTAGAGAATCACGATCACGTTTCACTTGGTCGTCCCAAGACAGCTTTGGTCTGCCTGGAGCCCTTTGGCCAGTAATGCTAAGGTTACGCACCTGGGATATCCACCCTTGACTGCGCTCTACATGGCCAAACCATCTCAGCCTGGTTTTTCGGAGAATATCTGCAATGTCTCTAATGTTAAGCTTAGAGAGAAGGGTCTCAAAGGGGACATTCTCTTCAGGTTTGACTAGGCAGGTCCATCTTATCATGGCTCTGTCATTACGCAGCAGTTTCCTGGGTGTGACTGCTAATACAGCCCATGTCTCGGAACCATATAGTAAGACAGGTCTTATGTAAGAAGAGCAGATACGATCTCTGGTAGCAATTGGCAGTTGTTTGCTTGCTAGGATTGGAAGGAGCTCTCTAAATTTGTTCCAGGCGGACTTGCAACGTGTTATTGCAGCTAGTTCACAACCCCTTCCAGATGACAGAGTGTCTCCAAGGTAGCAGAAGTCTGCTACAACCTCCAACTTTTCATCACCAACAGGTACCTTTTTGACTGGTCTACCATCAACAATAGGTTCAGGTTGTCCACTGCAGCGAGGACACCTGTAGCTCGGGTCAGATTTAAGAGGGCCCTTGACACCACTGCATTTCTTGTGGACCCAGTTTGAGTAGTTGGTACAAAAGATGGAGTTTCTGCCTGTGCCGCTTAAGCAAACAGCACAGGGGTGATCAATAGATCATATCATGATTTACATGTGTACCTAGTTTTATAAAGATGTGAAGTCATCTTCATAGAAAACAAGAGGGCCATAATGGCCCTAGATCGCTCACCAGAGTATATAAGCTTATTAAAAGCTATTCAAATCACTTTAAATTACTACATCCAGCAACAACTAGCCGACACCCTATGGGCCATATTTTCAAGAGATCAATTTTATTTTAGCAGAAATCTGCTATATGAAGAATATGAGGAACCAATTATATTATATTCAGTCTTAAATTTGCATAAATTTTAAATAGTACATGTGTACCTAGTTTCCGACGTGAAATCATCTTCTTAGAAAAAAAAACCGCAAAGGTAAACCTAAGGTGTGACGGACGGATAGACTAACTTCTAAAAACGAGGTGTAGTGGTCATATGTGGTTTATAACAAAGTCAGATGGTAAGATCTGGAAACTGGCTGTTGAGACTGATATATCATTTTTTTCTTCTCCTATCAGTATTTCATTGTGAAAAACTTGAGACTCGACCTCAGGAATGACTTTGTGAATGGTGTAAAATGAATCACTGTATCACGTAATCACCATATGATTGTATCTACCATAAACCTAATCGTGCAGTAAGCGCGTATATAGACTTCATGGACTTTCGTGGGACGGAGGCGATGTTTTGCGGTATTATCAATATCGTGATGAAACTTGCTTTGCGGGGCAAGACTGAAAAAGCGTCACGGCTAGGCATGGCTGTCGTAAGAACCAAAGGAATCCCGGACGTTGCTTTGGCAGAAAAACTGATGGAATAATAAGGGGACCATATGGCCCTAGAAAGCTCACCAGAAAATATAAGCTTATTTAAAACGACACAAGTCACTTGATTATACCTGGTTTCTTTCAGCAGCAACCAGTTTCAAATTTCAGATACAAAGAATATTAAGGTTAGTCAATCATCAATGGCCTCAAATTTCAAGTGTTGAAAATGCTTATGCAATTATGGTAATAAAATCTTGTGGTAATCATTGGTGCTAAACAAGAATTAATTCTGAAGAAAAAAAATTCTATAGTATATAGAGTATATAAGGAAACTAGATGATCCCCTTTGTGACTCATCTTTAAAGGGATGATTAGGTTTTCGCACATTTCAGTGCGAAAACCTTTTGTTCTTCATCTGCAGTTTTTTGTTTTGTTTTTTGAATCTTATCTAGTTCGGCTTTTTCATATAATGTACAATTGTCAAAAATAACATCACCGTTTTCAAGCAAAGGCCTTATAAAAGTAGTATATATTATTTCTAATGTCGATCTATCTAATAAGAATTTCATTCTTTTCATGATATTTATACGGTTCCATGCTTTCGACTTAATATATTCAATTTGATGATGCCAAGAAAGATAAAAAATATTCCTAAGTGTTTATGATTGTCAACTTCTGTTATTAACTCATTATTCATTATAACACGGGGATGATTAACAATATTCCTTTTCTTTGTAAATAGTAGGGACTCGGTTTTCTTAGGATTAAATTTAACCAACCAAGTGTTAGCCCAATTACTAATTTTGTCTAAATCATTGTTCAGAGTTGCTGACGCTGACGCTGGGTTGTCAACAGTAATGAAGAGTCCAGTGTCATCTGCAAACAGTCTAATATGTGAATTAATATTATCTACAATATCGTTTATGTAAATTAAAAACATAAGAGGACCTAGCAAAGATCCTTGAGGCACCCCGGCCCTAATATGTATAGGATCAGACTTTACACCTTGTAATAATACTCTTTGTGTTCGGTCTGTTAAATAATCCTGAAACCAGGCAAGCAAATCTCCTGCGATACCAGCAGCCTTTAGTTTGATAATAAGACCCTTGTGCCAAACGATCAAAAGCTTTGCTGATATCGCAGAAGACTCCCTGACTTCATTGCCAGAATCAACTGTTGATAAAATAAAATTATATAAATATGTTAATTGATTAATAGTAGAATCGCCTGGCATAAAACCGACTGATATTTCGTTATTGTATTACATTCGATGAAAAAATTATGCACATGTTTATAAATACATTTCTCAAATACCTTTTCGATAGAACTAAGTAGTGAGACAGGCCTATAATTAGAAACAGTAGATCGATCCCCTGATTTATATATCGGGCAGACATTAGCCTCTTTCCAGGAAGATGGTACGATACCCAGTAACAATGATTATTAAATATATTACATAAAGGAATTGATAATTCATTTGCCACTTCACGGAGAACATAATTATTTATCAAATCAGGCCCGACAGCTTTTGCTGTTTTCAAAGTTTTTAAAATATCATTAACCTCTTGAGGTGTTATTGTTATAGAACTCAGTTGTTTATCTGGTTGGGGTAACACAGGATCACCAGCCATTGTTTCATCTATTACAGTTTGATCATAAAAGTATTTATTAAATATATTAGCTTTATCGATATTCTGATCAAATAAGGAATCATTATATTCTAAGAGTGGTATCTTCTGAGATTGATAATTATTCAATAAGGACTTAAGAGATGTCCACCATTTTTTTTTTTTTGAGTTTTTATAACCAGTTTTAAGTTAATTACAAAATTTTGAGATATATTCTTCTTTACTTTGTCTAATATTTAGAATAACATCATTTCGAAGCCGCCTAAAAATATTCCAATGATAAATAGACATAGTTTTCTTTGCTTTTCTATAGGCTCTCTTACGTTTCCTTATCATCAATTTAATTTTGGTTGTTATCCAAAGATGCTCATTTGGAAATACTCTTATTTCTTTATTTGGAATACATTCTTTTGATATGTTATGTAATTTTTCAGTAAAAGCTAAAACATATTTATTGATATCTGCATCGTCAAAATCATTCCAGTTAGTAATACTAGCAAGTTGTCGTAATTTAACATAATCCCCTTTATCAAAGTACCAAACGTGACGAATAAGCGACTTGGTTTTAGCAGTTATGTTAGACATTCATTAGGTGACACCATATCTGCAAAATGAAATCAAATTCTATTCTGATCAGTGGTTTCACAGAAGAAGAATTTTGAAATTTTCTATAAAAGTATATAAGGAAATAAGCTGACCCCATAGGAGCCTCATTTTTCAATGGATCAACTTCATTTCAGCAATTATGGTAGACATTCATGAGGTAACCATTTCTGCAAAATTAAATTAGGTTCTGGCTGCTGGTTTCATAGAAAAAAAATTTCTTTAAAGAGTATATAAGGAAATTTGCTGACACTCTAGAAGCCTCATTTTTCAAGGGATCAACTTCATTTTAGGAATTATGGTAAACATTCATAAGTTGACCATTAGTGCCAATAGAAATCAAATTCTGACGATTGGTTTTACAGTAAAGAATTTTGAAATTTTCTATATTTAGTACATAAAGAAACTAGCTGAACTCCTAGGGGCCTCATTTTTCAAGGGATCAACTTTAAGCAATTATGGTAGACACTCATGAGGTGACTATTTTTGCAAAAGGAAATTAAATTCTGACAATTAACTTCACAGAAGAAGAATTTTGAAATTTTCTACATAAAATATATAAGGAAATTCGGCAACCCCCCAGAAGCCTCTTTTTTGAAGTGATCAACTTTATTTCAGCAATTGTAATTCTTGAGGTGACCATTTGTGTCAAAAAAAAAATTAAATTCTGACCATCGGTTTCAGAGGAGAAGATTATTAATTTTTTATATTGTTTTCCGTTGCAATGGTAACCATAGTTCTACATGGGTCAAGTTTATTTAACAATTTTTGTAATGGTTTATCCAAGGATCATCCCTGCCAAGTTTAATCAAATTCTGTTTAGCGGTTTCAAATTGTTGACGACGGACGCAGTGTGATCCTAAAAGTTCACCTTGAGCACGTTGTGCTCTGATGAGCTATATAACTAAGCTGAGGTGAAAATGAGGCAAAGCAACCTATTAAACCATGTTCATCCAACCGTGAAAGATAGGTCACAGCCTTAAATTTGCATAAAAATCATCATCATCATCATTATCCAGTTTTGATTCTCCAGGCCTTGAATTATTCCTTTTCACAAGGGTTAGGCCTGGCTGTGCAGTCGGGAGCGAAGTCTCCCTCTCCATGCCTGGCGATCTTGTGGGTGGGTACAGTCCATCCCTAGAGAATCACGATCACGTTTCACTTGGTCGTCCCAAGACAGCTTTGGTCTGCCTGGAGCCCTTTGGCCAGTAATGCTAAGGTTACGCACCTGGGATATCCACCCTTGACTGCGCTCTACATGGCCAAACCATCTCAGCCTGGTTTTTCGGAGAATATCTGCAATGTCTCTAATGTTAAGCTTAGAGAGAAGGGTCTCAAAGGGGACATTCTCTTCAGGTTTGACTAGGCAGGTCCATCTTATCATGGCTCTGTCATTACGCAGCAGTTTCCTGGGTGTGACTGCTAATACAGCCCATGTCTCGGAACCATATAGTAAGACAGGTCTTATGTAAGAAGAGCAGATACGATCTCTGGTAGCAATTGGCAGTTGTTTGCTTGCTAGGATTGGAAGGAGCTCTCTAAATTTGTTCCAGGCGGACTTGCAACGTGTTATTGCAGCTAGTTCACAACCCCTTCCAGATGACAGAGTGTCTCCAAGGTAGCAGAAGTCTGCTACAACCTCCAACTTTTCATCACCAACAGGTACCTTTTTGACTGGTCTACCATCAACAATAGGTTCAGGTTGTCCACTGCAGCGAGGACACCTGTAGCTCGGGTCAGATTTAAGAGGGCCCTTGACACCACTGCATTTCTTGTGGACCCAGTTTGAGTAGTTGGTACAAAAGATGGAGTTTCTGCCTGTGCCGCTTAAGCAAACAGCACAGGGGTGATCAATAGATCATATCATGATTTACATGTGTACCTAGTTTTATAAAGATGTGAAGTCATCTTCATAGAAAACAAGAGGGCCATAATGGCCCTAGATCGCTCACCAGAGTATATAAGCTTATTAAAAGCTATTCAAATCACTTTAAATTACTACATCCAGCAACAACTAGCCGACACCCTATGGGCCATATTTTCAAGAGATCAATTTTATTTTAGCAGAAATCTGCTATATGAAGAATATGAGGAACCAATTATATTATATTCAGTCTTAAATTTGCATAAATTTTAAATAGTACATGTGTACCTAGTTTCCGACGTGAAATCATCTTCTTAGAAAAAAAAACCGCAAAGGTAAACCTAAGGTGTGACGGACGGATAGACTAACTTCTAAAAACGAGGTGTAGTGGTCATATGTGGTTTATAACAAAGTCAGATGGTAAGATCTGGAAACTGGCTGTTGAGACTGATATATCATTTTTTTCTTCTCCTATCAGTATTTCATTGTGAAAAACTTGAGACTCGACCTCAGGAATGACTTTGTGAATGGTGTAAAATGAATCACTGTATCACGTAATCACCATATGATTGTATCTACCATAAACCTAATCGTGCAGTAAGCGCGTATATAGACTTCATGGACTTTCGTGGGACGGAGGCGATGTTTTGCGGTATTATCAATATCGTGATGAAACTTGCTTTGCGGGGCAAGACTGAAAAAGCGTCACGGCTAGGCATGGCTGTCGTAAGAACCAAAGGAATCCCGGACGTTGCTTTGGCAGAAAAACTGATCATTTAAAAAAAGAAAGAAAAGGAATAATAAGGGGACCATATGGCCCTAGAAAGCTCACCAGAAAATATAAGCTTATTTAAAACGACACAAGTCACTTGATTATACCTGGTTTCTTTCAGCAGCAACCAGTTTCAAATTTCAGATACAAAGAATATTAAGGTTAGTCAATCATCAATGGCCTCAAATTTCAAGTGTTGAAAATGCTTATGCAATTATGGTAATAAAATCTTGTGGTAATCATTGGTGCTAAACAAGAATTAATTCTGAAGAAAAAAAATTCTATAGTATATAGAGTATATAAGGAAACTAGATGATCCCCTTTGTGACTCATCTTTAAAGGGATGATTAGGTTTTCGCACATTTCAGTGCGAAAACCTTTTGTTCTTCATCTGCAGTTTTTTGTTTTGTTTTTTGAATCTTATCTAGTTCGGCTTTTTCATATAATGTACAATTGTCAAAAATAACATCACCGTTTTCAAGCAAAGGCCTTATAAAAGTAGTATATATTATTTCTAATGTCGATCTATCTAATAAGAATTTCATTCTTTTCATGATATTTATACGGTTCCATGCTTTCGACTTAATATATTCAATTTGATGATGCCAAGAAAGACTGCTAAAAAGATATATTCCTAAGTGTTTATGATTGTCAACTTCTGTTATTAACTCATTATTCATTATAACACTGGGATGATTAACAATATTCCTTTTCTTTGTAAATAGTAGGGATTCGGTTTTCTTAGGATTAAATTTAACTAACCAAGTGTTAGCCCAATTACTAATTTTGTCTAAATCATTGTTCAGAGTTGCTGACGCTGACGCTGGGTTGTCAACAGTAATGAAGAGTCCAGTGTCATCTGCAAACAGTCTAATATCGTTTATGTAAATTAAAAACATAAGAGGACCTAGCAAAGATCCTTGAGGCACCCCGGCCCTAATATGTATAGGATCAGACTTTACACCTTGTAATAATGCTCTTTGTATTCGGTCTGTTAAATAATCCTGAAACCAGGCAAGCAAATCTCCTGCGATACCAGCAGCCTTTAGTTTGATAATAAGACCCTTGTGCCAAAATGTTGATAAAATAAAATTATATAGATATGTTAATTGATTAATAGTAGAATCGCCTGGCATAAAACCCGACTGATATTTCGTTATTGTATTACATTCGATGAAAAAATTATGCACATGTTTATAAATACATTTCTCAAATACCTTTTCGATAGAACTAAGTAGTGAGACAGGCCTATAATTAGAAACAGTAGATCGATCCCCTGATTTATATATCGGGCAGACATTAGCCTCTTTCAAGGAAGGTGGTACGATACCCAGTAACAATGATTATTAAATATATTACATAAAGGAATTGATAATTCATTTGCCACTTCACGGAGAACATAATTATTTATCAAATCAGGCCCGACAGCTTTTGCTGTTTTCAAAGTTTTTAAAATATCATTAACCTCTTGAGGTGTTATTGTTATAGAACTCAGTTGTTTATCTGGTTGGGGTAACACAGGATCACCAGCCATTGTTTCATCTATTACAGTTTGATCATAAAAGTATTTATTAAATATATTAGCTTTATCGATATTCTGATCAAATAAGGAATCATTATATTCTAAGAGTGGTATCTTCTGAGATTGATAATTATTCAATAAGGACTTAAGAGATGTCCACCATTTTTTTTTTTTGAGTTTTTATAACCAGTTTTAAGTTAATTACAAAATTTTGAGATATATTCTTCTTTACTTTGTCTAATATTTAGAATAACATCATTTCGAAGCCGCCTAAAAATATTCCAATGATAAATAGACATAGTTTTCTTTGCTTTTCTATAGGCTCTCTTACGTTTCCTTATCATCAATTTAATTTTGGTTGTTATCCAAAGATGCTCATTTGGAAATACTCTTATTTCTTTATTTGGAATACATTCTTTTGATATGTTATGTAATTTTTCAGTAAAAGCTAAAACATATTTATTGATATCTGCATCGTCAAAATCATTCCAGTTAGTAATACTAGCAAGTTGTCGTAATTTAACATAATCCCCTTTATCAAAGTACCAAACGTGACGAATAAGCGACTTGGTTTTAGCAGTTATGTTAGACATTCATTAGGTGACACCATATCTGCAAAATGAAATCAAATTCTATTCTGATCAGTGGTTTCACAGAAGAAGAATTTTGAAATTTTCTATAAAAGTATATAAGGAAATAAGCTGACCCCATAGGAGCCTCATTTTTCAATGGATCAACTTCATTTCAGCAATTATGGTAGACATTCATGAGGTAACCATTTCTGCAAAATTAAATTAGGTTCTGGCTGCTGGTTTCATAGAAAAAAAATTTCTTTAAAGAGTATATAAGGAAATTTGCTGACACTCTAGAAGCCTCATTTTTCAAGGGATCAACTTCATTTTAGGAATTGTAATTCTTGAGGTGACCATTTGTGTCAAAAAAAAAATTAAATTCTGACCATCGGTTTCAGAGGAGAAGATTATTAATTTTTTATATTGTTTTCCGTTGCAATGGTAACCATAGTTCTACATGGGTCAAGTTTATTTAACAATTTTTGTAATGGTTTATCCAAGGATCATCCCTGCCAAGTTTAATCAAATTCTGTTTAGCGGTTTCAAATTGTTGACGACGGACGCAGTGTGATCCTAAAAGTTCACCTTGAGCACGTTGTGCTCTGATGAGCTATATAACTAAGCTGAGGTGAAAATGAGGCAAAGCAACCTATTAAACCATGTTCATCCAACCGTGAAAGATAGGTCACAGCCTTAAATTTGCATAAAAATCATCATCATCATCATTATCCAGTTTTGATTCTCCAGGCCTTGAATTATTCCTTTTCACAAGGGTTAGGCCTGGCTGTGCAGTCGGGAGCGAAGTCTCCCTCTCCATGCCTGGCGATCTTGTGGGTGGGTACAGTCCATCCCTAGAGAATCACGATCACGTTTCACTTGGTCGTCCCAAGACAGCTTTGGTCTGCCTGGAGCCCTTTGGCCAGTAATGCTAAGGTTACGCACCTGGGATATCCACCCTTGACTGCGCTCTACATGGCCAAACCATCTCAGCCTGGTTTTTCGGAGAATATCTGCAATGTCTCTAATGTTAAGCTTAGAGAGAAGGGTCTCAAAGGGGACATTCTCTTCAGGTTTGACTAGGCAGGTCCATCTTATCATGGCTCTGTCATTACGCAGCAGTTTCCTGGGTGTGACTGCTAATACAGCCCATGTCTCGGAACCATATAGTAAGACAGGTCTTATGTAAGAAGAGCAGATACGATCTCTGGTAGCAATTGGCAGTTGTTTGCTTGCTAGGATTGGAAGGAGCTCTCTAAATTTGTTCCAGGCGGACTTGCAACGTGTTATTGCAGCTAGTTCACAACCCCTTCCAGATGACAGAGTGTCTCCAAGGTAGCAGAAGTCTGCTACAACCTCCAACTTTTCATCACCAACAGGTACCTTTTTGACTGGTCTACCATCAACAATAGGTTCAGGTTGTCCACTGCAGCGAGGACACCTGTAGCTCGGGTCAGATTTAAGAGGGCCCTTGACACCACTGCATTTCTTGTGGACCCAGTTTGAGTAGTTGGTACAAAAGATGGAGTTTCTGCCTGTGCCGCTTAAGCAAACAGCACAGGGGTGATCAATAGATCATATCATGATTTACATGTGTACCTAGTTTTATAAAGATGTGAAGTCATCTTCATAGAAAACAAGAGGGCCATAATGGCCCTAGATCGCTCACCAGAGTATATAAGCTTATTAAAAGCTATTCAAATCACTTTAAATTACTACATCCAGCAACAACTAGCCGACACCCTATGGGCCATATTTTCAAGAGATCAATTTTATTTTAGCAGAAATCTGCTATATGAAGAATATGAGGAACCAATTATATTATATTCAGTCTTAAATTTGCATAAATTTTAAATAGTACATGTGTACCTAGTTTCCGACGTGAAATCATCTTCTTAGAAAAAAAAACCGCAAAGGTAAACCTAAGGTGTGACGGACGGATAGACTAACTTCTAAAAACGAGGTGTAGTGGTCATATGTGGTTTATAACAAAGTCAGATGGTAAGATCTGGAAACTGGCTGTTGAGACTGATATATCATTTTTTTCTTCTCCTATCAGTATTTCATTGTGAAAAACTTGAGACTCGACCTCAGGAATGACTTTGTGAATGGTGTAAAATGAATCACTGTATCACGTAATCACCATATGATTGTATCTACCATAAACCTAATCGTGCAGTAAGCGCGTATATAGACTTCATGGACTTTCGTGGGACGGAGGCGATGTTTTGCGGTATTATCAATATCGTGATGAAACTTGCTTTGCGGGGCAAGACTGAAAAAGCGTCACGGCTAGGCATGGCTGTCGTAAGAACCAAAGGAATCCCGGACGTTTGCTTTGGCAGAAAAACTGATCATTTAAAAAAAGAAAGAAAAGGAATAATAAGGGGACCATATGGCCCTAGAAAGCTCACCAGAAAATATAAGCTTATTTAAAACGACACAAGTCACTTGATTATACCTGGTTTCTTTCAGCAGCAACCAGTTTCAAATTTCAGATACAAAGAATATTAAGGTTAGTCAATCATCAATGGCCTCAAATTTCAAGTGTTGAAAATGCTTATGCAATTATGGTAATAAAATCTTGTGGTAATCATTGGTGCTAAACAAGAATTAATTCTGAAGAAAAAAAATTCTATAGTATATAGAGTATATAAGGAAACTAGATGATCCCCTTTGTGACTCATCTTTAAAGGGATGATTAGGTTTTCGCACATTTCAGTGCGAAAACCTTTTGTTCTTCATCTGCAGTTTTTTGTTTTGTTTTTTGAATCTTATCTAGTTCGGCTTTTTCATATAATGTACAATTGTCAAAAATAACATCACCGTTTTCAAGCAAAGGCCTTATAAAAGTAGTATATATTATTTCTAATGTCGATCTATCTAATAAGAATTTCATTCTTTTCATGATATTTATACGGTTCCATGCTTTCGACTTAATATATTCAATTTGATGATGCCAAGAAAGACTGCTAAAAAGATATATTCCTAAGTGTTTATGATTGTCAACTTCTGTTATTAACTCATTATTCATTATAACACGGGGATGATTAACAATATTCCTTTTCTTTGTAAATAGTAGGGATCGGTTTTCTTAGGATTAAATTTAACCAACCAAGTGTTAGCCCAATTACTAATTTTGTCTAAATCATTGTTCAGAGTTGCTGACGCTGACGCTGGGTTGTCAACAGTAATGAAGAGTCCAGTGTCATCTGCAAACAGTCTAATATGTGAATTAATATTATCTACAATATCGTTTATGTAAATTAAAAACATAAGAGGACCTAGCAAAGATCCTTGAGGCACCCCGGCCCTAATATGTATAGGATCAGACTTTACACCTTGTAATAATACTCTTTGTGTTCGGTCTGTTAAATAATCCTGAAACCAGGCAAGCAAATCTCCTGCGATACCAGCAGCCTTTAGTTTGATAATAAGACCCTTGTGCCAAACGCGATCAAAAGCTTTGCTGATATCGCAGAAGACTACCCTGACTTCATTGCCAGAATCAACTGTTGATAAAATAAAATTATATAAATATGTTAATTGATTAATAGTAGAATCGCCTGGCATAAAACCTGACTGATATTTCGTTATTGTATTACATTCGATGAAAAAATTATGCACATGTTTATAAATACATTTCTCAAATACCTTTTCGATAGAACTAAGTAGTGAGACAGGCCTATAATTAGAAACAGTAGATCGATCCCCTGATTTATATATCGGGCAGACATTAGCCTCTTTCCAGGAAGATGGTACGATACCCAGTAACAATGATTATTAAATATATTACATAAAGGAATTGATAATTCATTTGCCACTTCACGGAGAACATAATTATTTATCAAATCAGGCCCGACAGCTTTTGCTGTTTTCAAAGTTTTTAAAATATCATTAACCTCTTGAGGTGTTATTGTTATAGAACTCAGTTGTTTATCTGGTTGGGGTAACACAGGATCACCAGCCATTGTTTCATCTATTACAGTTTGATCATAAAAGTATTTATTAAATATATTAGCTTTATCGATATTCTGATCAAATAAGGAATCATTATATTCTAAGAGTGGTATCTTCTGAGATTGATAATTATTCAATAAGGACTTAAGAGATGTCCACCATTTTTTTTTTTTGAGTTTTTATAACCAGTTTTAAGTTAATTACAAAATTTTGAGATATATTCTTCTTTACTTTGTCTAATATTTAGAATAACATCATTTCGAAGCCGCCTAAAAATATTCCAATGATAAATAGACATAGTTTTCTTTGCTTTTCTATAGGCTCTCTTACGTTTCCTTATCATCAATTTAATTTTGGTTGTTATCCAAAGATGCTCATTTGGAAATACTCTTATTTCTTTATTTGGAATACATTCTTTTGATATGTTATGTAATTTTTCAGTAAAAGCTAAAACATATTTATTGATATCTGCATCGTCAAAATCATTCCAGTTAGTAATACTAGCAAGTTGTCGTAATTTAACATAATCCCCTTTATCAAAGTACCAAACGTGACGAATAAGCGACTTGGTTTTAGCAGTTATGTTAGACATTCATTAGGTGACACCATATCTGCAAAATGAAATCAAATTCTATTCTGAGCAGTGGTTTCACAGAAAAAGAATTTTGAAATTTTCTATAAAAGTATATAAGGAAATAAGCTGACCCCATAGGAGCCTCATTTTTCAATGGATCAACTTCATTTCAGCAATTATGGTAGACATTCATGAGGTAACCATTTCTGCAAAATTAAATTAGGTTCTGGCTGCTGGTTTCATAGAAAAAAAAATTCTTTAAAGAGTATATAAGGAAATTTGCTGACACTCTAGAAGCCTCATTTTTCAAGGGATCAACTTCATTTTAGGAATTATGGTAAACATTCATAAGTTGACCATTAGTGCCAATAGAAATCAAATTCTGACGATTGGTTTTACAGTAAAGAATTTTGAAATTTTCTATATTTAGTACATAAAGAAACTAGCTGAACTCCTAGGGGCCTCATTTTTCAAGGGATCAACTTTAAGCAATTATGGTAGACACTCATGAGGTGACTATTTTTGCAAAAGGAAATTAAATTCTGAAATTAACTTCACAGAAGAAGAATTTTGAAATTTTCTACATAAAATATATAAGGAAATTCGGCAACCCCCCAGAAGCCTCTTTTTTGAAGTGATCAACTTTATTTCAGCAATTGTAATTCTTGAGGTGACCATTTGTGTCAAAAAAAAATTAAATTCTGACCATCGGTTTCAGAGGAGAAGATTATTAATTTTTTATATTGTTTTCCGTTGCAATGGTAACCATAGTTCTACATGGATCAAGTTTATTTAACAATTTTTGTAATGGTTTATCCAAGGATCATCCCTGCCAAGTTTAATCAAATTCTGTTTAGCGGTTTCAAATTGTTGACGACGGACGCAGTGTGATCCTAAAAGTTCACCTTGAGCACGTTGTGCTCTGATGAGCTATATAACTAAGCTGAGGTGAAAATGAGGCAAAGCAACCTATTAAACCATGTTCATCCAACCGTGAAAGATAGGTCACAGCCTTAAATTTGCATAAAAATCATCATCATCATCATTATCCAGTTTTGATTCTCCAGGCCTTGAATTATTCCTTTTCACAAGGGTTAGGCCTGGCTGTGCAGTCGGGAGCGAAGTCTCCCTCTCCATGCCTGGCGATCTTGTGGGTGGGTACAGTCCATCCCTAGAGAATCACGATCACGTTTCACTTGGTCGTCCCAAGACAGCTTTGGTCTGCCTGGAGCCCTTTGGCCAGTAATGCTAAGGTTACGCACCTGGGATATCCACCCTTGACTGCGCTCTACATGGCCAAACCATCTCAGCCTGGTTTTTCGGAGAATATCTGCAATGTCTCTAATGTTAAGCTTAGAGAGAAGGGTCTCAAAGGGAACATTCTCTTCAGGTTTGACTAGGCAGGTCCATCTTATCATGGCTCTGTCATTACGCAGCAGTTTCCTGGGTGTGACTGCTAATACAGCCCATGTCTCGGAACCATATAGTAAGACAGGTCTTATGTAAGAAGAGCAGATACGATCTCTGGTAGCAATTGGCAGTTGTTTGCTTGCTAGGATTGGAAGGAGCTCTCTAAATTTGTTCCAGGCGGACTTGCAACGTGTTATTGCAGCTAGTTCACAACCCCTTCCAGATGACAGAGTGTCTCCAAGGTAGCAGAAGTCTGCTACAACCTCCAACTTTTCATCACCAACAGGTACCTTTTTGACTGGTCTACCATCAACAATAGGTTCAGGTTGTCCACTGCAGCGAGGACACCTGTAGCTCGGGTCAGATTTAAGAGGGCCCTTGACACCACTGCATTTCTTGTGGACCCAGTTTGAGTAGTTGGTACAAAAGATGGAGTTTCTGCCTGTGCCGCTTAAGCAAACAGCACAGGGGTGATCAATAGATCATATCATGATTTACATGTGTACCTAGTTTTATAAAGATGTGAAGTCATCTTCATAGAAAACAAGAGGGCCATAATGGCCCTAGATCGCTCACCAGAGTATATAAGCTTATTAAAAGCTATTCAAATCACTTTAAATTACTACATCCAGCAACAACTAGCCGACACCCTATGGGCCATATTTTCAAGAGATCAATTTTATTTTAGCAGAAATCTGCTATATGAAGAATATGAGGAACCAATTATATTATATTCAGTCTTAAATTTGCATAAATTTTAAATAGTACATGTGTACCTAGTTTCCGACGTGAAATCATCTTCTTAGAAAAAAAAAACCGCAAAGGTAAACCTAAGGTGTGACGGACGGATAGACTAACTTCTAAAAACGAGGTGTAGTGGTCATATGTGGTTTATAACAAAGTCAGATGGTAAGATCTGGAAACTGGCTGTTGAGACTGATATATCATTTTTTTCTTCTCCTATCAGTATTTCATTGTGAAAAACTTGAGACTCGACCTCAGGAATGACTTTGTGAATGGTGTAAAATGAATCACTGTATCACGTAATCACCATATGATTGTATCTACCATAAACCTAATCGTGCAGTAAGCGCGTATATAGACTTCATGGACTTTCGTGGGACGGAGGCGATGTTTTGCGGTATTATCAATATCGTGATGAAACTTGCTTTGCGGGCAAGACTGAAAAAGCGTCACGGCTAGGCATGGCTGTCGTAAGAACCAAAGGAATCCCGGACGTTGCTTTGGCAGAAAAACTGATCATTTAAAAAAAGAAAGAAAAGGAATAATAAGGGGACCATATGGCCCTAGAAAGCTCACCAGAAAATATAAGCTTATTTAAAACGACACAAGTCACTTGATTATACCTGGTTTCTTTCAGCAGCAACCAGTTTCAAATTTCAGATACAAAGAATATTAAGGTTAGTCAATCATCAATGGCCTCAAATTTCAAGTGTTGAAAATGCTTATGCAATTATGGTAATAAAATCTTGTGGTAATCATTGGTGCTAAACAAGAATTAATTCTGAAGAAAAAAAATTCTATAGTATATAGAGTATATAAGGAAACTAGATGATCCCCTTTGTGACTCATCTTTAAAGGGATGATTAGGTTTTCGCACATTTCAGTGCGAAAACCTTTTGTTCTTCATCTGCAGTTTTTTGTTTTGTTTTTAGTTGTGTGTGATGTCAGTCACACCAACTATAATACTACGTTTTCAACTCCCGTTTTCCTAGATTGAAAACCGAATAACCTCTCAAAAGTATAAATATGATAGAGCAATTGTATAATTCTTCAACATAAGTATGCTAGAATTAAGAAAAACTGCAAAAAAAATAAAAATATTCTGTGTCAAAAATAAATACATAGAGGCTACAAAATTTGCTTGTGACATGAAAACATTAAAGGATTTATTTTTCTATGCTGATGCGTAATTTTTTTTATCACGTGAACACTACCATACACACGAATTTATTTAAGTTTTGATCACGTGCAAGCCATACCTCGCTCCATCTGGAGCATTATGACAGGTGTATAAACATGATTTGCGGAATTACTGACAACCCTTGCGATTTTGATGAGTAAAATTTGTTTATATTATACCTATCCTGAGTTTCCCCTTGTTATTTTTATTTGACATTTCTATTTTTATTCTGCACGTGGGCCTAAAAATAGACTTTTCCGAATTCCCAATCTTGATAGAAAATGTGTTGCTCCTGTATCGGTTTCTGAATCAGATTTGCTGACTGTTCTTTGTGGAAAACAAAAGATGAACTGAAGAAGAGAACATTTCTGAATAATGGCGCTGTATAGATCCAGATATCGCGGGTTTACACACTGTCATAGAGAACTTCGATGTACAGTACCTACATAGAAACAAAGGACGAATCGGCACACCACCACGCGAAAAATATTCTTGAAAGGCAAACAAAAATCGTGAGAACAAAAATGTCATTGACTGATTTACAGAAACTTATGGAATCAACAAAACTCGCATTCAACACTGACACACATTGTGGATTACAAAATAAGTATATATATCTCTCAAATATTCAAATACGTTTGCATTGATAATAAATAGTTTTATGAAATATGTAGATCTTGTAATAGGTAAATTTTCTATTTGACAAATGAAAACCTAGTAAACATGGGCACGTATTTAAAGTTGTGTCAAGAATGTCCGGTAACCAGCTGTTTATTTTATCAGCATTTTAAAAAGTGAAAAAAGTGGAATTGCAGATTTTTAATATATCTTCTTAGGTGCAGTTTGACATGTTCTTCCTGTGCTGACTGAGCAGGGAAAACTTGCGACAAATGACAAAGCCAGTATCCTGGGCGTGTACACCAGGTTGTTGAAAAGGAAGAAAAGAACCTCAGGTAATGATATATGGTGTAGCAGTATTATTTATTTTTATAGCATATAGTATGTAAAAAGTGTTTTATCTTCCAATCAGGTCTGATCACCATAATTTTCAATGTAGACCGTCCACAATAAAGCACCAATTGGTTTGATAAGCATGAAAACAATTCCTGGAAATTCAGTTATCAAGAAGTATAAGCAATAACCTTTTGTAAATTTTGGGTTCAAGGTGAGCTTTTGGGATTACCAAATGTCTGTCACAATAACTCTCATTTGTCAATATTTTGTTTCAAATGAAATATAGACAAGTACTTCAAAAAATCTGTCATGCGATTGGTACGTACATGTAACAATACTCTCGTGTCCCCATTATTTCAGGGTATTGAACGTGTTATGTGTAACCAGATGCGAAAAATGTGCAGTTGAAAAATTATCTCAAACTTGGACCTCGCCTACAGGACACGTGCTCTACCGACAGAGCTACCAATTCGATTACACAGAAACTTTACTTATAGGCTTTTACATACTCCCCTGCCAATTTGGAATTCATCATTGAATATACAGAAAACAATGTGCTATGTTCCCGACTAACACAAAGGCAGTATATACTTGAGGAACTACCACGTTTGGTGCCAAATGTAACTAGATGAGAATTTCTCATGTCCCCATTATTTCATATCATTCAATTATGTGTAATCAGATAAGGAAAATATGCAGCCATACCAGGACTAGAACTCATGACCCCGCCTTGCTGACAGCAAGTGCTTTACCACTTGAACCACCCGACCACTTACACAAATCTCTCACCGATCTATGGTGGCTGATTTCTGCCATTTCGTGTTGTCGTGTCTTCGCCCCGAAAGGCGAAAGGCGAAATAACGAAAACAAACACGAAACATGTCAGGCGAAATAACGAAATTTTAACAGGCGAAAGGACGAAAAGTTTCGCCTTTGAATGTTTCGTGTCCGCGGGTCGAAACCTTTCGTGTTGGCGCCCTTTGTTTGTCGTGTCTTCGTGTCTTTGCCCCGAAACGTGAAAGGCGAAATAACGACAATGTTGCAGATTTCGTGTTGTCGTCCTTTCGCCTCGAAAGGCGAAAGTCGAAATAACGAAAATGACAACGCTTCGGGTTTCGCCTTCCGGTAGACATGCGCAGAACGTTTACACATATGCATACTTGCTGTAAATATCAACAATGCCAGGTGAATATAGCTTTACTTCACTGCAGCAGAATATATACGCCGATAATATCCTTTTGAGTAATAAAATTGATGTTTTAATACACATTATATGTAGATGCTTACGTATAAGTATAAATTTATATTAGCTTTTTTTTAAATCATTATAAGTTAATGTGCCTGAACAATAAATAGAGTTTCAAGCGGTTCAATTATGCTACAATTGAAATATGTTTTCACTGAAGCTTCCAAATATATTTTCCGTATCATGGATGTTGTAAATATACATGTATATCATTTTTGTACGGTTTTGAGTATCCATTAATAGAGGACTTTGTTTTAACTATTAGATGCGAAGGTCTACCGGAAGGCGAAACCCGAAACGTACAGTCATTTTCGTTATTTCGACTTTCGCCTTTCGAGGCGAAAGGACGACAACACGAAATCTGCAACATTGTCGTTATTTCGCCTTTCGCGTTTCGGGGCAAAGACACGAAGACACGACAAACAAAGGGCGCCAACACGAAAGGTTTCGACCCGCGGACACGAAACATTCAAAGGCGAAACTTTTCGTCCTTTCGCCTGTTAAAATTTCGTTATTTCGCCTGACATGTTTCGTGTTGTCGTGTCTTCGCCCCGAAGGCGACGGCGAAATAACGACAATATGGCATGTTTTCGTTATTTCGCCTTTCGCCTTTCGGGGCGAAGACACGACAACACGAAATGGCAGAAATCAGCCACCATACCGATCGGCATTTACAGATATCGCCAAAACTACTTGATGCACTTTCTCCAAATTTAATTGTTCTTTCTTTTGTATTTCAGAGGGAATTCTACCAAACGTTACCACAGGTGAAGGAAGAATGGATGCCTAAATTCAAAATGATATCCGACCAGTGAAAAGCTTCAACTCTATATCAGTTAACTCTTTCCTGGTTTCAATGATTTATGACAGAGACCTCTTGCCACCTTCTGCTCAAAAATGACATTTTGTCTTATAATGGTCCTTAGAAAGATACTTATTAAGTAATATGATGAGTAACATTTCAAGGACTGTTTAAAATTGAGTTACTCTCTCGGCCAAATAAGAAAGTATCTCTAAGCAATGCATTTCCACCATAAACAATAACTGCTGACTACAGTATTGACTATCAAATAATTGAATTGTTACTGCCCGGATAATTCCCGAATTTTCGCATTTACTCGTTCTAAACCTTGGTTAGAGTGGATACCACTTTAACATTACTCCGTAATTTCAAAAGATTTTGTTGTTTGCTTTATTTATGTTTATTGGTATATCAGGAAAGATATCTCCTCCCATTGAGGATGACAGCACACAATGTTAACCATTGAATAGTAATGTCAACAATATCGTAATTTCAACCACAGGGGTTTGGCACGAAAGGGGGGGGGGGGGGGGGGGGGGGGGGGGGGGGGGGGGGGCATAAAATCACTATATATAATACAAGGGATACAACTTCCAATTGATCTAAACCCATACCTTCATCGGGAAAAAGCCAACAACTCAGCCATTTATGAAGGTATCTTTGAATACTTTGCACCTATCGCAAGCGTATACATTTATGTAACCAAAAATCACCACTTTTTCACCGATGCGAACTCAAGTATTCAACAACGAAACCCTTAATGCGAAACTAACCCCTGTTTTCCAAAATCGTACAGGGTCGCTCACTCGGTCTACCAGTGTAAACAAGCGTTTCTGCGACAAGACAATATAAACCGATGCAATGATTCCATAAAACATATTGATTACTCACATCGGCATGCAGAAACTTCCCTCGGTACAAAGGAAATTCAGCAGAAATCGCAAATTTCAACCGCTGGCCTACTTTCACT
>CM037795.1:3190930-3240930 GCA_021229015.1 Solen grandis
TTAACACCGGTAGGGGGCTAATAACCAGAAAGATTGAAGAATGGCATTAAAAAATATAACCTGTTTATGAGATAATGGGTTAAAGACTCATTTATCCCAAGCTTAACCTGGACTAAGCTATCACTACTGACAGATACACAACTTTCTCACTTGTATTTGAAGTAGAGAGGTTTCCAGAATAACAGATGCAATTGTCTGCTCTAGCCATCCCAATTAAAAATACAAGAGGCCCACGATGGCCCTAAATCGCTCACCTGAGATAAATAGGTTGACCCAAGGAACATCTGTACCAATTTATTTTAAAATCTGGCCAGTAGTTTTGAAGAAGATGATTTTTAAAGTTTTCATATTTTTTTCTTTTTGTTGCCATGGCAACCAGAGTTCTATATGGATCAAGTTTAATTTAGGAACTTTTATGAAGCTTGACCCAAGGATCATTCCTGCCAAATTTAATCAAATTATGTCCAGTGGTTTCAGAGGAAATGTTGTTTAAAGTTTTCACTATACACATATAAGGCAAATAAGCCCCGCCCCTGGCGGCCATGTTTTTTTACGGATCGGAATAATTTTAGCAACTTTGGTAGAGGTTGACCCAAGGAACATCTGTACCAAATTATTTTGAAATCTGGCCAGTAGTTTTGAAGGAGATAATTTTTAAAGTTTTCAAATTATTTTTCTTTTTGTAGCCATGGCAACCAGAGTTCTTCATGGATCAACTTTATTTTAGCAACTTTTGTAGAGCCTCACCCAAGGAACATTCCTGCCAAGTTTCATTAAATTCTGTCCAGCGGTTTCAGAGGAGATGTCGTTTAAGCAAATTGTGGACGGCGGACGACGCACGACGGACGATCACAAAAGCTCACCTTGAGCACTTTTTGCTCAGGTGAGCTAATAAGGTCAAGGTTGATAGATGAAATACTGAGGTATATCTGAATATCCCTTGTCAAGATGAATATGCATACCAAAAACAAGCCCTACATTCCAATGAACACCATGCCCCAATACCCCAACAAGGGGGCCTTAGACCTTGGGGGTCAAGGTCATTTGAAGGTCAAGGTCACCTGGTGGGTAGAGCTCATCAAGGTGAATGCACCTGAAGTTTTGGGGCTGTGAGTGGAAGGACAACCAAGTTATGGTCAATGTGAAAGTTTTGTGACACACAGAAAAACCGACAGACAGACCAAAAACAATATGTCCCCCAATCAATTGATGTGGGGACATAATAAAGTTGTATGTCAAAAAGTGAAGAAATTATGGCCAACGTTCAAGTTTTTTGCTAAACATTTCAAAATAGGTCAAAGTTCAAAGGTCAAGGTCAAAAGTCCAAAAGTGTAACATTGGTGGAAAGGTCTTGGAACAAGGTATTTTACATGTGAAATATCAGTGCCCTGTTGCTAACGGTTCTGAAATGACAAGCATTTTAAAGTTTTCTAAAGTTCTAAAGCAAAAATGGGTCAAAGGTCAATATCAAAGGTGAAATATTGGCATATGTCTGGATAGGCCTTGTCAAGATGAATATGCATACCAAAAATGAAAGTTGTATTTTGAATAGTAGAGAAGTTATGACAAACAGGATGATGACGACGTCAACAACGCCGATGCCGGAGTTACGTCAACAGCTCATATTATTTCTGTGAAAAACAGACAAGCTAAAACAGATGTTTATACATCAACAAAACAAGCCCTGATCAAACAGTAGAAAACCTGTACCAAGGGTTATATTTAAAACATATTGGTATCTCATAAGACAATGCTGGATAATACAGTGCAAAAAAAATACTAGTGCCAAACCACACCATAAATGTGACAACATCTAAACAATAGCTAAAGCATGGTATGCAAGCCGTATAAAAGAAGAAAATAAACTCATTTACATGTGTTACAGGAAAGAACCCAACACCAGAGACAACTACAATGCCTGCAACATTAAAGACAATCCACTGCCAATATTTCTTTTTTTAATATAATAATACTGACAATTAACCCTTTCCCTCATATAGACTCATTTTGACGCACTCAATAGGTACCACATAAAGCCTGATCTGCAGAAAACCACAGTTAAACTTTACCAAATTTAATTACAAAATCCTCATTACCAGACCACTGAGGAGCAGCGAACAGCATAAAACCTGATCAGCCTGCGAGTTACTCGCAGGCTGATCTGGTTTTATGCTGTTCGCATAGGTCTTTTCATGGTATCCTCTATGAGGGAAAGGGTTAATAAGTCTATCTGCTTTCACAATTGGCAAATTTAGACTTCATCAAATGATTGTGAAAAATAATTAAAAATCTGTTTCAATGTTGCAAGTTCTCTATAGAATAGATAAAATCAAGAAAAGTACAAAGACTGAAATATGTTAGCTTGCTCTTGACTGACTTTAAAACACTTAAAAAATACACTTCTTCCTTGTTCATTACAAGAAGTCAGTAAAAGACAAACAAACAAGTTTTAGTGTTTGTCTCAACTATAACTAGTCACTCCACACAAGGGTCACTCAACAAAGTGCTGCAGGGGACACAACTCAAGCTGTTAAGATGCCAGGGGAAATAACTTAACCTTTCTGCAAAGAACAACTCATGCTAATATGTCAACCTGTATTAAGCATTATTCTACACAATTCCAAATTATTTTCATGCACAAAAAAATCTTTAACAACAAACATCAAATAGACAAAATTATCTGAATTTTGAGTTAGTTAACATGAATATGAAATTTGTTCCTTTTTTTTTTTTAAATATTTTTTTCAAAATTACACTGAAGGTCTTATACTGGTTATGATCTACATGTATTACTGATCTAATTAGGAAGTTTCTTTCTATAATGGAATAAGGTTGAACAAAAGGCAGGTTTGACAAATAGTTCAGAGTTGACAAAAATCTTATGAAATGTTTGTGTAAAACCTTGGTGTCCAATGCAGCACTTGTTCAGAGAGCCCTGTTCAGTCACACAGCAGACTGGCACACCACAGACATGTCGCCCCACCACTGATCACATGACTGGTCACATGACCCCAGATGACTGTGAACCAGGACTGTTCTCACATTTACCTGCTTACCTGCTGAGTGTGATATGTGAGGGTTGTGCTGATGGGTAAGTCAGAATCAATGTGAACAGTGAACTATTTTAATATAGAACTAATTAATTATTCAAGTAAGTGTAGAAGCAATTATAACTCATAATTCACTTACAAAAAATTCTCCATTGCAATTCTAGTGGAAGCAATGGACATGAAAAAATCTTTGCTTGAAAAAATTTTAAATCCAAGGGTCCACCATTTTTGAGGAAGCTCTTTTTTTTAAAAAAAAAACACAAGTGGCACATGTAACACTAACAGGAACATATGAAATTTATAATCATTATAATATATCTGACCACAAAGGATGCTCACACCAGAAGATGATAAGACTCAGACAATATTTTGATTGTTTGGTACTTCTTTTTTTGTTGTTGCTGCTGTTTTCAATCACATGAAAATTGGGACAGCTGTAGACATGTGTCCTGATATCACCACACCCAGTCACATTATCCTGACACCAGGTCACATGTTCTCAAAAAACTCAGGCTCAAATCAGAGTATTATACTCAAACCCCTATTGAATCTATTGGGCATAGTTTGAGAATGAAAATCATACTTAACCCTTTCCCTCATATAGACTCATTTTGACGCACTCAATAGGTACCTCACAAAGCCTGATCTGCAGAAAACCACAGTTAAACCTTACCAAATTTAATTACAAAATCCTCATTTCCAGACCACTGAGGAGCAGCGAACAGCATAAAACCTGATCAGCCTGCGAGTTACTCGCAGGCTGATCTGGTTTTATGTTGTTCGCATAGGTCTTTTCATGGTTTCCTCTATGAGGGGAAGGGTTAAGTACCATTTTTATTTTCCAGGACAGGGGGCCAAGCCAACCCATCCCGGAACTACCCTTATAGACAAATCATCACTCAAGAGGGATATTCCAGACCTTAGGTGTGTGACAGACACAGATCAAACCCATAATTACTGAACAGATGCCACTGGGACATTCAAGAGAACAATGCCAGTGTATATCTAAAGTATTGGTACAACAATGCATGCAGCTGCAACAACTAATCAAAATAACTTAATTATGAAAGCCAAATTATTAAATAGCCCGATAGATAAAAAATTTCACTCCTAAGCTGATTGCCAATTCTTTTTTTTTTTTTTAAAAACTTACAGTCAAACTCTAATGGCCTGCTGCAAGATGACTTTTTTATATCGGAAATATGCTATTGTCACAAATCTCTGATTTGAATGAACAAAATCTTGACCTCTTCAATTAATTTTCTCCAAATATAGTATGTTAAACCTTATATATAACCTTATCTCTTTATAAAGAACACGGCATACTGAAAAAAAAAATCATAATGCTTGGTGCTCTGCTTCTGAATAAAAGCTCTCAACTAAAGCCATAATGTTTGCCTATATCATCTATAAAGCATATTTAGCTTAATGCTGGTGACAGGAGCTTATATTGTGTTCCTTCATAGTGTTCAGGGGAAAGATCCAAGAACAGTCCTGGCTCTGTAAAGAGGAATAACTGTGAAACTGTTGTAAGTGCATATAGATATCAAAGCAGGTGCAACAGTTTCCCTGTCAGTCCTCACTAAGCAAAACAAAAAATTCACACTGAAGCAAATTTTTTAAAAAAGAAAATGTCTATACAAACACTAGCAGTGGGTGGACATGTATGACTATAGCGAGTGCAGCACACAGAGAGGAGTCACAGAGAGATACATTACAGTCACCCAGTCGGATTTCCTCCAGGAGAGCGTTCCTTCCAGACAGCTTGGCCGGTTCTCCAGGTGCCTCCACTTCCCTTGAGTAATTCGAGCTGTTTTCTGACGACACGGAAGCCGTGTCTGGCTGATGGTTCTTGATACCGTTCATGAACGGTGCCATAGGGGCCGGGGGAGGGGGCGGGGGAGGAGGAGGAGGGGCAGGGCAGGTTTGCAAAACTGGGGGAGGAGATGGCGGTGGAGGCATATCTGGCGTTCCTGGGGTCGGTAAAATGGGCGGGGGTGGGGGAGGGGGTAGGTCTTCGCCCATAGGAATAGGATGCCTCATAGGTGAGCCCCCAGGGGATGGGTATTGACCCATTTGCTGCTGTAAGTGGGAGTTTCTCATCAACTGAGGGTTGGGTACATGTTGTGGCGAGCCATTGAAATCCGATGCATCCAGAGGCGGGGGAGGAGGGGGCGGAGGCAAACTCTGTCTCTCAGGCGACATGCTGGGTCTATCTGTTCGGTTCATCGAGGGGTCACCCGCTGGTGGCGGGGGTGGGGGAGGTACATGTGGACGACTAGGACTTGCTACATTAGCGACTCTCTGTGTTTGGCGTTTGTCTCTTGGTATATTTTGAGCATAGTTTTGTGATTGACGCATTTCGTCATGAGAGTTCATTATATAAGGTCCGTTGGGTCGGGTGTCCACATGGTTGCTCATCTGGTCTGGAACCTGTGTATGACCCACTGGCTCTTGTGTCATGTTGATATTCTCTGGGCGAGAAACGTGTGTGTACCCTGGGGGAATATCCTTCTTGTCCATTGAATGAATCTCCGGTACCTTGTAGTTGGACTCAAACTCCTTGCCCTTGGCTTTGTCCTGGTACTTCTTTGCCTTTGATACAACTTCTTTGGGTTTAACCTGCTGCTTTCCTGGAGGTGAACGTTGCTGAAATATTTTTAAAAATACAAGTAGAAAGTTATGAAACATTTATCAAATTTAACACTCAACTGGAATAAAGTGCTTCATAAAACCTTTATTTCAACTTGTTTCACAAAGAAGTTGCAACAGAAAGTTTCAACTCTGGTTTGTTTTAATTTAAAAGTTTTATTATATCTTTACTGAATAATGAATGTTTCTATCAAAACTTGTGAACTGTGAAGTGTACTGAACTTTAATCCCTTTCAAAATTCCATACTGCAACACTCTTTAATTTCTTGTGGTATACACACAGTTCTTGATGAGGGAGGAAACATGAGTACCAGGAGAAAATCTACATGTCCAAACAGTGAGGGTGCAAATATCCTTTCACATGCAGAATCAAACTAATCTAGAATCAAACATATGCTGCAATGTTGAAAACCAAGTACATTAACCATAAAGAAATCTGAACACTTTATATTGTTTATTACTCATTAGTTTTGCACGATCCTGCAATGTTTTGCGACCATGGATCAATCAAACAAGGCACTGCCAAAGAACATGATATTGTCCATTACCACTGGACAAGTGTACTGCAATTCACTCACCTTCTTTCCCCTCTTCTTTCTCAGCTCCTGTTTTCGACTGTCTATGTCCTTTTTGATTTCAGAGAACCAGAGTTCGAAGAAGTATGATGGGTCTGTGTAGAACTTCATACAGTCTTTACCATCATCCCTACAACAGATTCATCACAGGTGTGTTAATCATCTTTGAACACCAGATTCACACAGGTGTGTCAATCATTTTTGTACAACAGATTCACCACAGGTGTGTTAATCATTTTTGTACAACAGATTCACCACAGGTGTGTTAATCATTTTTGTACAACAGATTCATCACATTTTTGTACAGCAGATTCACCACAGGTGTGTTAATCATTTTTGTACAACAGATTCACCACAGGTGTGTTAATCATTTTTGTGCAGCAGATTCAGCACATGAGTTAACCTTTTTTATACAAAAGATTCATCATTCAGATTCACACAGGTGTGTTAATCATTTTTGTACAACGATTCACACAGGTGTGTTAATCATTTTTGTACAACGATTCACACAGGTGTGTTAATCATTTTTGTCAACGATTCACACAGGGTGTTATCATTTTTGTCACGATTCACCACAGTTATCATTTTTGTACAACAGATTCATCACAGGTGTGTTAATCATTTTTGTACAACTGATTCACCACAGGTGTGTTAATCATTTTTGTACAACTGATTCATCACAGGAGTGTTTATCATTTTTGTGCAGCAGATTCACCACAGGTGTGTTAATCATTTTTGTACAACTGATTCACCACAGGTGTGTTAATCATTTTTGTACAACAGATTCATCACATTTTTGTACAACAGATTCACCACAGATGTGTTAATCATTATTGTACAACAGATTCAGCACAGGTGGGTTAATCATTTTTGTACAACTGATTCATCACAGGTGGGTTAATCATTTTTGTACAACAGATTCAGCACACATGTGTTAATCATTTTTGTACAACAGATTCAGCACACATGTAATCATTTTTGTGCAGCAGATTCAGCACATGAGTTAACCCTTTTTATACAAAAGATTCATCACACCTGAGTAAATCATTTTTGTACAACAGATTCACCACAGGTGTGTTAATCATTTTTGTACAACAGATTCACCACAAGTGTGTAAATTGTTTCTTGTACAAAAGATTCATCACACGTGTGTTAATCATTTTTGTACAGCAGGTTCAGCACACATTTGTTAACCCTTTTTGTACAGCAGATTCATCACAAGTGTGTTCATCATTTTTGTACACCAGATTCATCACATTTTTGTACAGCAATTTCACCACACGCGTTAACCCTTTTTGTACAAAAGATTCATCACACACGAGTAAATCATTTTTGTACAGCAGATTCATCACAAGTGTGTTCATCATTTTTTGTACAACAGACTTATCACATGTGTTAATCATTTCTGTACAATAGATGTAAGACATCATTTATCGCAGTCTTTTTACTTTTCATCTCATGTGATAAAAGATTCGCTCCCTGCTGATATTCAAGGTATTCGGTCATCAAAAACATGTTAGGACAAAGCCTTGTGCATTAAAATCGGGATTTTCATTAATTAATGTAACATCATATTTTTCAGAAAAACAACAGATTTTGCCAGGGGTCAATGGGGATTTCCCACATTCAAAATTTCAAATATTGCAAAAAAAAACATTTTTTTGTGATTTTAACCAATGATTTTGATCAGAAACCAGTTATTAAAGGAAGACTTCATTCAGAATGTGTGAACAATTCATGAATTGGATGCCCAAGGGCAACATGTCGAGCCCACTGCCAAATGAGACCTTCACCTTTGAGCTACAGACTTAGGTCTTGCGCAAGACACATCATCTTCTCTAGAAGAACATCAATGCCAAGTTATTTAAAAGTCCATCCATAATGGACTTGTGGAGATATAATTAATCATGACACATTATCTCAATGAGGTTAACATTTCTACCATGTGAATTCAAAAACCTCTAGTGTATGTAGTTATAGAGCGGTCACAAAGTGGGACAGGCGGAGTGATTACTATATGCCTCCCTTTGGGGGCATAAAAACAAACAAAAGCTAGAGCTATCACATGGAGTGATCAAAGAGTACTCCCCACAGTGCACTTTGTCACAAGAAACCCTAATTGTCTCCCCCTTTGTCACTTTATTGAAATAATTTCACTGCATGCTTATCTCTATAAAATTATAGTGTTTGAAGTTGACTTGAAAATAATGAACCATTCCTATATACCTACCTTATAAAAATATTTTAATTTTTTCAGCGCATTTTTAAGACCAATAACTGGATTACAGAAATATAAAAAAAGTTAATTATATAATGAGATAATGTAATTTCATGTCTGTATAATGTGCAAAAAAAAAGACTAAGAAAAAAGTGACCCTGGCAACAAAGAGTATAACTATATGTTAAACAAACTTGAAGTTTGGATATTTAGTATACCTGTATATATTCAGTTTACTGAGTGCTGGCGGTGTCTCACATTTGTTGTAGACCTCCTCAATGGCCCGCGGGATGGTGACGCGAGACACAACCTGTTGGTCATGTTCCCGCGAACTCTGATACGGCTTTCGCATGTGGATGTCCTGTAGTGACACTGTTAAACACAACATCAAGATTAGCATGAGTGCTACCAAACAACAAGCAAATTTGTTGAAGTCATATTCACCATCAATTGAGGTATATTAAAAGAAAATAATTTTTTTTAAGTACATATCAATAGAGCAGAAATACAGTACAGAACCATTTTTTTCCCACTATCAAAAAGGCTTTCTGAAAATAGAAATGCTTCTCTCAGACTCCCAATGTTTGATTTTCAACATATGCTTCTAAAAACATAAAAATGTGAGTTTTGTGACCTACAAAATCAATCAAAAATACTAATAGTGTCTCAAAACATCCTTCTACAGAAAAAAAAAAGAAGAAAAAAAAAAGAACCGAAACTGAATTTATTAAAAAATAAAAAATGTCTGTTATTTGGTTATACATATAACACTCGGAAGACAGATATATTAATAAAATGCAGATACATTCAACAATTTATTTGTTAATCATAAAAACTGACATTTTGAAAAATAAAATATTGGTACTGTATAACCCATTACTTCATAGAGACTACATTTGACACATTGACAAACTGAAATGACCTAGGATCAGACTGCTCCTATAAGAACTGTTTCCTCTATTTGCTCATACAATATTGTAGCTCAGATTCTATACAATCTGCATGGCAAAGAAAAATACTTTGTTTTATAAACTATTCAAAGTTCAGAAAATTAATATTCATCATAATATTCATCAGTCATACATGTGTACATGATATTCACAAGGAAGAGGTTAAACCAACTACTTACCCACTTCCTCTGTTGGGTTCAACTGTGTCACCTTTATCCTCAAGTGCTCCACGCGCTCATTCAGCAGGCTGGCACGGGTGAAGAACGCACTGGTGTCCCGGTACAGATCTGAGAACATGTCCTCGGCATGTTTGCTGAGGGAGCTGAGTTGGCGGATGATGTTGGCCAGCGTGTGGTTGGTGACACATTCCAGCTCGTTCACCACCGACTTGTCCACCGCCACCAGGCTCACATTGACCGGATCTACGATCCGCTGGATAAACGGCATCCTGCCTCCTTACCTGCCACAGAAAAACATAGACAGGAATAGCACCATCACACCTCCTTAAGTAAAAGATACTATATTTACAATTAAACCAGCAAACATAGGCCACTCATAGGAAATCAATAGATGGTCTTTATCTGGAGGTGGTTTAAAGTAAAATTTAAACTCATATATTTCAAAAACAAAAAGGCTAACAAATGCAAATACAACATTGCAAAGATTAAGAAAATATGAAGCCTTGTTTTAGAAAATATTTACAAGTGTCAATTATTTATTTTCACCTGAAAAGTAAATAAAAAAGTTCTTTGGGTTTTTATTTTTGGCTGGGATAATGAGCGTCCTTCAAACAAGAGCTGTCAGAGGACAGCATGCTCAACTACTCAAAATGCTTGTTGGTAAATCAAATGAAAACTATTTCAATTCTTGCCCTTCATATACCCTGTATATTATAATAGTCACAAATGATATACCTCCATAGTCTAATAACCCCAAATAGGTTTATGAAGTCTAAAATCAATCCCATGCCTAGTTACTGAGACATAAGCATAATAACAGTGTGCATGCAAAACAAAGTATCCATGTTAGAAAAGGACCATATTCTTTTTAAAATTCAGTCCAAGAGTTATCCTCCTTGGTTTTTCTTATGCCCCAGAACATACTCCTAAACTTTCTTGTCAATACCATTAACAAATTTCTGAGATATCAGCTGGATAGTAGCTTCCATGCAAAACTTTAACCAAAAAGTCTAAGTCTAAATTCTGCATTATATTCAGTCAAAAACTATCTGCCACTATAGTATGATATCATTGAACATATTAAAAAAGTTTCAAATCAAACCCATGCCTGGTTGCTGAAATATACGCATGTATTTAAATTAAAAAGGGGCCATAATTTGTAATATATTCCATCAAGTGTTATCTTCCTTGATAGTATGATACCCCTAAACATATTAAAGATGTTTCAAATCAATCCCATGCCTGGACTCTGAGATATAAGCATGAAAGTATCTTGCATGCAAAACTTTCTATGTTAAAAAAGGGCCATAACTTCACCCCATAACATATTTAAGATGTTTCAAATCAACAACATGCCTGGATACTGAGATGTAAGCATGAAAGTAACTTGCATGCAAAACTTTAATCAAAATTTCTAAGTTAAAAAAAGGGGCCATAATTTGTTATATATTCCATCAAGAGTTATCCACCTTGCTTGTCTGACATCCCTAAATATATTCAAATACTTTCAATTCACTACCATGAATGGTTATTGAGATACAAGCTGTATAGTAGCTTGCATGCAAAACTTTAACCAAATTTTCTATTGCATGCAAAACATTAACCAAAATTTCTAAGTTATAAAGGGGCCAGAATTTATACTAAATTCAGTCAAGAGTTATCTACCTTGGTTGTTTGATGCCCCTGTACATATTCATAAACTTTCATAAATGGTTATTGAGATATAAGGTTGATAGCACTTTGCATGCAAAACTCTAACCAAAAGCTGCAACGCCAACGCCGACGTTGATGCAATGTTGACTACAATAGCTCTCAAATTCTTCAAATATTTGAGCTAGAAATGAGATAAAAAATATTAATAATGTGAATTTAATTTTGACCCCAAATAGGTCGGACCTAGGTATACTGTGATAACATTATCATCATCAGCTGTTTACCATATATCAATCTAGGGTGAACTAACATGTTACTATACCTAAACAAGACACAAGTGGTGTTTCTCAAATGTTTTTCACTCTTACGTGTAACCTTTATCTTGGAGCTTCTAACCTGGATCTTATGTACTGCACATCGTCTAATGACGGTGAACATTTGTAATTTAAAAATTCATTGACAAGTAACAAAGTTATGGCCATGACATGAATAATGATGAAAGGATGGAAAGACAGACGGAGAGAGGGATTAAGTGACTGCCATGTAAAATACCAGAATAGATTCATTTTGGTCTCCCAAAATCATTAATCAAATTGAGAAAATCTTCATATCAGTATAAAAATGTATTAACTGCCTGGTCCAGTTGTATCAGGAAGAAATATCTTATCTGCATATGGTATCTTAACAACACAACTATACAGTAGTTCAAACAGTCTGGACAAGTCATTGTTTTACATCTTGTTAGTACAGAATAGGCTGGGATACTAATTAATAACTGGTTACAAATCAAAATGCCTTCAATTATCTTTTTAAAAGACTGAAATATATCTATCATTATCCCTCTTCCTAAAACTGACAAAAAGGTCTATCATTATCCCTCTACCCAAAACTGACAAATATGTCTATCATTATCCCTCTACCCAAAACTGACAAATAATTCTATCATTATCCCGCTACCTAAAACTGACAAAAAGGTCTATCATTATCCCTCTACCCAAAACTGACAAATAATTCTATCATTATCCCGCTACCTAAAACTGACAAAAAGGTCTATCATTATCCCTCTACCCAAAACTGACAAATATGTCTATCATTATCCCTCTACCCAAAACTGACAAATAATTCTATCATTATCCCGCTACCTAAAACTGACAAAAAGGTCTATCATTATCCCTCTACCCAAAACTGACAAATAATTCTATCATTATCCCGCTACCTAAAACTGACAAATACGTCTACCAATATCCCTCTGCCTCATCATTTTTTTCTTTAATTAATTTAGTTCCTTTTACAGTTTCTTTCCCCTAGCCAAAAACTACATTTTTCCCCAAATAACTACCTATTTCCCTCTAAAAAGTAATATTTCGTGGAATTTCAATGAAATCTGTGCTATTCTTATAATTCAACATTAATACATTTCCCAATATTTTTACATAAGTCAAAAAAAAAAAAAAACTTCATATAGACAAATAAGTCTATCATTATCCCTTTACCTTATATAGACAAATAAGTCTATCAATAAGTCTCAACCTTATATAGACAAATAAGTCTATCAAAAACTCTCAATCTCATATAGACAAATATTTAAGTCTATCAATAACTTTCAATCTCATATAGACAAATAAGTCTATCAATAACTCCCAATCTCATATAGACAAATAAGTCTATCAATAACTCTCAATCTCATATAGACAAATAAGTCTATCAATAACTCTCAATCTCATATAGACAAATAAGTCTATCAATAACTCTCAATCTCATAGACAAATAAGTCTATCAAAAACTCTCAATCTCATATAGACAAATCAGAAACTCTCAATCTCTCAATCTCAAATAAGTCTATCATTATCCCTCTTATCTCACACAGACAAATAATAACTCTCAATCTCAAACAGACAAATAGGTCTATCATTATCCCTCTTAACTCACACAGACAAATAATTCTATCATTATCCCTCTACCTCATATTGTCATGTTATGACACCTTAGCCAGCAATTACTCATTCACTATCAGGGTTGCCACAAACCAGAGAAAACATTAACCCTTTCCCTCATGGAGGAAACCATGAAAAGACCTATGCGAACAACATAAAACCAGTTACTCGCAGGCTGATCAGGTTTTATGCTGTTCGCTGCTCCTCAGTGGTCTGGAAATGAGGACTTTATAATTAAATTTGGTAAGGTTTAACTGTGGTTTTCTGCAGATCAGGCTTTATGTGGTACCTATTGAGTGTGTCAAAATGAGTCTATATGAGGGAAAGGGTTAAAATACCTACTTCCCTGACACGAAACATTGCAACATTTGGTCTTTCTGTCATTACTTGTGTGATATTTTTAAGGAAATGTATGATATATTACTAAAGTTTTTAAGGCCTCCATCCACCCCTTAGCCAACCGCCAGCAACTTTCTACTTTTTAATATTAG
Organism: Solen grandis; assembly: GCA_021229015.1. Lineage (NCBI taxonomy): Eukaryota > Metazoa > Mollusca > Bivalvia > Adapedonta > Solenidae > Solen > Solen grandis. The sequence goes on from CM037795.1 coordinate 3,204,633, forward strand.
GAGAGTTGCACTATATAAATTCTTTATAACGGAGACTATATCTGGACACTGCCAAAATAATTAATTAGGTAGTGATGTTGAATTTATTGAATGTAAGGCCTTAAATCTCATTCATGAGGTAAAGCAATGGCAAAATGGTCAATGAATACTGAAAAAGTGGTCTACACTTACTGGTTCTTTCTATAAAAGTAGTGGTTTGACTAATCAGACAAAAAGAGGTGTAATTATGATGATTTATCATGATTATATTGTTGTTCTTTAAGATTCCCAACTCAATCTATTCAATATTAACATCACATTCTTAGAGAAATCATTCTATTTTAAGCTATTTTCAGTTTCTGAGATATAGATAAGGATGGAAAAAAAAACAAGAGGGCCATGATGGCCCTGGATCGCTCACCTGAGTACCATTGCTACAACTGATTACAAGGTTTTTAAACAGACAAGAATTCTGATATAACTCAATCTTAAACATTTTAGCCCTGACAATACTACACACCAAATATATAAGAGCATTGGGCCTTATGGTTTCAGAGGAGAAGACTTAGTGCGGGATCATTTATCTCCAAAGGGCCACCATTTTGAAAATCTTGATAATGAACCATTAGATGATGCTACATTCCAAATATCTAAGCTCTAGGCCTAATGGATTCATAGAAGAAGATTTTTAAAGATTTTCCTATATAACTCTATGTTAAACAAGTGACCCCTGGTGCGGGGGCATTTATCACCATAGGGTCATGATTTGTACAATCTTGGTAATGAACCATAAGATGATGCTACATACCAAATATCTAAGCTCTAGGCCTTATGGATTCATAGAAGAAGATTTTTAAAGATTTTCCTATATAACTCTATGTAAAACAAGTGACCCCTGGTGCGGGGTCATTTATCACCATAGGGCTATGATTTGTACAATCTTGGTAATGGCCCATAAGATGATGCTACATACCAAATATCTAAGCTCTAGGCCTAATGGATTCATAGAAGAAGATTTTTAAAGTTTTTTCTATATAACTCTATGTAAAACAAGTGACCCATGGTGCGGGGTCATTTATCACCATAGGGTCATGATTTGAACAATCTTGGTAATGAACCATAAGATGATGCTTCATACCAAATATCTAATCTCTAGGCCTTATGGATTCATAGAAGAAGATTTTTAAACATTTTCCTATATAACTCTATGTAAAACAAGTGACCCCTGGTGCGGGGGCATTTATCACCGTAGGGCTATGATTTGTACAATCTTGGTAATGAACCATAAGATGATGCTACATACCAAATATCTAATCTCTAGGCCTTATGGATTCATAGAAGAAGATTTTTAAAGATTTTCCTATATAACTCTATGTAAAACAAGTGACCCCTATTGCGGGGGCATTTATCACCGTTTGGCTATGATTTGAACAATCTTGGTAATGAACCATTAGATGATGCTACATATGAAATATCTAAGCTCTAGGCCTTATGGATTCATAGAAGAAGATTTTTAAAGTTTTTCCTATATAAATCTATGTTAAACAAGTGACCCCTGGTCATTTATCACCTAGGGCTATGATTTGAACAATCTTGGTAATGAAAGATTTTAAAGTTTTTCCTATATAACTCTATGTAAAACAAGTGACCCATGGTGCGGGGTCATTTATCACCATAGGGACATGATTTGTACAATCTTGGTAATGACCCATAAGATGATGCTACATACCAAATATCTAAGCTCTAGGCCTTGCAGTTTTGCAGAAGAAGATTTTCAAAGTTTGCATTTTTAAAATCTATTTTTAGCTCCTGTGACCTACTTTTTTAACCAATCTGAATAATTTGTACAACTTTGATAGAGGGCATCATAAGGATGATTCCTGTGAAGTTTGGTCAAAATCCCTTCAGCGGTTCATGAGGAGATGTTGTTTAAAGCAAATTGTTGACGACGGACGCACGCACGCACGCACGCACGCACGCACGCACGCACGCACGGACGACGGACGACGGACGACGGACAAAAGGCGATCACAATAGCTCACCATGAGCACGTTGTGCTCAGGTGAGCTAAAAAGAAAAAAAAAGAGAAGACGAAGGTACATGTAGAAGGACAGACAACACTATAACAATATAACCCTCCTGGACGATCAGAGACGAATAGCCTCAGGGAAAAGAAAAATACTTACAGACAAATGCTTAAAGTATAAAGATGTAAACTTTTCTTATTCGGTGAATATAGTATGGTATACACTTGTATAAATAGTCAGTGAGACATCTTACAGTCCTACATATTTTACATCATGACTAGAATACAACCTAATAATGGGACTCGTTCTATCTTTGATAATATCTACATAGCTGAGCATTTACTGTAGTAGTCACATATATGGGCAGGCAGTACATTAAACAACCATCATATAGCCAATATCAGCAGATATAACACAGTTTTACACCCATCAAGCCATGCCAACTAGAGCATGAAGTGTGATATTCCATCAACCTTGGATTGCAGTATACAAGATTCTTCCCAAATGTATTTATATGGCTGTTGCGTAAACATCTAAACTTGTATTTAACCATTTACTTTTATGAATATGCATGTACAAATTTATGACAGCATGAATATTAATTAACTTAACTTTAAATAGTTTATGAAACAGTGGATTTTTCTTTGCTCTGCAGACTATGTAGAATCTATATCTCCTATAGGAGCTGTCTGATCAGGATATACATGTACTCTGCTTGCCAATGTGTCAAAATGAGTCTATATGAAGTAAAGGGTTAAGGAAATTAGGGACTTTTTCTACATGATGATAATGCTGCCTCACTGCCGGCCAAATCAAGCTGCACATCTTACCATGGACAACACACCAGTCACATCATCCTGACACTAACCCATCCAGCCCTGGAACTACCATTTTATGCTTGGCACCAACAAAGGAAATATACCATCAACATTTTTTACAACTTCAGTAAGTTGCGTCTGTGGATCAGACTCATGACCTCTGACCAAATGGCGACCAAGACTGCTAACTTATTTCTCTAAACCAACTTCACCTCTCAACCGAGCCATGCTATACCACAGGAACACCAAACATGACTTAAGCAATTTTCACAATGAACATATTTTTCATCTACAGTATAAGAAAATGAGGAGTGAATTGGACAATAAAATACCTGATCAATCTATACTCCCAGCCTGTACCAGTATTACACCAAATGCAGTGTACAGCATTTCTAAATAGTCCCCCTGTGGGGTAAACTTTCAGTGTTCTCATAGTAGAAAAAAAACAAAAACTATACAAATCTATATCAATATTATGCCATTATTTTATACTATATATAGATCTAAGTTCAGTTCCACATTTTTCCTAACGTGAATACATGGAAGAAATAAGTATGAAACAAGAGGGCCATGATGGCCCTGAATCGCTCACCTGAGTACCATTGCTTCAACTGATGTCAAGGTTTTTAAACAGACAAGGATTCTGATATAACTTAATCTAAAACATTTTACCCCTGACAATACTACACACCAAATATCTAAGCAATGGGCCATATGGTTTCAGAGAAGACTTGGGCGCAGGGTCATTTATCACCGTAGGGCCAAGACTTTGAAAATCTTTGTAATGAACCATTAGATGCTACTACATACCAAAAATCTTAGCTCTAGGCCTTATTGATTCATAGAAGAAGATTTTTTAAGATTTTCCTCCTTGGGCAGTTTGAAATCTTGGTAGTGGCCCATAAGATGATGCTACATACCAAATATCTAAGCTCTAGGCCTTATGGATTCATAGAAGAAGATTTTTTAAGATTTTCCTATATAACTCTGTGTAAAACAAGTGACCCCTGGTGCGGGGTCATTTATCACCATAGGGCTATGATTTGTACAATCTTGGTAGTGGCCCATAAGATGATGCTTCATACCAAATATCTAAGCTCTAGGCCTTATGGATTCATAGAAGAAGATTTTTTAAGATTTTCCTATATAACTCTGTGTAAAACAAGTGACCCCTGGTGCGGGGTCATTTATCACCATAGGGTTATGATTTGTACAATCTTGGTAGTGGCCCATAAGATGATGCTTCATACCAAATATCTAAGCTCTAGGCCTTATGCATTAATGGAAGAAGATTTTTTAAGATTTTCCTATATAACTCTATGTAAAACAAGTGACCCCTGGTGCGGGTCATTTATCACCATAGGGTTATGATTTGTACAATCTTGGTAGTGGCCCATAAGATGATGCTTCATACCAAATATCTAAGCTCTAGGCCTTATGGATTAATGGAAGAAGATTTTTTAAGATTTTTCTATATAACTCTATGTAAAACAAGTGACCCCTGGTGCGGGGGTCATTTATCACCATAGGGCTATAATTTATACAATCTTGGTAGTGGCCCATAAGATGATGCTACATACCAAATATCTAAGCTCTAGGCCTTGCAGTTTTGCAGAAGAAGATTTTCAAAGTTTGCATTTTTAAAATCTATTTTTAGCTCCTGTGACCTAATTATGCAATGGACCAGAACCATTTATACAACTTTAGTAGAGCTTCATCCAAGGAACATTCCTGCAAAATATTTTTCAAATTGGCCAAGCCGTTTAGGAGGAGATGTTGTTTGAAGCAATTGTTGACGCCGGACGCACGCACGGACGCACGGACGACGGACGACGGACGCCGGACAAAAGGCGATCAGAAAAGCTCACCTTGAGCACGTTGTGCTCATGTGAGCTAAAAACAAGAGGGCCATGATGGCCCTGAATCGCTCACCTGAGTACCATTGCTTCAACTGATGTCAAGGTTTTTAAACAGACAAGGATTCTGATATAACTCAATCTAAAACATTTTACCCCTGACAATACTACACACCAAATATCTAAGCAATGGGCCATATGGTTTCAGAGAAGACTTGGGCGCAGGGTCATTTATCACCGTAGGGCCAAGACTTTGAAAATCTTTGTAATGAACCATTAGATGCTACTACATACCAAAAATCTTAGCTCTAGGCCTTATTGATTCATAGAAGAAGATTTTTTAAGATTTTCCTATTTAACTCTATGTAAAACAAGTGACCCCTGGTGTGGGGTCATTTATCACCATAGGGCTATGATTTGTACAATCTTGGTAGTGGCCCATAAGATGATGCTACATACCAAATATCTAAGCTCTAGGCCTTATGCATTCATGGAAGAAGATTTTTTAAGATTTTCCTATATAACTCTGTGTAAAACAAGTGACCCCTGGTGCGGGGTCATTTATCACCATAAGCTATGATTTGTACAATCTTGGTAGTGGCCCATAAGATGATGCTACATACCAAATATCTAAGCTCTAGGCCTTATGCATTCATGGAAGAAGATTTTTTAAGATTTTCCTATATAACTCTGTGTAAAACAAGTGACCCCTGGTGCGGGGTCATTTATCACCATAAGCTATGATTTGTACAATCTTGGTAGTGGCCCATAAGATGATGCTTCATACCAAATATCTAAGCTCTAGGCCTTATGCATTCATGGAAGAAGATTTTTTAAGATTTTCCTATATAACTCTATGTAAAACAAGTGACCCCTGGTGCGGGGTCATTTATCACCATAGGGCTATGATTTGTACAATCTTGGTAGTGGCCCATAAGATGATGCTACATACCAAAAATCTAAAGGCTAGGCCTTGTGGTTTCGGAGAAGAAGATTTTTTCAAGTTTTTCCTATATTAGCCTATGTGAAATCAAGTGACCCCTGGGGCGGGGCCAATTTTGACCCCAGGGTCATAATTTGTACAATCCTGGTAGACAGTCATAAGATCATGCTACATACCAAAAATCAAAAGGCTAGGCCTTGTGGTTTTCAGAGAAGATTTTTTAAATTTTCATTTTTAAAATCTATTTTTAGCTCCTGTGACCTAATTATGCGATGGACCAGAACCATTTATACAACTTTAGTAGAGCTTCATCCAAGGAACATTCCTGCAAAATATTTTTCAAATTGGCCAAGCCGTTTAGGAGGAGATGTTGTTTGAAGCAATTGTTGACGCCGGACGCACGCACGGACGGACGCACGGACGCACGGACGACGGACGACGGACGCCGGACAAAAGGCGATCAGAAAAGCTCACCTTGAGCACGTTGTGCTCATGTGAGCTAAAAACATGTAACAACACAATACTTCTATTTAAAAGCAAACACTCAGGCTGCTTTTCATTTCTAATTTCAAAACTGGGAAGAATCAATGCCTCATCTTTTAAACAGACCAAAACACAAACAAACATTGTTCATGCAATGCTATATATCATAAATTCTTTCCGATATTTATAAATAAACTGGCCATCATTCAAATTTATGATGCAGAAATAAATCAATTCAGAAAATTATTAACACTTTTATAAACAAATATGAATAAGGAAGCAACAGTAATCGTGTCAGTTTCAGGAAGTTATCTTAACACACAGACACATACACATATTATTCATACAAAGCATATTGATATTAACATACTTATATGATGTATTGTGACACAGTTAGAGTAACCACCTCCAGAGCAGGATGCCATGGGTTCAAATCCTGATGAGACATACAAAGGCCATAGAAAAGGTACTGGCAGCTCTTTGTTGAATGCTAGTCACTCAACATATATGTATAAGAAAAAAAAAATAGAGTCATTCTACATATACATTCATAAAGGGGCTGCTCATGAAAACTGGGGTCCAAATCCCAAACATTTAAGATCAGGATTTCAAATCAGAAGTTAGTGAGAATCCTGCATATATCAATGGGTAGTTCCAGGACCCATGCTATAAACTGAGTGTGGCATCATGCTACAATACATGGAATGGTATTAAATATACAGAGTGGCTGCTATACATCTATCACAAGTGGACATAATCTCTAAATGAGTGAAATCAGCAAGTCCATTAAAACCCTACTAATTAGAGAAGCGTGATTTTACTTGTATACTGGTCAACTGCAGTCCGAAGCAGCTTGTGGTACTAACTGGTACAAGGACAAACAATACCGGTACTTTGGTAATTTCCGTATAACAATGACAAATAAAAATTTTCAACAATTTTGTCGTTATTGATAATCTTACTGTTTAACAACATCAACTAGAACTAGAACCGCAAGCGGTATCTTGGTTTTCGCTTTTAACCTAATCAACTTGAACACTTTATTTCAACTCAGCCACAATTTTTAATATGAAACAGAACGCAAAGGTTTTTTGAAGACCTACTCTCATTTGCACAGTTTTTTTTTTTTTGGAATGTTAGAACATTCAAACTCCTTTAGCGCAAATATTTCCCCATACCCTATCATCACATCACATCACATTCTGTGGTGCTGTCAACAAGGAACAAAATGCTGAAAACCGCATTTCAATTAGACTTTAACGTTTTGAGTTATAAGCAAAAGAGTGATTTTAAGCAAAGCGCCCTCTAGCGGCAAAATGAGAAAAAAAAATGATAAAAATTTTACAATTAGGTACCTAGAAATGCAGCAAATAGTTCAAACAAGTATATAAGTCGCACTAATCGAACATTCTTTTTCTTATATATCACAATTTTAAGCATAAAAACTGAATAACAATTATTCCAAAAAAGGATCAAACTTTGGATTGCCGTAAATGAAAAGATCAAGTCCGATCTTCAAAAACTAAAAATTATACGAAAGAACTATTTAGAACTAAACTTTTGTTCATATACTCTCAATGAAATATTTTTAGATTTGGAGCACTTTGGGGCCGAATAAAAACACAATTATCGTAATATGACCTTGACCTTTTCAATGTTTTTTTAACTTTTTTATTGTGAGGCCCTTTCAAACCTAACAATACATATTGTGTGAAAATATCATGAAGAATGAACAGAAAATAAAGTCAGGAGCTACAAAAAAACATGTTTTTGAAATTTTAATTTTTCCTAAAATTTAGTGAAGTTTGACCTTTTTCTAGAGGACAAACCATGCATTTCTTAAATTCGCCACCCCATATATTTTGTGCGTATATGTCTTGCAAATCATTTGCAGCAAACAGAATTCTTCTATCTGATTTCTAACAAAAATGGATAGGTTTTTCGTAGACCTACCCTCATATGCAGTTTTTTTCCGAGATTCGAACTTTCAACCTTCCGTTACTTGCTCAAAAAGTTTCAGCCACTCATACCTAGAAACTATCATATTTTATTAGGCTATCAACAAGGAACATAATTCAATTAACCGCATTTGGACCAGGCTTCAACTTTTTGAGTTATAAGCAAAAGATTGATTTCAAGAAAAGCGCCCCCTAGTGGCAAAATGAGATAGAAAATTGATTAAAATTTTACTGTTTGGTACCTAGCAAGCAGCAAATAGTTCAATCAAGTATACTAGTCGCACAAGTCAAACTTTTTATTCTTGTGTATCAGAATTTGAAGCATAAAACCTGATTTACAATTATTCCAAAAAAGGATCAAACTTTGGACTGCCGTATAATGACCAAATCAAGTCCGATCTTCAAAAACTAAACATCACTGGAAAGAGCTCTTTAAGAACTAAAACTTTTGTTCATATACTCTCAAAGAAATATTTTTAGTTTTGGAGCTATTTGTGGCCGAATAAAAACACAATAATCGTAATATGACCTTGACCGTTTCAAATTTCTTTTAAATTTTTTATTGTGAGGCCCTTTCAAACATAACAATACATATTGTGTGAAAATATCATGAAGAATGAACAGAAAATAAAGTCAGGAGCGACAAAAATATGTTTTTGAAATTTTAATTTTTCCTAAAATTTAGTGAAGTTTGACCTTTTCTAGAGAACAAACCACGTATTTCCTAAATTCGCCACCCCATATATTTTGTGCGTATATGTCTTGCAAATCGTATGCAGCAAACAGAATTCTTCTATCTGATCTCTAACAAAAGTGGGAAGGTTTTTCGTAGACCTACCCTCATTATTTCACTTTTTTCCAAGGTTCGAACATTCAACCTCTCCTAGAACAATTTTTTTCCCGTACTCGATGATGAGATTTCCATCATATTTGATTGGGCTGTCAACAAGGAACATTATGTAAAAAACCGCATCTAAATCAGGTTTCAAATTTTTGAGTTATTAGCAAAAGAGTGATTACATGCATTGCGCCCCCTAGTGGCTAAATCAGAAAAAAAAGTGAAAAGTTTGACCTTTTAGGCACATGTTCAGATAAAGATGACTCCATGCCCAAAATTTCATAGCTGTAGCTTTTTTCATCTGGCCGCTAGGCTGGACACAAAAATGGGTGGAATTGGAAAAATAATAAAAATAAAAAAAAAAACAAATCAACAGAAGAAGAACAATAGGTTTTCGCCCTGCAGAGGCGAAAACCTAACTATCACTGAAGGTGATTCATACCCCCACCCCCATCTTTGACACAGGATGTATTCACATGACACATAAAACGAATGTTCACACATAGGATTTGGGCTTATAAGCATACCAAAAAAAAATATTATCACTAAAGGTGATCAATACCCACACCGGAAGTCTGTCATGTGTAGGAATACAGTTTCAAAAGTTTGCGTGAGTGAAAGACTACATGTATGTACGGTTTAAAGTTAGTGTGAGCAATGGTTCAAAAGTTTTGGACAATGCTAAAAAGTTTTGACAGACAGACAGACAGAGAGACACACATACAGACACACAGAAGAAAACAATTTGCCCCCAAGATCTGTAGCTGAGGAGAATAAAAATGCAGTCTAATTATGGTTCACATTCATATTTATTGTTTGCAAAAACCTGACTTTAAGAATTTACATTGTGGTTTTCTTATGCACTGCACTTCCTCTCATCAAGATCAATCTACATATGAAGTTTCATCAACCTAGCTACTTTAGTATTGGAGTTATGCTCCGGACAAAATCAAAAGATTAAAAATGACAAAGGGCTATAACTCCTTTCAAAATACATGCAGTGTTATGGTTCTTGTGCACTTCACTTCCTCTCATCAAGATCAATCTACATATGAAGTTTCATCAATCTAGCTACTTTAGTATTGGAGTTATGGTCCGGACAAAATCAAAAGATTAAAAATGACAAAGGGCAATAACTCCTTTCAAAATACATGCAGAGTTATGGTTCTTAGGCACTGCACTTCCTCTCATGAAGGTCTATCTACATATGAGGTCTATCTACATATGAAGTTTGATCAACATAAGTACAGTAGTTTTGGAGAAATGCTCCGGACAAAATCAAAAGACAAAAATTAACAAATGGTCCTTTAAAAAACATGTAGAGTTATGGTTCTTATGCACTGCACTTCCTCTCATCAAGATCAATCTACATATGAAGTTTCATCAACCTAGCTACTTTAGTATTGGAGTTATGCTCCGGACAAAATCAAAAGATTAAAAATGACAAAGGGCAATAACTCCTTTCAAAATACATGCAGAGTTATGGTTCTTGTGCACTGCACTTCCTCTCATCAAGATCAATCTACATATGAAGTTTCATCAACCTAGCTACTTTAGTATTGGAGTTATGGTCCGGACAAAATCAAAAGATTAAAAATGACAAAGGGCAATAACTCCTTTCAAAATACATGCAGAGTTATGGTTCTTATGCACTGCACTTCCTCTCATCAAGGTCTATCTACCTATGAAGTTTCATCAACATAGGTACAGTAGTTTTGGAGAAATGCTCCGAACAAATATTTGTAGACCAACCGCCGGACCGACCGACGGACGAACCGACCAACCGACAGGGTGACTCCTATATACGCCCCCAAATTTCATTTGTGGGGGTATAAAAACCAGAGTAGATATGATACAAATGAATCAATTTCCATTAAATATTGGAAAATACACTTTTATTCGGAAATATTTACTTGTTACCAATGATGACCTTCAAAGGATATAAAAAATGGCTGATGGCAACAATAAATACTGATTTAAGTATGCAATGTCTAACTCTTACTTGTTTTCCTGTGCAAAATTTTAATAGTCTTCAACACCAGTCCCGGAATATTTTGTGCGATATATCGTATGCACCGCAGTATTTACCTAAAAACCACAGAATACCATGGAACAGTTCCAACCCGTGGTTCCCAGCTCTACTACCAATGCTACGTGCAAGGATGTAGTCATGTGGAAATCTAAGTAACCACACAAACTCTACTTTATGGGCAACCACTATCCCTTACAATGAACCTGACAAAAGATCAAACCAGAATCAAGGCTGAGATGAAATTATTCAATCATTATAGACATGAAGCTTAAATCATCCTCAACATATTAAAGCAGCTCATACACAGATGATTGGTAGAAATTTAAAAAAATAATTTTCTACTCTTCCTAGTTCATGTTGATGAAGTCTTTTGTTTCCTGAAAAATAAACTTGTAAAGTGTAGGTCACATTTTATTTCGAAACAACTTCAATGAAATAGGTTAAATATAGAATATGATATCCCCGAAGGACATGTTCCAAAACCTTGCATCTTCACCAGTTCAGGGTAGCGATTTTGTAAGTTCATCCTATGAAAGGCATGAGCAAAAAGTGGATGAATCTAAATATAGGTTTTATCAGTCTAAATATTTATAGTTCCAATAGTCTTTGATAGCACTGCCTGTGGTGACAAAACCACCCATCTTTTTTTTTTATGATTACAGATGGTTGCATTGGGTAGCATAGCGTCTGTAGATTAGTATTGATAGACATACACACATATAGTTAAAAGTCAATTTCTTTGTCAATGACCATATGTGAACGAGCTGCTTTAAATAATGTTAATCAAATGATGCAAATCATGTTACTTTGTCTATTTCTGAAATTTTTCCTATGATAAAACTTGTGCGTAATAAGGCAATGAATATACACCAACATCAGTGGTTGTGTTATGTATAAGACAGTCCACTTGAATGTAAGAAATGAAATCACTGTTTACACATATGGCAATCAACTTTGTGTCTGACTTGACTTCACTTGTCTTGACTACTTGAGTTTACCGTCGTTTTTCAGTCATATAGCAGCGTCCAGCTAATTACAGGTGGAGGAAGACCCTGAATGCACAGAGGCATCCGGGTAGAACCACCTACCTACCGCAAGCCAGCTGGAAGGCTTCCTCACATGAAATCCCCTGCCTGGATTCGAACCCACGCGGTGAGGGGCCGGGTGAGTTTTAAAGTAAGTGACTTTACCCTCTTGGCCAGGGAGGCCCCACTTTGTGTCTGGTGTAAAATATACAAAAGGAGGCTAGCAGACTTTCAGTGTGAATGATTATCAGCATGTAATTGAAAAGTAAAATATGATGCCTTGTTGAATCAGATGTGAGAGAATCACACGGCACCATGATCTGCTTAAATGCTTAAGTGTCACCTTAAGAAGTATAAATCACACCTTAAGAAATATAAATTAATCATGAAATGTCCTTTATATTTACACTGAATCAAATAGCTAAAATTGAGTCCAACTGAAGATAATTCTCAGTCTTTGACAATATTTTTTTCCAAATTTACAGAAATGATGTGCAGACTAAGAAAACATCCCTATACCTACGCCCATGTATTTCTTGGCTTTCTGTGATATTCTTTCTTCTTCTTTTCTACTAATGTCAATGAAATAGAGTAAAATAATCATATTTAACTGAATTAATTTTTCCTAAAAGATGCATACAAAAAATGTCGAGAGACCTCTCAAGTCTTAGCATTAAGATATTTATAAAGTTACCAACAGAAAATTTTTCATTAAAAAAAACAACAACAAAAAACATGAATACAAAGTACATGTTCTTCCTGGTAACAGTATTTTTCTGCTCTATAATCACAAAAATGCTACTCAATTACCTTTAATAATAAAAAAGACAATATTACTAAGCATTAGACATGATAGCATCCAAAGTCCACCAGTATAAAACACATGTAGGTACTGTCCTTGTTACCAACTTATATGACTCATAGTATGCGTATAAACACTATAGACATCATACACATGTATATCTACCACTGGTATGGGAGACACTTGTGTGTAGCAGATTATTGGCCAACAAGCACTCTAAGATGACCTTTTCTCAACACCAATCCACTACAACTGAGACTGATTCTGTATGTACTACATTATTATTCTTTCCACCTACATCTGAGTCAACACTTCCTTGTATAATGCAAGACATAAATAGTTTATGAAATTATTGCTCTACGTAGTGCATTAAATCACTAGTCAGATTTCCTATGGTTTTACACTTGGATACATGACGACCCAGTGAAAATATAGTTACAGCCTTTGCCATGTTACAGAAAGGTGGTGGATTCAATCCCTGGCCCGCGACATCAATAATATGCTGAAAATGGTACTGGTTACAGGTACATATATCTCCTATTTTTTTTATCCTCAGCATGAATGGGTACTTCTAGAACTGGTGTGTCAGGTGTCAAGATAACATGATTGGATATGGTATCATGCCACTAGTCCACATGAGGCAGTGTTTAACCCTTTCCCTCATATAGACTCATTTTGACGCACTCAATAGGTACCACATAAAGTCTGATCTGCAGAAAGCCAAACTCAAACCTTACCAAATTTAATTGTAAAATCCTCATTTCCAGACCATTGAGGAGCAGCGAACAGCATAAAACCTGATCAGCCTGCGAGTTACTCGCAGGCTGATCTGGTTTTATGCTGTTCGCATAGGTCTTTTCATGGTATCCTCTATGAGGGAAAGGGTTAATGTATAAGACAATAAAGTCCCCAAATGACTGAAATCCTGTTAATGTGACAAGCAAATGTAGCATAATTATATCATATTATATATTCATGCTTGAGTCAACTAGTATAGGTATTTATTCACATAACTGAATAACCTATCAGAATTATTGCCAAAATTTCATTATTAATATGGTGTCATATTCATTCAATCAGTGCAGGTAATAAATTCAAAAAGAGATATTTTAAATATGTTGTTGTTGTTGTTGTATTGGGGTTTACCGTCGCTGCGATAGTATTTCAATCATATAGCGACGTCCAGCTAATTACAGGTGGAGGAAGACCCCGAGTACACAGAGGTACCCGGGTAGAACCACCGACCTACCGCAAGCCAGCTGGAAGGTTTTAAATATGTAGTTCAGTTTGTTTTTCAGATATTTGGGAAATTGTCGACATTTTTCTTTTCATTAGGAAAGAAAAATCCAGAGTAAATAGCAAACATTGGGAAAAGTAGGAAAAAGGCCCTGTAATTTATACCACAATGCACTTCAGAAACTTGTACTTTTCAATGAAATCACTACAAACTAGAACTCTCACTGAAAGTGATAAATACCCCTGAAATGTGTTTTTTTTTTTTCAAAGAACAAAAGTTATAAAACAGTGACCTTGGATTTCATGACTTCAAATAAATTATGTCCCTCAAACTTACATGTCATTATGAATACATATAAAAAATCTCATCTCAACTGGTGAAGTGATATGTAAGTAATTGGCATCACAAGATTTTTGCCACAGATAGACAACAAGGAGCTATAATTCTCTAAAACTTTGAGATAAAATGATCCAGAGCATCTCAAAACTGCAGTTCAAAATCTAAGGTATGTACTGGTACAATCCTACTATATCATTTTATGTTGTTGTCGTTGTTTTTTCGATATAAATACGTCTACCAAAAAGGTCATAATATAGTTTTAATTAATTTTACCACCTATAACAGTTCGATATGAACACCCTTCATGTATTAACTTTACTAAAAAGTTGTGGAGGATATTCTGTACTTTTCCAGAGCAATTAGACTTACCTCCCTTGTCAAAATGTTTCAAAAATGGTGTTCACTGACAAGCTTAAAGTTGAGGAAAATGAAATGGTTCTAAACAGAAGTACAAAAAGTAATATTTGGGCAATTTGGAAGTTGAAGAAAGAAGGAAAAGAAGTTCAAGTAAACACCAATACGTATCAATATGTATTGATACGTATCGCATTACAGAGGCTGTTGTATCGCAATACAATTTTGGAGAACGATATTCAGCCCTAAAAAATAATGTCACGCACATGTATACATCATCATATATCCATAAGAAAAGCTGAAGCAGAAGTAATGTTGAAGTGTTTCACGACAAAAGATTTGATTTCTGCCTTAAACAGACATCCCAACAAATAAACTGACTCCTATAATCCCCTCTCAAACTTTGTTTGCGGGGATAGAATGAAACTTGAGTTTGAAGCATCTATCTTTACACCCAAGCATTCAAATGAGGAAAAAATACCTGCAGTTTCAATCACATGCAAATTTAATTTCAATTGGTTGTTTAGCAATAGTTAGTGTCTAGGCATTTAAAGTATCCTATTTTTTACCTAACTGTATCTTCCATGAATTTATATGTTCAAATCATGCACCTTTACTGACAAGGCAAACCGATCAATCAATAGTAAATAAAAAAAAAAGATTTTTCTCATATGCAAAGTAAGAAATAACTATTCTAAGAATTTCTCAGTTCTCAGCAATAAAATCATACATGTGTTTTGTAATTACGTATTATACTTTGGTAATTGTAATTCTTTGATCACTGCCATTATGTAATGCATTTTCGCAGTTTTATTTTCAAGTTTTTTAAAGTGAACAAAACACAGAATAAATTATTGAACATCAAAATACACTTGTTTTATAAAATCTGGGGAAAAAAACAACATTTTAACTGATTCAAACCTGAAAATTGACAAATCAATACTAGTCATGTTTTGTTCTATTTTATGTGTTCAAGGGAGGTACAAATAAGTGAAATTGAAAAAAAGAAAAAAGGATGAGAAAAATTGAAGTAAACAGTATTTCATTCATTTATATTCTTCATTTTTTTTTCATTTGTATGTATTTTGAAGTAAACAGTATTTCATTCATTTATATTCTTCATTTTTTTTTTAAAAATAATAAAATAGTCTTAAATATATAATTATGTACTTATGTTGATATCAAGAACATGTATGCCTGAAAGTTTTACATTCTACTTGATGATAAACATATAGGTACATGGATGTTTTTCTGGTTAAACTAAAGTTTCCTGCTACTGATGTCTTTGATTGATTCTAACATTTTATTGTTCCCTCTGCTTTTTGTAACTGTGAACTACACACTGAGCAAATAAATTGTATAAATACCTACTGAGTATAAACACTGCTGTACATTAGAATTTGTCAACAAAATTCTGGGCTACCAGCTTCCAAATCTGGTAGCCTAGTGGGCTACCAGCATTTTTGAGAATTTGTCGGACACTGAATAAGGAATGTTGCACTGGGTGACCATGCATCTGTTGATAGATATTGATTAGACATATTCTTTTTCAATGACCATCTTTCTGTGAATATGCTGCTTTAACAGTTCCTCACTGCATGTTAAACAAAAGTTGGCAGAGAACGTAAAGAATGTAAACAAGCTGAAAGCTGCCAACATTGATACCAGAGTATTCTGCATATTTGTGTAATATTGATGTGGAAGCATTTGAATGTGTTGTTTGGATAAAATGCCATAAAAGTAACAGGCAACTGACTCTGCCTATTTACTGATATCTTTTTTTAACTGCTCAGAGCATGTGCTTTCCTTTAATATATATGCTTTATTAATTTTTCCTTTCTTTTTCTAAGGTTATCAATGGGAAAATCATATTCTATGGGAATTATTTCTTTTTTTCAGAGGGAAAAAACAAATGTTTTTACTAAAGGAAAGCAACAACTCTCTCTCTCTCTCGTAGAAGGGAAAAAAATCCTTGTCAATCTTTTGATATCAAATGCTTGAACCTCAAATATGAATTATCTATTGCAGCTTCAAAAACTTATTGATTGGATGGGAATTCTAGTATATATATATATATATATATATATATATACACAAAGGGTCATAACTCCGAAAATATATATATATATATATACACAAAGGGTCATAACTCCGAAAATATAGTGTCACAATATATGTTGAGAGTAACCAAAATAGAACTTGGCCTGTATTTTGATACATGTATATCAGTGATTGGGAAAGAATTTTTATCAATGGGACAATGGCCCTTTCTGAGGCAAAATCAAATGTGACATTTTATGAACTGACTTCAACTTGCTTTTTTAAAGTGAGTCTAAAATGCATAACATTAACAACAAACTCAAACCATGATACAATTGAAAATTGATTTTTTTTTGGACAAAAAAGTCTTTGAATGACAAACTAATATTTTAGTTAAAAAGCAGAACAACATGTATAATCACAAAAATGACCGTCACAAACACAAAAGAAAAAGACTATAGTCTAGACACCATACAAATATTATAGGCAATTCCGTCATGAAAATTAAAATTCATTTGGCCATACAATTGATCAAAAATAAAAATATGAACCTAATGCAATGATTCAATAGTTTGACTATCATCATTTAACAAGAAATAAATAAATAAAGGTTTTGGTCACTGTCAACTATCTCTTTCAACTATTCTTAGCTACTACTACTACTAGCCATATAGTTGTTGTTTTTTTTGCCTCCAAGATAAAATATTGAGTGAAGCTAGATGATCAAATATTTCTATTCCACACATCAAAAAAACAACAACAAAAAAAACAAGAAAAAAACAAAAACAAGATCACTGATGTCACAATGCAGCAGTTGTAAGATACATCAGGTAATGTCCAAGTGTATTTCCTAATCCAAACACTCTAACAATCACCTAACACGAAACTCTTTTTAAGTTTTGACAAGCGGCAATTCAAAGAGGTAAGAAACCCCTATCAGTACCGTCAGCTAGGGATAAAAGGAGGCCGGACATTAGCATGTGCCGGTTTCACACCCTTTGAACTTTACTGCTGCAGTATGTTTATTTCTTCACACAAGGTGAAACTGAATCAGTGGAGGGGGCACAGAGGGAGGTATGTGGTGACACTTGTGCAAGCATTCATATCAAGATAATCGGCAGCTTCTCACACTATAATTTATACACAAACTTGGCCAATTCAACTAATTCTAATGACAGGGATTTTTCCCTTTACCTGGACCATAATGCACCATACTAAGATTTAGTTAATGTGCTGATAACTTTAGAATGTGTGACACTATGACCCACTGTCCCTCCCAAATGGGACAAGCTCTTGAGAGATATTTTGGGATTATGATCGAAAACAACTTCTGGAATGGAGTAAATAAACAACTGGTAGGAATCATATATTGACTATAATTAAATTGTGTTTTTTATTTGTCACATAACAGAAATTTATGATGATTATCAAATACGATTTTGATTGCCCTAATTTCTTAACTACTAGCATAAGATTAGCCATTTGATTTTTTTTCCGGCAAATCGCCGATGGCTGACGGCAATCAGAATCACGGATCTCTTTCAGATTCTTACGCGAAAAAGACTTGATCTGATTGGTTGATACACCAATGCCTCGATAAAATCTGATTGGTTGATAAATAATGCTTTTACTTCTCTGCGATATGTTAATTTAAAACGGAATCCCCCTCATTTGGTCTAGGACTGTACTTGAAGCAGGCTGTAGTATTTGGCGAGACTGAAAAATTGGATTGCGACAGGGGCGCATCCAGTGTAAAAAACGATGTGACATTTTGATTTTTAATGTGACTATGGCACATGTCTTTCCCGATCACTGGTATATACATATTTATTAATCAAATTGGTTGAGTCCTTCAAGAGGTTATGATAAAAAGCATAATCACTGACATACAGGGTTATCTTAATCTTAACAGCCTTTTTGTTTTACCATTGTTGGAATGGCAGTGGCATAAAAGTAATGTACTCAACTCACTTCAAGGCTTTGCTTTTTATACTTTTTAGAGGGCTGTTGTAATTCAAACCAGACAGAGCCAATGGTAACTATGTCTTATGGTATTTGTTTTTTTACTATATACCCTGTACCGAAATAAATCTGGTGTTAACTGAAGCTGTCACTTCTATATATGAGAAGTATAATTATATATGAAGTATAATTATTTTGTAAATAAGGAAGGTATGTGTAGGGTTGTCATTTAAGTAATATTTTCAAAATAATGTTATGAAGGTTTCACTTTGGTCTTGTGAGTTGGGTGGCTTGAAAGAAGTGAGTGGAAATATCACCGGAACTGGATTATCAAACGAGATTAGGAAAGACACCTCTTTATCAGAGATGTCATGCTATTGACAACATTGTACACTGATATACTGATCATTTATAAAGGTAAAAATATAATATATCTCCGAATTTCATTTGGAAAGTTCGTTGAAAAAGAAAGTGTATTTTGAGAACGAGAACTGTCAAAACATTTCCATAAATAAATGGGTCACACCCCAGAGTTTAGTAATGACCGTCTACAATACATGCAATGGTCATAATCCCTTTGAGTTTAAAACGATATTCAAGTAAATAAACAAATCAAACTTACAATGGCTTTATCTATTAAGCAACAAGAATGTTTTCATCATCATTCATTTGCAAAATAATATTAACGAGGAAGTCTCAAAAATGGCGACAGTCTCGTGCAGAATGTGAAAATGCGAGAAATTATGAGAAATTAAAAAAGTTATGATGCGGTGCCTGTTTTTAAATTACGGTAACCTCCCTTACATATAAGGGATGAATTTTTTTTAACTACTTTTACTAACTATAAGGTAGACTTTATTTTGCAGAACACAGTTATATTGGAGATGGATCTAATTTAACTATTCACTGTAGGTTTAAATAAGGTATTCCAACCTTGAATTACATTGTTCACGTTGATTTTTTTTTTTTTGGGGGGGGGGGGGTTGTTTTTTACTTCTCCCCAATCCCCTCTCCCCCATAAAATAACTAAACATGCACAGAAATTTTGCTGGATTACGATGTCGACAGAAAACTGCAGTATAGAGTGTTTAACACATTGACATAGAGCATAAATTTCCGATACTAAATTAATACATATCTGGACAGAACGCTTTTAAAATAAATCGACAGTGTCTCTTATAGAATACTTGCGGCGTCCAGCGAATGATCGGCCCATTTTTAATTTGTAAGAAATATTTTTACCTTTCGTTACTTAGAATTGTTTCGAGTCGAACGTTGTAATATCTGCACAATGTAGTTGGACACCGCAAACTTCTACTACTACAGAATATGTCAAAGCATTCTGGCCAACTGCAAACATCTACAATAGAATATGTTGAATCACTGTGGCCACCCCAAAATTTACTTATATATGTGGACCATTTCTTAATAGCAAAGGGTTACAGGTTGTATTCACATTTATTACATGTTAAAGAGTAAAAACTATTTGACTTTTATTTTTATCACAGACAATTAGAGCTGGGACGGGTAGAAATATGTTACCCGAAGGTGCCCGTGTGCGTATTACTCGCAGGTACCCGGACACCTGATGTTATTAAATTCCCTCTAAATTAAAATTTGAAAAATTGTCTCTCATTTTGCATCCTGACAATTGCATGAACATGGCCATGAACCAAACTTCTTCAAAAAGCTAAGTTTGGCAGTTTTTTAGTCTTCTGCAAGAAAAGCAGAAGACCAATGACCTGCGGCATGAAAAAAAAATCCACTGGATATTACAAGGGTTAATAGGCTTTTGCTTCAATGGTGCTGAGGGTTCCGTTATGAGCTATTACAAATGTATTCAATTATATATATCAAATGTGTAAATAAACCAAACATGACATGGCAGCATGTTTTATTTTTTTTACAAAAAGCCAAACAATTAATTCAAATAATGAAGAGAGCACTGAACATAATGCAATAAACACTGCATATAAAGACATGTGAACTAAAAATATAATACAAAATAAACAGAACATAAAGCGCTCTTTAACGCTGAGCATAAAGTTGAAATCACTGCACATCAATACTTTTCAACTGCATATATTAAATGACAAACTGCATATAAAATGTTCGTAAACCATCGAACATAATGACCACGGAAGTGAACATAATGACAAACCAACTGCATATGAAGACACGTGGACCGAATATATAGCATAATCAACTGAATAGAATAACAAAAGAACTGCATATAATGATATCTGCACTGCATATAAAGTTGGATGTACCGCAGATAATGGCAAGTGAACAGCACATAATTACATATCTACTGAACATAACGGTTTTACCACTGTATATAATGTGTTAACCACTGCACATAAAGGCATAGGGGCCTCCGTGGCCGAGAGGGTAAAGTCGCTGACTTTAACACTCACTCAGCCCATCATCCCGGCAGGATCATTCGGATTTTCATGTGAAGAAGTCTTCCAGCTGGCTTGTGGTATGTCGGTGGTTCTACCTGGATGCCTCCGTGCATTCGGGGTCTTCCTCCACCTGTAATTAGCTGAACGTCGCTATATGACTGAAATACTGTCGAAGCGACGGTAAACTCAAATAGTCAAGTCATAGCTTAGAAAAAAGAATGAAAAAAAAAGCATCAAAAATAATGTGTTAATCTTTTCCAATACATGCATATATGATTTTTTTAAAATCATCGTCGGAAACCTCCTGTTGAATTGTTCCGTTTCACTTCATATCTCTCGATCGGGCGTGGGTAACCGACGATGGTAAATCATATGTGGCAAATACATGTATATTGACAATTTATCATGTTAAGAGTTACAATCCCATCCAAAATTGCAATATTGCATATTATATCCATATCTAGACACGAGTATCCAAAATGAGTGATTCTTTATCATACACCTATACGCACATTGTGGACCATTTATACCAAATATGTTGTCCACTTTAAATAAAGACTTTACTGACTTGCTTGATTGCTTGCTTAACCCTTTCCCTCATAGAGGAAACCATGAAAAGACCTGTGCGAACAACATAAAACCAGATCAGCCTGCGAGTAACTCGCAGGCTGATCAGGTTTTATGCTGTTCGCTGCTTCTCGGTGGTCTGGAAATGAGGACTTTATAATTAAATTTGGTAAGGTTTAACTGTGGTTTTCTGCAGATCAGGCTTTATGTGGTATCTAATGAGTGCGTCAAAATGAGTCTATATGAGGGAAAGGGTCAAAATGAGTCTATATGAGTGAAAGGGTTAAAATGAGTCTGTATGAGGGAAAGGGTTAACGAAAGGAGAAGCAATGAGAACGATCATTATTAAATCAGCGCGCCTTATTAGCTGCTTTACTATTTTTACATAACTTTTTAAGTATTATTTTTATGAAACTAACTCCTCTAAATATATTTCCTGAAAGGAATAAATACAAACAGTAGACCGATACATCATCATGTTCACTCTTTAATATTTACGAATATAACGATCTACATGTATGTGTATTCATGGTATTTTAATATAGAGACCCTAGTGTATTTAAAATTGATAAAATCATGACTATGAAATGAAAGAATTTGAAAATTTCAATCTGCCGTATTTTTGGACAATCCATATTTTGGGATAATGTATGTGTAGATAATGCATGATCACTAATTCAAATCAAATCCAGGTAATCAGATAATCAGTCATTGAGCAATGTTACTGATAAGTCGATGAATACGAAATATTAATGAACAGAAAACACAATTTATGTGCGGAATAAAACGGATATTAAAGATTTTATATTAAATAGCAACATCTTTTATTACTGATTATTGTTTGTTTTGTCACCGATTTAACAGTTAGAGAAAAAAAGTACCAAAAATCGACACGCAGAAGGGGCCCAAAACCTTCTGCAACCGCCCGACCATAAAACGTGCGCCTGATTTTTTTTATCTGGGAAGTCTGTGTGTGAAGGCTGCTTCCAGATCGACAATCAGACAGTCAAGATTACCAAGTTCGAACCTAATACAGCTTATACCCGTTATTCCCTTCAACATATTTGACAAAACATGTTTAAAGTGATTTTTTCCCTCAGATTTAAACAAACTGTCTCTTACAATGTTGAGTCTAAAACTGATGACTATTCAAAACATTTACTAATTGATAGTGTACACAAGTCACTGTTTTTGTTGTTGTTTTGTTTTGTTTTTGGGGGGAGGGGGGTCCAAAAAGCACTTATTAATATTTTTTATGCCAGTCTCCCTCCCCCCCCCCTTTACTATCGTCATTGTTTTAATACAACTGTAGTCAAATACTACTGCACAGTAGTTATTCAAAAACTTGGCTTTGCGAAGGTAAAATATAGATTATATCGCTCAAGGCTCTGTCTCACCTGACATTTTTTGCCTAGGGGATGTACTCCCGATGGAAATTGATGAACCTCGTGAGGCGTCGGGAACAGGTTCCCTTGTGTCCCGCGGAAGCTTCGAAAGCGTTGCGAGCCATGTGGAGTCATCGGGAGACCTCAGGCGAACGTCTTTGCTTGCATTGAAATTTTTCCCTATATGTTCTCGAAGTTTTATCGGGGAAAACAGGCCGGGGAAACATACGCATAGCTTCCCGGAAGCTCCTGGGAAGCATTCACGGAGCCTCCGCAAAAATATTTCCTCCGAGGAACCCCCTAGGCTTAGGTAATGTCTCGAAGGTTCGGCGACCTTTCTGTGACACATTCCAGATCTTGTGATAGACTCTCAGAAAATTCGCAAAAACAAGCGCACTCTTAAATTTGTTGCTTTTTTTGGGGTCAACTTTAGACTGAGACGATCAAAAAGGCCATGGGATATTGCTGGGGGCATCCTCATAAACTCCCGAAAGTCTACCCTTGATTTTGTCCATCACCAAATTCTCATAATCTCCATAATCTTCCCCGAGGCATCTTGGATGGTTCGATATTCCCCCGATGATGTTTCAAATTCGGTGAAGCTCCGGGGCACCTTCCACGATCATCGGAAAAATTTCACGAGCATCGAGCCATCCCCGATAATACAAAGCCATTGTACCATAACCGAAACATCAGTGAACGTTTCAACGGACCAATCCCGAAGCTTCTCATGGGACAGTCCAACTGCTCCGTCTTTTTGGCTCAAACATATGATGCCATCGGGAGAAAATTTATGTATTACCACATGGCCGATGATTTTTCTCCAGTGGACCTAGGCATTTGATCCATGGTCTTCAAGTTTAAAAAAAAAAAAAAAAAAAAAAAAAAAAAAAAAAAAAAAAACATATAACATAAAAACCTTCACTTTTATCCCCAGATACCCTTCAGAATGCATCTCCGTCACACTAAAAACCTTTTTTTTTCCGGGGGGAGCATGACCCCCGCAAGCTCCTAGCACTCACATCACATTCAGACTTTGCCCCCCCCCCCCCCCCCCCCCCCCCGCCAGTGGAAAATTCTGGATCCGGGCCTGTTAACAGGTGTTTGGAGGTGTGTGAATGAGGTTATATTGCTAACAGATATTATAGAATCAATCCTTTACCAATGTCACACATGTCTTTGGAAATTTCCACAACTGCCCACATTCATGGTCAGCACATTCTTGACATTCTTTTCGATATATTTTCACAAACGTAACATTTTCTGAAGTCTTCAGATTATAGTTACTCGTAACACTGTTTTGGCAATAAAAACTACGATGTCCTATAGAAGTATATGCTAGTGTCCATCCGTGTCAAGAAACTTCGACAGGAGCGATAGCGACCGGGAAATGTTTCTTATTTCTGTAAAATAGCCTACGGATGACACACTAACATGTTTAGTAGCAAATTTTACAATAAAATTACAATAAAAATTGTCTTATAACTATATTTTACGACTACTTTACTTTTAATGCTACTTTAGTACTATGAAAAATAGTAGGCGACTATGAGCAAAATTTGATTTGGTTCTATACAAATTAACGCTTCATTTGATGAAAAATAAAGCTGGACAGTATCATCCGTAGCTCTACAGAAATAAGAAACATTCTCCGATCGCTATCACTCAATTTTTATTAAAAAAAAAAAAAAAAAAAAAAAAAAAAACGTAGGACAACATAGGTAGACAACGCCTGTGGTATAAATTGATGAAATCGGGAATTGATGGAAAACTTTAAATATTATTGCGGTCAATCTACCAGGAGGTAAAATTATGTGTTAAACATAAGGTTTCTGTATCTAATGTGTTGGATTATTCCAAGAAGAGATAACTTGACCGATTTTTCCGTTTTTCTGGAAAGATATTGAAGTAGCATTACACGAAAACGCGGAATTCGAAGCTGGTATAAATATAGATCAAATATTTATATACATGTGTATATGCAGACGATGCTGTGCTAGATGAAGATTTACAAAAATCACTCTCTAGTTTAAGTGTGAATTGTAAAAAGAAGGAGCTTAACGCTTAAAAAAAATAAAATAAAAAAAAAATAGTGATAATGATAAACGGTTATACAATGGATACGAGGTAGAGGTGGTGAGAAGTGTTAACTAGTTGGGTATTTTATTTTCAAAACGGGGGGTCCTTTATAAAAAAATATAAAAAATATTCTTGCTGGTAAAGCAATACGTTTTTTTTGTTTTGTTTTTTGTAATTCGTTAAAACCGTTGCTATGAGAAACACAGTTGCCGGTTAAACAGTATTAAAGAGACACTTGTTTAATTGAGAAAAAAAAGGAAATCATTAGACTTATATTCAGTAAATACGAATGCCCATTGAGCTCATTTTCGTTTATATATATATATATATAAATTTGCGTAAATACGCGAAACTTTCGCGAATTAACGCGTATTTTTCGCGAAACTTTCGGCGAATTTACGCGATACTTTCGCGAATTAACGCGAAACTTTCCCTAATTAACGCGTTATTTTCGCGTTTTAACGCGAAATTTTCACAAGTTTCACACCCAGTTTTGTGATTCTGACATTAATTTAAATAGATAAATAGACAAACAGGAAAACACCATAGTATATTTTGTGATTTATGATATGTTCTACAAAATTTATTGCACACACACCTAATATATACTTATTATTCATGTATTGTGTCAGTGTCAGGTATACAAACACTGTATATAAATTTGCAAATATGAATATATTTAAACACATTATCAAAATATCAACAAAAAAATGTGCCACAAATCTTTTTATTTTATTTTCTCTAGTTTTATAGTCGCATAAAATATATAACATTACATTGCTTATCTTTTAATGACATTTTCATTTCTGCATAGCATAAGACTAAAAAAAATAATGAATATTCTTATATAATGGACAAATGTATATACATTGTAAAATGATATTCATCTTCCTGATAACACTCACAGTATGGACAATCTCTATATTCTCTAGGTATATTATAATAACACCCTGTCTCTATATCATAAGACAATGTGTAGAACTGCTAAAATTTGCTTAACATTTCCTAAACTTGTCAATATTTAATGAATTTACACGACACTCAACATTGTAGTCACTTTTGAAATTCAAATAGCATGATAATTTTACATTATAACAACATCGTGCAAACAAATTGCAAAGACTGATCCTTTTATCTAGTAATATATTTGGAAAAGAATATTTTTTTATTTGGAAGGTATTGACAGTCCTGCACATAACCAAAGTCATATGAATATAAATGTTGCCGTACATTTCTTACCCAATTACTATATTCTTAATTATCAAAATGCACATATCCTCATTTATCTAAAATGTATATCTATGCATATTCAGTATTCTTAACAAATAACAGATAAATAGTATCGCTTAATTGACATATAAGAAATCTATATTAATCTATAAAAAATAATATAATAGTACATAATCATACAATATAAAATGGTGTTTTCCTGTTTGTCGATTCATAGTAATGTCAGAATCACAAAACTGGGTGCGAAACAGTTAACTTGTGAAAGTTTCGGGTTATATAACGCGAAAATTACGCGTTAATTCGCGGAAATGTCGCGTTTTTTCGCGAAACTAATGCGTTGATTCGCGAAAGTTTACGCGAAAAAAAAAAAGATTTTTTTTTTTTTACCAACGAAAATGAGCTCAATGGGCTTTCGTAAGTAACAATACTTTATAATCAATATATTCGTATATTTCGAAACGTTAGTTTTTAAAAATATAACATTTGTAGGTTAAAATACATGTGTAAATATCTCCTGACTTATATAAGGTTTCATAAGGGAGCCGTAGCCTCATGGTAACATACCCGATCAAGGATCCGAAGGTTGTGGGTTCAAACTCCGTTGGGGGCGAGGATTTTTGTGCAATTAAAGTACTGGTGCGACCCAGGAACCGTCGAGAGGGATAAGTAGAACTTAGATCTATTTCCCAATCGAATGAAAATAAGTAAGTTTAACTATAGTTTTATTATCTTAACATTTTTGATACTTGATCTCTAATGTTGAGATATTTGATGTTGTACTATCTATTTTAATTTGTATCATGCACGAATACCCGCATTTGTGAGGTCGGTATGTGGAATGGGTCTCAGAATGACATAATAAAAAATGTTTTAAATAAAATCTACCCCTCCCCCCCCCCCCCAACACACACACTTACTCACGCGAAAACCACACAAAAAATAAAAAAATTATATACAACGGCGATAACAGTGCTGCCTGCGTTACGTCCCCGTACAGTTGTTGGTATCAAAAATAAACTGGTCTTTCTCCTCTTCTTTAGCCCGGCTCTCTGTTACGCCTGGTACGCCTCAAACTCAAAGCTTGTCCGTCCTCAACAAACATGTAATTTTCGATAGATCACAAAATGCGGCAATGAAAAGTTTGAATCTGGGGTCTTGGACGTATGTATATGTTTTAAAGTAAAGGGTTTGATGAGCACACAACAACTGAAAATAATTTCAATGACTGACAGCATTATCACAACAACCCTCATATGGAAAGGTAAATAGTAGCGACCTAATTATTCTTGTGTGTGTGTGTGTGTGTGTAGGCGTTCATGGTCGATTGCATGATCTGGTTAATTTCGAAATAGTATCCACAGTGACCATGACTCATTCTCACATGATAGAGAACCGTTGTTATGGTAACGTGTCTTTACCTTTAAATTTGCATGGCCCTGTTAGCAAATTCTTAGTTTGGAAATGACAGGTGGGAGTGACACTTGTGCAACTGTGCTGGTCTACCTGTTAACTTTTGGGTGGCAAGTGAAACATGTATTCAAACAAATGAAATACAAACTTGATTATGAAATTAAATCTTTGACTGGATTTATACTAATTGATGATATTCCAGCCTGTAATTCCAGAAATTTGCCAGGTATTTGCATTTGATTTTATTTTTTTATTAATTATGCAAGTATGTGTGGCATAGAAATTTAACTTAATTGGATTCCTTTTTTTTTTTGGATTTCCCTACAACAGCAACAGAAGTAATACAACTTGTTTGTAGCAACTATACTTGAGTATAATGCAATAAAAAATATACAGTAGACTACATTATACAAGGTTCGGGTTCATTCTCCCTGAGTACACTTCACCTGAGTCCATTTTCCCTTCAAAGTGGGTTCATTCGCCCTACTCAGTGGGTCAGTTCGCCCAAGTAGCGATATAGTGATTGGAAGAAAGAAAAACACAATTATTTTGTAATTATAAACAAAGATCAATTTATATTATAGGCCGAATTAGCTTGTAAAACAGCAACAGATTAAGATTTATTGATTTATTATATTTAAGTTCATTAATCGTAGATATAGACACTATAATTGAGTGCCGTCTCTTGTGACATCTGCAGCCAGTGGCAGCATAGACTTTGTCATACATTTTTCTTCTTATTCATTTATGATTATTAACTTCCAAATTTATCATTTAATTCTTAGTTCAAACATGAGTTACTAACTTTAAAATAATTTTTAATTTTGTTTAAAAAATGACAGTTGATTCCTTTTTGGGCAGTCAGGAGTATTAAGAAAAAAAATTATGGTTTTGATTTCTATTTTTGCCTAGAAAAGATTATTTTCCATTTTCAAACTCTCCATAGGAAAAACTAAAAAAAATGTGTGAATCTGATTTATATATAAGGACTGTAGCAAATTGAAAGAAAAAAAATATAATCATAATAAAAAAAATTGAATAGGTTTTGTTGGGATGTTTTATAAATTATATACCTATTGTTTTATTTTACATATTAATTCTGTGTGTTAAAAGTGACATATATATGTATTTGTGAAATTTCAATTAATTTCTCATAATATTAAGTTTTGAACTGAAGACTGACTGGGCTATTTTAAAATTAAGTAAAATACAAATCATTTGCATATGGTAAAGGTTGCATGCATTGTAACTACCTAAATTTTAACTTTTGCCTACCCTTTAGATTTGTAATCTTTTAAAATAAGTAGCACATACTGACTGAAATTTTGCTCTTAGCTTTTACTCTTAGGGTCACAAGGTCAAGGCCACATATGAATATTCATGTGCCAAAGCATATTATTTTTGGAGGTATTACTAACCTTCAGTGATGGATCTAAATCTCATTTGTATTGAAAATTGTCCTTTTCCTGGACCCACTCCTAAGCTCTTTTCCTGGACTCAAATTGTAAAGAAAAAAACAAAACAGCTGCATCAAAGATTAATTTATAAGTACATGGACTTAAAATTAAAAATAGAGAACATATTGCAATAAAAATTTCAGTATAATATCATCAGCCATTTTCCATTGTATTCATTTGTACTGTGTGTATATATATATATATATATATATATATATATGTGTGTGTGTGTTTCTTTTTGTACTGCTAATGTTTCCTACTGTTGTAGGACTTATGCATTTGAAAAATAAAAGAAAGATAAGGTTCAGTACACTAATGATCTCTGTTGCCTTGAGAGTTTTCATACCTCATGAATTAAACTTTGAAGTAAAAATTTAGCTGATACATGAAAGATCACACTTAGATGAATATTAATTGCAGGTTCAATACACTGAATGTCTCTGTGGGGGTGTAAATAGCATGTTTGTTCAGTGAACTGGTAACATATGTATTTGTCACACCTGGTGTGGTTTGCTCATTTCAGATGTATCAGTGTTTTTGATTATTGTGATCCAGCAGATGATTTGCAGTATGCGATTATAATGTTAGGTAGTCACATGCTTTCCTTTGGTTTTCCAGTTTCATTCAACAGCAAGACTACCATACATCACCATCAATGCAGGCTTCGTTCACAAGTTCATATGAGCTTGTGTTTTTATCTTATCGTTTTTAAAAAGATATTATTGAATTGAATTTTTTTCATTCCTAATTCTTAGAATAAAGAACATTAACTCAAAATGGCCTGTATAAAGTATAAGACAGTGTCATAATTTTCTCCCTTGATCTGCTATTGCAGGCCAGTGAGATACAGATAGAGTGTATGTCAAAATCCACTAGCTTCAAAAGTGGCAGGGTATTCAAAATCCCCTGAACCAAAAATCCATATGCATAAAATTATCAAAGGAAGTATAAAATTATTGTTTTGCTACAATATGACATATATAAAATCAAAATATTATAACATTTGGACATAGGCAATTTTGAATCAAGGGGATTTTGACACCCCTGTCATTTTTTGCTAGAGGATTTTGAATACCCTTCCACTATAGGACCTGGGGGATTTTGAATACCCTACCACTTTAGGATCTAGGGGATTTTGAATACCCTACCACTGTAGGACCTGGGGGGATTTTGAATACCCTACCACTATAGGACCTGGGGGGATTTTGAATACCCTATCACTATAGGACCTGGGGGGATTTTGAATACCCTACCACTATAGGACCTGGAGGATTTTGAATACCCTACCATTATAGGACCTGGGGGGATTTTGAATACCCTACCACTATAGGACCTGGGGGATTTTGAATACCCTACCACTATAGGACCTGGGGGGGATTTTGAATACCTTACCACTATAGGACCGGGGGGATTTTGAATACCCTACCACTATAGGACCTAGGGGATTTTGAATACCCTACCACTATAGGACCTAGAGGATTTTGACGCTAGGGGATATTGAATGTCTCCCCTACAGAATATTGTCTGACATGGGGTCTTGGATTTGACCCCTGGATATCACAATATTCAAGAATAAAGTCAGAGGGTCAGCTTGACCCTTGGAGATTTTCTATTGTACATCAGTGCCTAGCCTGTCCAGAGGTTGTCTGTGTACCCAGAGTGTATATCTTGTTTTTCTTTAATGTTCAGACAGGTATATTTTAAGCAATTGCCAGCTGTTGTGTCTGTGCAAATTTTGCATTGTTTGCTTCACACATTTTGACAGGTAATTAACTTCTGAGTGGATGTTTAGCCCAAGTGTGAATACTTGATGTGCTTGATCAGCTTGATATATTTGCATTCAGATTTTTTTTTTTTTATTGAAATAAAAATATTAAGCCATATCATGTTGGCTTTAATGTATTTACAGGATTTACATAGGATATTTTGAAACAGTTTTTGTTATTTCGGCTATTTTCCATCAAATGTTAGTAAAATACTCAGTCAGATTTTCTAGCTTAATCCCACTTGGTCATTCTTTTGAATTATGAAGAAATCCCAAATCAAACAGTTTATCCCAGGATTATTTGCTCCTGATATGTAAATTTTTGTGAGAAATTTTCTCAAATTTGGGGAATATCTTTTACATGTATTCTGAATGACCTGTAAATTATGACTGGTTAAAATCTCTTCAGAGAAACAAACTACAACACTTTGCTCATAATTCTGTTTAATGAGGGAGGAAACAAGGCCGTAATCTGACCCCAGTATTTCATAGGAAAAGTATGTCTAGGCCTCTAGGGTGGGGATGTTTTTCTGTTAGATATTGGGCAGTTTGAGGCGTTTCTCAAAATGAGACAGGTACTGTGAATTGTTAGAATGTGACATTTACCATAATTGTATTTTAACCCTTTCCCTCATAGAGGACACCATGAAAAGACCTATGTGAACAGCATAAAACCAGATCAGCCTGCAAGTAACTTGCAGGCTGATCAGGTTTTATCTGTTCGCTGCTCCTCAGTGGTCTGGAAATGAGGATATTGTAATTAAATTTGGTAAGGTTTAACTGTGGTTTTCTGCAGATCAGGCTTTATGTGATACCTATTGAGGGCGTCAAAATGAGTATATATGAGGGAAAGAGTTAACATATACAGGGGCAAGTTGCATACACAAGCAGTTTCAGTAAGTTTTGATGTACTTTTCACTGAATTTGTATGCAACCAGATGTTTACAAAAAAGTTTCATGACAGAGGAAGGTACTCTTCAAAGGTGCCCCGCGAAGTAACTTGGTAAACAGATATGGCCGACAAGGTTTTGGATTTTCATATTCAGAATGGATTACTAAAATGCTTATTAAATGTGGGCATTATATAAGGAAATGTTTTGTTTGTTGTTTCTGTTTGGATTTATAAAATGAGTGTTCATATACCGATTAAATGCATTGATTATTTGCTAAATCTTGCAAAGTTTCAAATTGAAGATAAATATTGTCTGCGTTAGACGCCATCTTGAAAACACTTTCTTCGCAAAAAAATAGTAAAATCAATACAGAGAGCACGAAGAAGATGGGAATATGTGACGTTGCAACACTTTGTCTGAGCATCTTGGCCCAGATGTGAGTGTGCAAGGACTGATCTGTGTCTCTAGAAAATCAACAAACTTGTCTTAATGCTTTTATATCTCTTTTTCGTGGCAGTATCTTTTAACCCTTTCCCTCATATAGACACATTTTGACGCACTCAATAGGTACCACATAAAACCTGATCTGCAGAAAACCACAGTTAAACCTTACCAAATTTAATTATAAAGTCCTCATTTCCAGACCACTGAGGAGCAGCGAACAGCATAAAACCTGATCAGTCTGCGAGTTACCCGCAGGCTGATCTGGTTTTATGTTGTTCGCATAGGTCTTTTCATGGTTTCCTCTATGAGGGAAAGGGTTAAAACACATTTACCTATGTAAAATCCAATCTTTAATATTTGTAAAAAAAACTGCCTAAATAATGATGATACATGATTGTATACTTTCTTCTACATTATCGGCATTGTGCAGAAAGAGTGACTTCAAGTAGTTCGGAATTAATTTTATTTTCAACCTCTAGGACAATTTCTTTTGGCTAACTTTACACCTTATGTTGAGTATATAGCTGTAGTAATGGATTTATGATTACCTGAAAATTAGAAATACAAGTAACTGCTGTCATGATTAGGCACATAGTCATGACTATAAACATAAATTTATTTAAGCTCTGGGCTAAATTTACAGTTTTGCAGTATGTGTACATACTGCATTTAAAAGATGCTCTCCCTATAAGGCATTATCTGTCCAATCAGACTTTTGAGCTATTTATGGATGATGACCAAATGAATATTTCAACAATTTTCATTGGTAGAAATGCCTATACGTAGCAGAAAGGGTTAGGCACAATTGTTTGTTTAGATGTCAATGAATCGTATTCTCAAAATATTATGTATTTGTACTGAAGTACAGTTTCTTTGATATATACATGCATATAGCTATTTTATCAAAATATTTCTGGTAGATGCTCATTGAGATCTGTTTCGGACTGAAGGTTATAAAAGCCTGCAGTATATATACATGTAGTCTATTTTACTGTCTCCATATAACCAGAAGACAGTTGTAATGTACTTCATTACAAAAGTGTTTACTGTGCTGATTAAGGTTGAGGGGTTGCCTTACATTATATCTTCATTCATTTAACCAGCAATGCCGAATATCTTTTAAAGATTTTTCTTGTTTCTTCTACATCTGGTGTCATTTACAGGTTCTTATCTTCAGAAAATGTCTTTACTTTCAAACAGATTTAAAACAAATTTTCTATTAATCCCGGGATTTTTCTTTCCCTAGTCTCAAAATTGCGCCCCCCCTCCCCCCCCCCCGCGCCAATATATTATATAAAGGCCTGCTGTAAAAGATTATCAAGACTTTGGGTATAGATGTTTGCGTTTAGGGACATTGCAAAGCTTCAAAAATGTGCTTGGTATTCTCAAAAGAATTGTCTCCTTATGTGCCTTATTGGGCAAAAAGCAAACGTGTATGTCTTTTTTGGTAGCAACCTCAATTCCAGCGAGTAACTGAAACTTAACTGCTCAGTAGTATTATTAAAGTACCTATTTCCTGCACACATACCATGAGTATCAAAACAACTCAAGCTAAATTGGATCATGATTGAGCAAGTGATGTGTTTCATATTTATTTTATTGACTGATAAATTTAGAATACACTTTTTCTTGGGTGTTGATATCTTCAAAGGCCAAAAATTTTGTTCATGCCCCATTGCGTAGCAAATAACACGATGTATTACTGCTATTGTAACATTCAATAAAAAGAAAGCTTTTATATTAGTTTTAAATTTGTTCCTTGTCCCATAATTAGAAATAGTTCGCCATTTGGATAACAAAACAATTTTCCCAGTATTGTGAATAGGTTACATGCCTTAGTAATGATTAAAAAAGGTGTTTTTTATGTATATCAAAGTTAATATACTAAATAGGAAATGGAAAAATTTACAGGTAACCCTAATTCAAAGTAGATATCAGAGGTGTACCAAATGGGACCTTTGATAGAAGATCCTGATGCAAGATGAACTTTAAAAAAATATGTTTTGTATTACTCTGTAGGGCTTTTAATCCAGTAATTGATAAAATGTTTAGTTTTGAAGTTCCTTTATCCTGCAATATTTATAAAGAAAAACATTATTTTTTTATTTTAACTTTGAGTTATTGTAAGCTTGAATTTGTTTTGTGGAATTATTGTAGGCTTGAATATGTTTTGTGGAACAACTGCGACATTATTTCAGCCATGTAGCGATGCTCTGCTAATTACAGCTAGCTATAGTAGAAGCCTCCCATAAGGCTGAATCACTGATCTATTGCAAGCCAGCTTGGAGGCTTCCTCACATGAAAAATTAATATGACCCTTTTGTGACACAAACCTTCAGCCATGAGGGACTAAGTTATAGATAAGTCAGGAACAACATCCAGTCAACCGCAGTGGCCCCAAACACAGGTGGTTACATTCTGTTTGTAAAAGCTGCAGTCAAAGGGAAAGGTATTTCATTTAATGAGCATTTATAGAAATTCTGTGAGACTAACTAGAGACCTACTTATGTTTCTGTGTTTTGATCTGTTTGTGGAAATTTATTGTGGAAATTTATTGCCAACACTTTATTCCCAGGGTTGTAACACTGTAAATAAGCGAGAGGATGCTATGGTACATTAGATGCATAATTTATAGCTTGCTTGACTACCTTAGCATCCAACCTTGTGATCCTTGAAGCATGATTTCAGTTTGACAATTATTACAAACACTTAGATATTTCACCCATAAATGACTGTAAACCATACCCATAGAAAGAAAAAAAAAAGACATATATGTGATTATATAATAGAAGCAAGAGAGAAAAAGAAAGAACCAGATAGAGATTTAGAGAGAAGAGAGATTTTTTTGTATGGTATAAGTGTTTATTAACTGTTTAGTTGTATAATTAGGGATTGACAGAAAACTGATGGCCTTTTAGCTCGACAGCTTGAGGAATATGAGAGCGCTTGCAGTCAACCATACATTGGCATAAGCATCAGAGCTGCAGCTTGGTTAAAGTTTTGTGTGCAAACTTATATGAAGCATATATCTCAATAACCATTCGTTTTATTGATTTGAAAGTTTATGAGTATGTTCAGGGTCATCAGACAAACAAGGCAGATAACTCTTGACTGAATTTATTACAGATTTTGAACATAGAAATTTGTCAAAGATTTGGATGCTAGGCACTATCATGCTTATATCTCAGCAATAAGTTACGTGGTTAACTTCATAAAGGTGTTCATGGGTATCAGGCCATCAAGTTCACTCTTGACTTAGTTTATCACAAAATATGACCCCTTTTGAACTTAAAATGATAGTTAAGTTTTGCATGCAACTAAATTTAGTGAAACTAATATGTGGCAGAATAGTTGAGCACACTGTCTAATGGACAACTCTTTTTTTTCTACTGAATTGCAATTATATCATTTTTTTTATCACATTTATTCATTTTTTATCACCATTTATATGATGACTTTGTAGGTTTGCATCACTATGGGAAATTTAAGTGTTCATATGAAAAATTGATTCTTTGTACCATGTATATGGTTGGTATGGTAACATTAAGTAAACATTATACATTGAAAGGAAGGTTGTGGTGTGCTGCTCTTGATTAGTCAGGATGACATAGATATTCTATGCAGCAGATAATGAAAAAACTTTCTAGGTTATCCGTTGTTCATCATGGAAACAATTTAACATAGTATTGATTCATGGTATTCTAAATATAGCTGGAGAGAGTTCAAAGGACCATACACAATAATTCAGTTTCTGGGTTGGTGGCTCCTTGGGTAAGTAGGTCAATATTTTTCTGTGAAATATTTTTTTTAAAAAGATTTTTCAGCTTGAATTCCACCAACAATGCTCAGAGGTGGATTTCATCATTATTGACTCTCCAATGAAAATACCCAAATATTTAATTTCTCAGCAAATATGGTGAATTATTAATGTAATTATGTATGTCAGTTTAGTCTTGTGTTTGAATTTTTG
>CM037795.1:3241030-3284936 GCA_021229015.1 Solen grandis
CCCCAAATAGGTCTGACTACTGACTTCAAACCTAGGTATACTGTGATAACATTATCATCATCAGCTGTTTACCATATATCAATCTAGGGTGAACTAACATGTTACTATACCTAAACAAGACACGAGTGGTGTTTCTCAAATGTTTTTCACTCTTAAGTGTAACCTTTATCTTGGAGCTTCTGACCTGGATCTTATGTACTGCACATCGTCTAATGACGGTGAACATTTGTTATTTTAAAATTCATTGATAAGTAACAAAGTTATGGCCATGACATGAATAATGATGAAAGGATGGAAAGACAGACGGAGAGAGGGATTAAGTGGCTGCCATGTAAAATACCAGAATAGATTCATTTTGGTCTCCCAAAATCATTAATCAAATTGAGAAAATCTTCATATCAGTATAAAAATGTATTAACTGCCTGGTCCAGTTGTATCAGGAAGAAATATCTTATCTGCATATGGTATCTTAACAACACAACTATACAGTAGTTCAAACAGTCTGGACAAGTCATTGTTTTACATCTTGTTAGTACAGAATAGGCTGGGATACTAATTAATAACTGGTTACAAATCAAAATGCCTTCAATTATCTTTTTAAAAGACTGAAATATATCTATCATTATCCCTCTTCCTAAAACTGACAAATAGGTCTATCATTATCCCTCTACCCAAAACTGATAAATAATTCTATCATTATCCCTCTACCTAAAACTGACAAATAGGTCTATCATTATCCCTCTACCTAAAACTGACAAATAGGTCTATCATTATCCCTCTACCTAAAACTGATAAATAATTCTATCATTATCCCTCTACCTAAAACTGACAAATAGGTCTATCATTATCCCTCTACCCAAAACTGATAAATAATTCTATCATTATCCCTCTACCTAAAACTGACAAATACGTCTATCAATATCCCTCTGCCTCATCATTTTTTTTTTTAATTAATTTAGTTCCTTTTACAGTTTCTTTCCCCTAGCCAAAAACTACATTTTTCCCCAAATAACTACCTATTTTCCCTCTAAAAAGTAATATTTCGTGGAATTTCAATGAAATCTGTGTTATTCTTATAATTCAACATTAATACATTTCCCAATATTTTTACATAAGTCAAAAAAAAAAAATAACTGTTCATATAGACAAATAAGTCTATCATTATCCCTTTACCTCAAACAGATAAATGAGTCTATCATTATCCCTTTACCTTATATAGACAAATAAGTCTATCAATAAGTCTCAACCTTATATAGACAAATAAGTCTATCAAAAACTCTCAATCTCATATAGACAAATATTTAAGTCTATCAATAACTCCCAATCTCATATAGACAAATAAGTCTATCAATAACTCTCAATCTCATATAGACAAATAAGTCTATCAATAACTCTCAATCTCATATAGACAAATAAGTCTATCAATAACTCTCAATCTCATATAGACAAATAAGTCTATCAATAACTCTCAATCTCATATAGACAAATAAGTCTATCAATAACTCTCAATCTCATATAGACAAATAAGTATATCAAAACTCTCAATCTCAACAGACAAATAAGTCTATCAATAACTCTCAATCTCATATAGACAAATAAGTCTATCAATAACTCTCAATCTCATATAGACAAATAAGTCTATCAATAACTCTCAATCTCATATAGACAAATAAGTATATAAAAAACTCTCAATCTCACACAGACAAATAAGTCTTTCAAAAACTCTCAATCTCATATAGACAAATAAGTATATCAATAACTCTCAATCTCACAGACAAATAAGTCTATCAAAAACTCTCAATCTCATATAGACAAATAAGTCTATCAATAACTCTCAATCTCACACAGACAAATAATAACTCTCAACCTCAAACAGGCAAATAGGTCTATCATTATCCCTCTTAACTCACACAGACAAATAATTCTATCATTATCCCTCTACCTCATATTGTCATGTTATGACACCTTAGCCAGCAATTACTCATTCACTATCAGGGTTGCCACAAACCAGAGAAAACATTAACCCTTTCCCTCATGGAGGAAACCATGAAAAGACCTATGCGAACAACATAAAACCAGTTACTCGCAGGCTGATCAGGTTTTATGCTGTTCGCTGCTCCTCAGTGGTCTGGAAATGAGGACTTTATAATTAAATTTGGTAAGGTTTAACTGTGGTTTTCTGCAGATCAGGCTTTATGTGGTACCTACTGAGTGTGTCAAAATGAGTCTATATGAGGGAAAGGGTTAAAATACCTACTTCCCTGACACGAAACATTGCAACATTAATGGTCTTTCTGTCATTACTTGTGTGATATTTTTAAGGAAATGTATGATATATTACTAAAGTTTTTATGGCCTCCATCCACCCCTTAGCCAACCGCCAGCAACTTTCTACTTTTTAATATTAGGAGAGTTGCACTATATAAATTCTTTATAACGGAGACTATATCTAGACACTGCCAAAATAATTCATTAGGTAGTGATGTTGAATTTATTGAATGTAAGGCCTTAAATCTCATTCATGAGGTAAAGCAATGGCAAAATGGTCAATGAATACTGAAAAAGTGGTCTACACTTACTGGTTCTTTCTATAAAAGTAGTGGTTTGACTAATTAGACAAAAAGAGGTGTAATTATGATGTTTTATCATGATTATATTGTTGTCCTTTAAGATCCCCAACTCAATCTATTCAATATTAACATCACATTCTTAGAGAAATCATTCTATTTTAAGCTATTTTCAGTTTCTGAGATATAGATAAGGATGGAAAAAAAAAAGAAAAAAAAAAAGAGAAGACGAAGGTACATGTAGAAGGACAGACAACACTATAACAATATAACCCTCCTGGACGATCAGAGACGAATAGCCTCAGGGAAAAGAAAAATACTTACAGACAAATGCTTAAAGTATAAAGATGTAAACTTTTCTTATTCGGTGAATATAGTATGGTATACACTTGTATAAATAGTCAGTGAGACATCTTACAGTCCTACATATTTTACATCATGACTAGAATACAACCTAATAATGGGACTCGTTCTATCTTTGATAATATCTACATAGCTGAGCATTTACTGTAGTAGTCACATATATGGGCAGGCAGTACATTAAACAACCATCATATAGCCAATATCAGCAGATATAACACAGTTTTACACCCATCAAGCCATGCCAACTAGAGCATGAAGTGTGATATTCCATCAACCTTGGATTGCAGTATACAAGATTCTTCCCAAATGTATTTATATGGCTGTTGCGTAAACATCTGAACTTGTATTTAACCATTTACTTTTATGAATATGCATGTACAAATTTATGACAGCATGAATATTAATTAAATGAACTTTAAATAGTTTATGAAACTGTGGATTTTTCTTTGCTCTGCAGACTATGTAGAATCTATATCTCCTATAGGAGCTGTCTGATCAGGATATACATGTACTCTGCTTGCCAATGTGTCAAAATGAGTCTATATGAAGTAAAGGATTAAGGAAATTAGGGACTTTTTCTACATGATGATAATGCTGCCTCACTGCCGGCCAAATCAAGCTGCATATCTTACCATGAACAACACACCAGTCACATCATCCTGACACTAACCCATCCAGCCCTGGAACTACCATTTTATGCTTGGCACCAACAAAGGAAATATACCATCAACATTTTTTACAACTTTAGTAAGTTGCGTCTGGATCAAACGCATGACCTCTGACCAAATGGCGACCAAGACTGCTAACTTATTTCTCTAAACCAACTTCACCTCTCAACCGAGCCATGCTATACCACAGGAACACCAAATATGACTTTAGCAATTTTCACAATGAACATATTTTTCATCTACTGTATAAGAAAATGAGGAGTAAATTGGACAATAAAAGACCTGATCAATCTATACTCCCAGCCTGTACCAGTATTACACCAATTGCAGTGTACAGCATTTCTAAATAGTCCCCCTGTGGGGTAAACTTTCAGTGTTCTCATAGTAGAAAAAAACAAACAAAAAAATATACAAATCTATATCAATATTATGCCATTATTTTATACTATATATAGATCTAAGTTCAGTTCCACATTTTTCCTAACGTGAATACATGGAAGAAATAAGTATGAAAAAAAAACATGTAACAACACAATACTTCTATTTAAAAGCAAACACTCAAGCTGCTTTTCATTTCTAATTTCAAAACTGGGAAGAATCAATGCCTCATCTTTTAAACAGACCAAAACACAAACAAACATTGTTCATGCAATGCTATATATCATAAATTCTTTCAGATATTTATAAATAAACTGGCCATCATTCAAATTTATGATGCAGAAATAAATCAATTCAGAAAATTATTAACACTTTTATAAACAAATATGAATAAGGAAGCAACAGTAATCGTGTCAGTTTCAGGAAGTTATCTTAACACACAGACACATACACATATTATTCATACAAAGCATATTGATATTAACATACTTATATGATGTATTGTGACACAGTTAGAGTAACCACCTCCAGACAGGATGCCATGGTTCAAATCCTGATGAGACATACAAAGGCCATAGAAAAGGTACTGGCAGCTCTTTGTTGAATGCTAGTCACTCAACATATATGTATAAGAAAAAAAAATAGAGTCATTCTACATATACATTCATAAAGGGGCTGCTCATGAAAACTGGGGTCCAAATCCCAAACATTTAAGATCAGGATTTCAAATCAGAAGTTAGTGAGAATCCTGCATATATCAATGGGTAGTTCCAGGACCCATGCTATAAACTGAGTGTGGCATCATGCTACAATACATGGAATGGTATCAAATATACAGAGTGGCTGCTATACATCTATCACAAGTGGACATAATCTCTAAATGAGTGAAATCAGCAAGTCCATTAAAACCCTACTAATTAGAGAAGCGTGATTTTACTTGTATACTGGTCAACTGCAGTCCGAAGCAGCTTGTGGTACTAACTGGTACAAGGACAAACAATACTGGTACTTTGGTAATTTCCGTATAACAGTGACAAATAAAATTTTTCAACAATTTTGTCGTTATTGATAATCTTACTGTTTAACAACATCAACTAGAACTATCACTGAAGGTGATTCATACCCCCACCCCCATCTTTGACACAGGATGTATTCACATGACACATAAAACGAATGTTCACACATAGGATTTGGGCTTATAAGCATACCAAAAAAAAATATTATCACTAAAGGTGATCAATACCCACACCGGAAGTCTGTCATGTGTAGGAATACAGTTTCAAAAGTTTGCGTGAGTGAAAGACTACATGTATGTAAGGTTTAAAGTTAGTGTGAGCAATGGTTCAAAAGTTTTGGACAATGCTAAAAAGTTTTGACAGACAGACAGACAGAGAGACACACATACAGACACACAGAAGAAAACAATTTGCCCCCAAGATCTGTAGCTGAGGAGAATAAAAATGCAGTCTAATTATGGTTCACATTCATATTTATTGTTTGCAAAAACCTGACTTTAAGAATTTACATTGTGGTTTTCTTATGCACTGCACTTCCTCTCATCAAGATCAATCTACATATGAAGTTTCATCAACCTAGCTACTTTAGTATTGGAGTTATGGTCCGGACAAAATCAAAAGATTAAAAATGACAAAGGGCAATAACTCCTTTCAAAATACATGCAGAGTTATGGTTCTTATGCACTGCACTTCCTCTCATCAAGGTCTATCTACCTATGAAGTTTCATCAACATAGGTACAGTAGTTTTGGAGAAATGCTCCGAACAAATATTTGTAGACCAACTGCCGGACCGACCAACAGGGTGACTCCTATATACGCCCCCAAATTTCATTTGTGGGGGTATAAAAACCAGAGTAGATATGATACAAATGAATCAATTTCCATTAAATATTGGAAAATACACTTTTATTCGGAAATATTTACTTGTTACCAATGATGACCTTCAAAGGATATAAAAAATGGCTGATGGCAACAATAAATACTGATTTAAGTATGCAATGTCTAACTCTTACTTGTTTTCCTGTGCAAAATTTTAATAGTCTTCAACACCAGTCCCGGAATATTTTGTGCGATATATCGTATGCACCGCAGTATTTACCTAAAAACCACAGAATACCATGGAACAGTTCCAACCCGTGGTTCCCAGCTCTACTACCAATGCTACGTGCAAGGATGTAGTCATGTGGAAATCTAAGTAACCACACAAACTCTACTTTATGGGCAACCACTATCCCTTACAATGAACCTGACAAAAGATCAAACCAGAATCAAGGCTGAGATGAAATTATTCAATCATTATAGACATGAAGCTTAAATCATCCTCAACATATTAAAGCAGCTCATACACAGATGATTGGTAGAAATTTAAAAAAATAATTTTCTACTCTTCCTAGTTCATGTTGATGAAGTCTCTTGTTTCCTGAAAAATAAACTTGTAAAGTGTAGGTCACATTTTACTTCGAAACAACTTCAATGAAATAGGTTAAATATAGAATATGATATCCCCGAAGGACATGTTCCAAAACCTTGCATCTTCACCAGTTCAGGGTAGCGATTTTGTAAGTTCATCCTATGAAGGGCATGAGCAAAAAGTGGATGAATCTAAATATAGATTTTATCAGTCTAAATATTTATAGTTCCAATAGTCTTTGATAGCACTGCCTGTGGTGACAAAACCACCCATCTTTTTTTTTTATGATTATGGATGGTTGCATTGGGTAGCATAGCGTCTGTAGATTAGTATTGATAGACGTACACACATATAGTTAAAAATCAATTTCTTTGTCAATGACCATATGTGAACGAGCTGCTTTAAATAATGTTAATCAAATGATGCAAATCATGTTACTTTGTCTATTTCTGAAATCTTTCCTATGATAAAACTTGTGCGTAATAAGGCAATGAATATACACCAACATCAGTGGTTGTGTTATGTATAAGACAGTCCACTTGAATGTAAGAAATGAAATCACTGTTTACACATACGGCAATCAACTTTGTGTCTGACTTGACTTCACTTGTCTTGACTATTTGAGTTTACCGTCGTTTTTCAGTCATACAGCGGCGTCCAGCTAATTACAGGTGGAGGAAGACCCCGAATGCACGGAGGCATCCGGGTAGAACCACCTACCTACCGCAAGCCAGCTGGAAGGCTTCCTCACATTAAAATCCCCTGCCTGGATTCAAACCCACGCGGTGAGGG
This sequence comes from Solen grandis, assembly GCA_021229015.1. Lineage (NCBI taxonomy): Eukaryota > Metazoa > Mollusca > Bivalvia > Adapedonta > Solenidae > Solen > Solen grandis. Next base: position 3,248,227 of record CM037795.1, read on the forward strand.
GCCAAGTGAGTTTTAAAGTCAGTGACTTTACCCTCTCGGCCACGGAGGCCCCACTTTGTGTCTGGTGTAAAATATACAAAAGGAGGCTTGCAAACTTTCAGTGTGAATGATTATCAGCATGTAATTGAAAAGTAAAATATGATGCCTTGTTGAATCAGATGTGAGAGAATCACACGGCACCATGATCTGCTTAAATGCTTAAGTGTCACCTTAAGAAGTATAAATCACACCTTAAGACATATAAATTAATCATGAAATGTCCTTTATATTTACACTGAATCAAATAGCTAAAATTGAGTCCAAACAAAAAACATGAATACAAAGTACATGTTCTTCCTGGTAATAGTATTTTTCTGCTCTATAATCACAAAAATGCTACTCAATTACCTTTAATAATAAAAAAGACAATATTACTAAGCATTAGACATGATAACATCCAAAGTCCACCAGTATAAAACACATGTAGGTACTGTCCTTGTTACAATTTTATATGACTCATGGTATAAACACTATAGACATCATACACATGTATATCTACCACTGGTATGGGAGACACTTGTGTGTAGCAGATTATTGGCCAACAAGCACTCTAAGATGACCTTTTCTCAACACCAATCCACTACAACTGAGACTGATTCTGTATGTACTACATTATTATTCTTTCCACATACATCTGAGTCAACACTTCCTTGTATAATGCAAGACATAAATAGTTTATGAAATTATTGCTCTACGTAGTGCATTAAATCACTAGTCAGATTTCCTATGGTTTTACACTTGGATACATGACGACCCAGTGAAAATATAGTTACAGCCTTTGCCATGTTACAGAAAGGTGGTGGATTCAATCCCTGGCCCGCGACATCAATAATATGCTGAAAATGGTACTGGTTACAGGTACATATATCTCCTATTTTTTTTATCCTCAGCATGAATGGGTACTTCTAGAACTGGTGTGTCAGGTGTCAAGATAACATGATTGGATATGGTATCATGCCACTAGTCCACATGAGGCAGTGTTTAACCCTTTCCCTCATATACACTCATTTTGACGCACTCAATAGGTACCACATAAAGCCTGATCTGCAGAAAGCCAAACTCAAACCTTACCAAATTTAATTGTAAAATCCTCATTACCAGACCACTGAGGAGCAGCGAACAGCATAAAACCTGATCAGCCTGCGAGTTACTCGCAGGCTGATCTGGTTTTATGCTGTTCGCATAGGTCTTTTCATGGTATCCTCTATGAGGGAAAGGGTTAATGTATAAGACAATAAAGTCCCCAAATGACTGAAATCCTGTTAATGTGACAAGCAAATGTAGCATATATCATTATTATATATTCATGCTTGAGTCAACTAGTATAGGTATTTATTCACATAACTGAATAACCTATCAGAATTATTGCCAAAATTTCATTATTATTATGGTGTCATATTCATTCAATCAGTGCAGGTAATAAATTCAAAAAGAGATATTTTAAATATGTAGTTCAGTTTGTTTTTCAGATATTTGGGAAAATGTCGACATTTTTCTTTTCATTAGGAAAGAAAAATCCAGAGTAAATAGCAAATATTGGGAAAAGTAGGAAAAAGGCCCTGTAATTTATACCACAATGCACTTCAGAAACTTGTACTTTTCAATGAAATCACTACAAACTATAACTCTCATTGAAAGTGATAAATACCCCTGAAATGTGTTTTTTTTTTTTTTTTCAAAGAACAAAAGTTATAAAACAGTGACCTTTGATTTCATGACTTCAAATAAATTATGTCCCTCAAACTTACATGTCATTATGAATACATATAAAAAATCTCATCTCAACTGGTGAAGTGATATGTAAGTAATTGGCATCACAAGATTTTTGCCACAGATAGACAACAAGGAGCTATAATTCTCTAAAACTTTGAGATAAAACGATCCAGTGCATCTCAAAACTGCAGTTCAAAATCTAAGGTATGTACTGGTACAATTCTACTATATCATTTTATGTTGTTGTCGTTGTTTTTTCGATATAAATACGTCTACCAAAAAGGTCATAATATAGTTTTAATTAATTTTACCACCAAATTTATGAACACCCTTCATGTATTAACTTTACTAAAAAGTTGTGGAGGATATTCTGTACTTTTCCAGAGCAATTAGACTTACCTCCCTTAAAATGTTTCAAAAATGGTGTTCACTGACAAGCTTAAAGTTGAGGAAAATAATTTGTTAAACAATAAAAAAAGTAAACACCAATACGTATCAATATGTATTGATATGTATCGCATTACAGAGGATGTTGTATCGCAATACAATTTTGGAGAACGATATTCAGCCCTAAAAAATAATGTCACGCACATGTATACATCATCATATATCCATAAGAAAAGCTGAAGCAGAAGTAATGTTGAAGTGTTTCACGACAAAAGATTTGATTTCCGCCTTAAACAGACATCCCAACAAATAGACTGACTCCTATAATCCCCTCTCAAACTTTGTTTGCGGGGATAGAATGAAACTTGAGTTTGAAGCATCTATCTTTACACCCAAGCATTCAAATGAGGAAAAAATACCTGCAGTTTCAATCACATGCAAATTTAATTTCAATTGGTTGTTTAGCAATAGTTAGTGTCTAGGCATTTAAAGTATCCTATTTTTTACGTAACTGTATCTTCCATGAATTTATATGTTCAAATCATGCACCTTTACTGACAAGGCAAACCGATCAATCAATAGTAAATAAAAAAAAAGATTTTTCTCATATGCAAAGTAAGAAATAACTATTCTAAGAATTTCTCAGTTCTCAGCAATAAAATCATACATGTGTTTTTTAATTACGTATTATACTTTGGTAATTGTAATTCTTTGATCACTGCCATTATGTAATGCGTTTTCGCAGTTTTATTTTCAAGTTTTTAAAGTGAACAAAAACACAGAATAAATTATTGAACATCAAAATACACTTGTTTTATAAAATCTGGGGAAAAAAAAACAACATTTTAACTGATTCAAACCTGAAAATTGACAAATCAATACTACAGTCATGTTTTGTTCTATTTTATGTGTTCAAGGGAGGTACAAATAAGTGAAATTGAAAAAAAGAAAAAAGGATGAGAAAAATTGAAGTAAACAGTATTTCATTCATTTATATTCTTCTTTTTTTTTTTCATTTGTATGTATTTTGAAGTAAACAGTATTTCATTCATTTATATTCTTCATTTTTTTTTCATTTGTATGTATTTTAACAAGTTTTTTTTTCTTTACTTTGAAATGAATAACTATTCTATAAAGTAGATCTTAAAGTGTATATAATTATGTACTTATGTTGATATCAAGAACATGTATGTCTGAAAGTTTTACATTCTACTTGATGATAAACATATAGGTACATGGATGTTTTTCTGGTTCAACTAAAGTTCTCTGCTACTGATGTCTTTGATTGATTCTAACATTTTATTGTTCCCTCTGCTTTTTGTAACTGTGAACTACACACTGAGCAAATAAATTGTATAAAGACCTACTGAGTATAAACACTGCTGTACATTAGAATTTGTCAACAAAATTCTGGGCTACCAGCTTCCAAATCTGGTAGCCTAGTGGGCTACCAGCATTTTTGAGAATTTGTCGGACACTGAATAAGGAATGTTGCACTGGGTGACCATGCATCTGTTGATAGATATTGTTTAGACATAAAACACACAGATAGTTAGATATTCTTTTTCAGTGACCATCTTTCTGTGAATATGCTGCTTTAACAGTTCCTCACTGCATGTTAAACAAAAGTTGGTAGAGAACGTAAAGAATGTAAACAAGCTGAAAGCTGCCAACATTGATACCAGAGTATTCTGCATATTTGTGAAATATTGATGTGGAAGCATTTGAATGTGTTGTTTGGATAAAATGCCATAAAAGTAACAGGCAACTGACTCTGCCTATTTACTGATATCTTTTTTTAACTGCTCAGAGCATGTGCTTTCCTTTATAAATGTAGTATGCAATATAAAGCCATATATATATATTTCTTTTTCTAAGGTTATCAATGGGAAAATCATATTCTATGGGAATTATATTTCTTTTTTCAGAGGGAAAAAACAAATGTTTTTACCAAAGGAAAGCAACAACTCTCTCTCTCTCTCTCTCATAGAAGGGAAAAAAATCCTTGTCAATCTTTTGATATCAAATACTTGAACCTCAAATATGAATTATCTATTGCGGCTTCAAAAACTTACTGATTGGATGGGAATTCAAAATATTTCTAGTATAATATATATACACAAAGGGTCATAACTCTGAAAATATAGTGTCACAATATATGTTGAGAGTAACCAAAATAGAACTTGGCCTGTATTTTGATACTACATGTATATCAGTGATCGGGAAAGAATTTTTATCAATGGGACAATGGCCCTTTCTGAGGCAAAATCAATGTGACAATTTCAAAACTAATGTGACATTTTCAAAATCAAATGTGACATTTTATGAACTGACTACAACTTGCTTTTTTAAAGTGAGTCTAAAATGCATAACATTAACAACAAACTCAAACCATGATACAATTGAAAATTGATTTTTTTTTGGACAAAAAAGTCTTTGAATGACAAACTAATATTTCAGTTAAAAAGCAGAACAACATGTATAATCACAAAAATGACCGTCACAAACACAAAAGAAAAAGACTATAGTCTAGACACCATACAAATATTATAGGCAATTCCGTCATGAAAATTAAAATTCATTTGGCCATACAACTGATCAAAAATAAAAATATGAACCTAATGCAATGATTCAATAGTTTGACTATCATCATTTAACAAGACATAAATAAATAAAGGTTTTGGTCACTGTCAACTGATCTCTTTCAACTATTCTTAGCTACTACTACTACTAGCCATATAGGTTTTTTTTGCCTCCAAGATAAAATATTGAGTGAAGCTAGATGATCAAATAGTTTTATTCCACACATCAAAAAAACAAAACAAAAAAAAAACAAACAAAAAAACAAGATCACTGATGTCACAATGCAGCAGTTGTAAGATACATCAGGTAATATCCAAGTGTATTTCCTAATCTAAACACTCTAACAATCACCTAACACGAAACTCTCTTTAAGTTTTGACAAGCGGCATTTCAAAGAGGTAAGAAACCCCTATCAGTACCGTCAGCTAGGGATAAAAGGAGGCTGGACATTAGCATGTGCCGGTTTCACACCCTTTGAACTTTACCGCTGCAGTATGTTTATTTCTTCCTGTGTGTAGAGTGGATGTCACACAAGGTGAAACTGAATCAGTGGAGGGGGCACAGAGGGAGGTATATGGTGACACTTGTGCAAGCATTCATTTCAAGATAATCGGCAGCTTCTCACACTATAATTTATACACAAACTTGGCCAATTCAACTAATTCTAATGACAGGGATTTTTCCCTTTACCTGGACCATAATGCACCATACTAAGATTTAGTTAATGTGCTGATAACTTTAGAATGTGTGACACTATGACCCACTGTCCCTCCCAAATGGGACAAGCTCTTGAGAGATATTTTGGGATTATGATCGAAAACAACTTCTGGAATGGAGTAAATAAACAACTGGTAGGAATCATATATTAACTATAATTAAATTGTGTTTTTTATTTGTCACATAACAGAAATTTATGATGATTATCAAATACGATTTTGATTGCCCTAATTTCTTAACTACTAGCATAAGATTAGCCATTTGATTTTTTTCCGGCAAATCGCCGATGGCTGACGGCAATCAGAATCATGGATCTCTTTCAGATTCTTACGTGAAAAAGACTTGATCTGATTGGTTGATACACCAATGCCTCGATAAAATCTGATTGGTTGATCAATAATGCTTTTACTTCTCTGCGATATGTTAATTTAAAACGGAATCCCCCTCATTTGGTCTAGGACTGTACTTAAGCAAGCTGTAGTATTTGGCGAGACTGAAAAATTGGACTGCGACAGGGGCACATCAAGTGTAAAAAACGATGTGACATTTTGATTTTTAATGTGACTATGGCGCATGTCTTTCCCGATCACTGGTATATACATATTTATTAATCAAATTGGTTGAGTCCTTCAAGAGGTTTTGATAAAAAACAAAATCACTGACATACAGGGTTATCTTAATCTTAACAGCCTTTTTGTTTTACCATTGTTGGAATGGCAGTGGCATAAAAGTAATGCACTCACTTCAATGCTTTGCTTTTTATACTTTTTAGAGGCTGTTGTAATTCAAACCAGACAGAGCCAATGGTAACTATGTCTTATGGCATTTGTTTTTTTACTATATACCCTGTACCGAAATAAATCTGCTGTTAACTGAAGCTGTCGCATCTATATATGAGAAGTATAATTATTTTGTAAATAAGGAAGGTATGTGTAGGGTTGTCATTTAAGTAATATTTTCAAAATAATGTTATGAAGGTTTCACTTTGGTCTTGTGAGTTGGGTGGCTTGAAAGAAGTGGAAATATCACCGGAACTGGATTATCAGACGAGATTAGGAAAGACACCTCTTAATCAGAGATGTCATGCTATTGACAACATTGTACACTGATATACTGATCATTTATAAAGGTAAAATATAACATATCTCCGAATTTCATTTGGAAAGTTCGTTGAAAAAGAAAGTGTATTTTGAGAACGGGAACTGTCAAAACATTTCCATAAATAAATGGGTCACACCCCAGAGTTTAGTAATGACCGTCTACAATACATGCAATGGTCATAATCCCTTTGAGTTTAAAACGATATTCAAGTAAATAAACAAATCAAACTTACAATGGCTTTATCTATTAAGCAAGAAGAATGTTTTCATCATCATTCATTTGCAAAATAATATTAACGAGGAAGTCTCAAAAATGGCGACAGTCTCGTGCAGAATGTGAAAATGCGAGAAATTATGAGAAATTAAAAAAGTTATGATGCGGTGCCTGTTTTTAAATTACGGTAACCTCCCTTACATATAAGGGATGACATTTTTTTAACTACTTTTACTAACTATAAGGTAGACTTTATTTTGCAGAACACAGTTATATTGGAGATGGATCTAATTTAACTATTCACTGTAGGTTTAAATAAGGTATTCCAACCTTGAATTACATTGTTCACGCTGAATTTTTTTTTTTTTGGTTTTGTTTTTTTTACTTCTCCCCAATCCCCTCTCCCCCATAAAATAACTAAACATGCACAAACATTTTGCTGGATTACGATGTCGATAGAAAACTGCAGTATAGAGTGTTTAACACATTGACATAGAGCATAACTTTCCGATACTAAATTAATACATATCTGGACAGAACGCTTTTAAAATAAATCGACAGTGTCTCTTATAGAATAATTGCGGCGTCCAGCGAATGATCGGCCCATTTTTAATTTGTAAGAAATATTTTTACCTTTCGTTACTTAGAATTGTTTCGAGTCGAACGTTATAATATCTGCACAATGTAGTTGGACACCGCAAACTTATACTACTACAGAATATGTCAAAGCATTCTGGCCAACTGCAAACATCTACTATAGAATATGTTGAATCACTGTGGCCACCCCAAAATTTACTTATATATGTGGACCATTTGTTAATAGCAAAGGGTTACAGGTTGTATTCACATTTATTACATGTTAAAGAGTAAAAACTATTTGACTTTTATTTTTATCACAGACAATTAGAGCTGGGACGGGTAGAAATATGTTACCCAAAGGTGCCCGTGTGCGTATTACTCGCAGGTACCCGGATACCTGATGTTATTAAATTCCCTCTAAATTAAAATTTGAAAAATTGTCTCTCATTTTGCATCCTGACAATTGCATGAACATGGCCATGAACCAAACTTCTTCAAAAAGCTAAGTTTGGCAGTTTTTTAGTCTTCTTCAAGAAAAGCAGAAGACCAATGACCTGCGGCATGAAAAAAAATCCACTGGATATTACAAGGGTTAATAGGTTTTTGCTTCAATGGTGCTGAGGGTTCCGTTATGAACTATTACAAATGTATTCAATTATATATATCAAATGTGTAAATAAACCAAACATGACATGGCAGTATGTTTTATTTTTTTACAAAAAGCCAACCAATTAACACATGGCCGATGATTTTTCTCCAGTGGACCTAGGCATTAGATCCATGGTCTTCAAGTTTAAAAAAAAAAACAACAAAAACATATAACATAAAAACCTTCACTTTTATCCCCAGATACCCTTCAGAATGCATCACCGTCACACTAAAAACCTTTAGGGGGGAGCATGACCCCCGCAAGCCCCTAGCACTCACATCACATTCAGACTTTGCACCCCCCCCCCCCCACCCCCAGTGGAAAAATTCTGGATCCGGGCCTGTTAGCAGGTGTTTGGAGGTGTGTGAATGAGGTTATATTGCTAACAGATATTATCAGAATCAATCCTTTACCAATGTCACACATGTCTTTGGAAATTTCCACAACTGCCAACTTTCATGGTCAGCACATTCTTGACATTCTTTTCGATATATTTTCACAAACTTAACATTTTCTGAAGTCTTCAGATTATAGTTACTCGTAACACTGTTTTGGCAATAAAAACTACGATGTCCTATAGAAGTATATGCTAGTGTTCATCCGTGTCAAGAAACTTCGACAGGAGCGATAACGACCGAGAAATGTTTCTTATTTCTGTAAAATAGCCTACGGATGACACACTAACATGTTTAGTAGCAAATTTTATTTGGCTACTAAAATTACAATAAAAATAGTCTTATAACTATATTTTACGACTACTTTACTTTTACTGCTACTTTAGTACTATGAAAAATAATAGGCGACTATGAGCAAAATTTGATTTGGTTCTATACAAATTAACGCTTCATTTGATGAAAAATAAAGCTTGACAGTATCATCCGTAGCTCTAAAGAAATAAGAAACATTCTCCGATCGCTATCACTCAAGTATGTTTATTTTTAATTCATTAATAGAGAAAAAAAAAACAACATTAGAATAATAGAAAAAAGATTGTATTGTTGTTTTACGGATAAATAAAAAAACAAGAGGCCCAAGGGCCATAAACGCTCACCAGTGTAAATCAGCATATTCAAGATGATTTTTTCTATAAGGAAATCAAATGACAAACCAGAGTTTTCAATTATTTTTTCTATTTGTTGCCATGGCAACCGAGTTCTTCATGGATCAACTTTATTTGAGCAATTTTTGTAGAGGCCCACCCAAGGATCATACATGCCAAGTTTTATCAAATTCTGTCCAGTCGTTTCAGAGGAGATGATTTTCAAAGTTTTCAATTAGTTTTTCTATTTGTTGCCATGGCAACCAGAGTTCTTCATGGATCAACTTTATTTGAGCAATTTTTGTAGAGGCCCACCTAAGGATCATGCATGCCAAGTTTTATCAAATTCTGTCCAGTCGTTTCAGAGGAGATGATTTTCAAAGTTTTCAATTAGTTTTTCTATTTGTTGCCATGGCAACCAGAGTTCTTCATGGATCAACTTTATTTGAGCAATTTTTGTAGAGACCCACCCAAGGATCATACATGCCAAGTTTTATCAAATTCTGTCCAGTGGTTTCAGAGGAGATGATTTTCAAAGTTTTCAATTAGTTTTTCTATTTGTTGCCATGGCAACCAGAGTTCTTCATGGATCAACTTTATTTGAGCAATTTTTGTAGAGGCCCACCCAAGGATCATACATGCCAAGTTTTATCAAATTCTGTCCAGCGGTTTCAGAGGAGATGATTTTCAAAGTTTTCAATTAGTTTTCTATTTGTTGCCATGCAACCAGAGTTCTTCATGGATCAACTTTATTTGAGCATTTTTGTAGAGGCCCACCCAAGGATCATAACCAGAGTTCTTCATGGATCAACTTTATTTGAGCAATTTTTGTAGAGGCCCACCCAAGGATCATACATGCCAAGTTTTATCAAATTCTGTCCAGCGGTTTCAGAGGAGATGTCTTTTAAAGCAAATTGTTGACGACGGACGACGGACGACAGACGACGGACGACGACGGACGACGGACGAAGGGTGATCCCAATAGCTCACCCTGAGCACTTCGTGCTCTGGTGAGCTAAAAAAAAAACAAAAAAAAAAAAACGTAGGACAACATAGGTTGACAACGCCTGTGGTATAAATTGATGAAATCGGGAATTGATGGAAAACTTTAAATATTATTGCGGTCAATCTACCAGGAGGTAAAATTATGTGTTAAACATATGGGTTCCGTATCTGATGTGTTGGATTATTCCAAGAAGAGATAACATGACCGATTTTTCCATTTTTCTGGAACGATATTTAAGTAGCATTAGACGAAAACGCGGAATTCGAAGCTGGTATAAATATAGATCAAATATTTATATACATGTGTATATGCAGATGATGCTGTGCTAGATGAAGATTTACAAAAATCACTCTCTAGTTAAAGTGTGAATTGTAAAAAGAAGGAGCTTAACGCTAAAAAAAAAAAAAAAAAAAAAAAATAGTGATAAACGGTTATACAATGGATACGAGGTAGAGGTGGTGAGAAGTGTTAACTAGTTGGGTATTTTATTTTCAAACGGGGGGTCCTTTATAAAAAATAATAAAAATATTCTTGCTGGTAAAGCAATACGTTTTTGGGTTTTTTTTTTTTTTTTTGTTGTTGTTGTTTATTGTAATTCGCTAAAACCGTTGCTATGAGAAACACAGTTGCCGGTTAAACAGTATTAAAGAGACACTTGTTTAATTGAAATAAAAAGGAAATCATTAGAATTATATTCAGTAAATACGAATATATTTGCGTAAATACGCGAAACATTCGCGAATGAACGCGAAACTTTCGCGAATTAACGCGTATTTTTCGCGAAATCGCGAATTAACGCGAAACTTTCCCTAATTAACGCGTTGTTTTCGCGTTTTAACGCGAAATTTTCACATGTTTTACAAACAGTTTTGTGATTCTGACATTACTATTAATAGATAAATAGACAATAGGAAAACACCATAGTATATTTTGTGATTTATGATATCTTCTACAAAATTTATTGCACACAAACCTAATATATACTTATTATTCATGTATTGTGTCAGGTATACAAACACTGTATATAAATTTGCAAATATGAATATATTTAAACACATTATCAAAATATCAACAACAAAAAAATATGCCACAAATCTTTTTATTTTATTTTCTAGTTTTATAGTCGCATAAAATATATAACATTACATTGCTTATCTTTTAATGACATTTTCAATTCTGCATAGCATAAGACTAAAAAAAAATTAACGAATATTCTAATATAATGGACAAATGTATATACATTGTAAAATGATATTCATCTTCCTGATAACACTCACAGTATGGACAATCTCTATATTCTCTAGGTATATTATAATAACACCCTGTCTCTATATCATAAGACAATGTGTAGAACTGCTAAAATTTGCTTAACATTTCCTAAACTTGTCAATATTTAATGAATTTACACGACACTCAACATTGTAGTCACTTTTGAAATTCAAATAGCATGATAATTTTACATTATTACAACATCGTGCATACAAATTGAAAACTTTTTTAAAGGTATTGACAATCCTGCACATAACCAAAGTCATATGAATATAAATGTTGCCGTACATTTCTTACCCAATTACTATATTCTTAATTATCAAAATGCACATAACCTCACTTATCTAAAATGTATATCTATGCATATTCAGTATTCTTAACAAATAACAGATAAATAGTATCGCTTAATTGACATATAAGAAATCTATATTAATCTATAAAAAATAATATAATAGTAAATAATCATACAATATAAAATGGTGTTTTCCTGTTTGTCGATTCATAGTAATGTCAGAATCACAAAACTGGGTGCGAAACAGTTAACTTGTGAAAGTTTCGGGTTATATAACGCGAAAATTACGCGTTAATTCGCGGAAATGTCGCGTTTTTTCGCGAAACTAATGCGTTGATTCGCGAAAGTTTACGCGAAAAAAAAAAGATTTTTTTTTACCAACGAAAATGAGCTCAGTGGGCTTTCGTAAGTAACAATACTTTATAATCAGCATATTCGTATATTTCGAAACGTTAGTTTTTAAAAATATAACCGTTGTAGGTTAAAATACATGTGTAAATATCTCCTGACTTATATAAGGTTTCATAAGGGAATCGTAGCCTCATGGTAACATACCCGATCAAGGATCCGAAGGTTGTGGGTTCAAACTCCGTTGGGGGCGAGGATTTTTGTGCAATTAGAGTACTGGTCCGACCCAGGAACAGTCGAGAGGGATAAGTAGAACTTACATATATTTCCCAATCGAATGAAAATAAATAAGTTTAACTATAGTTTTATTATCTTAACATTCTTGATACTTGATCTCTAATGTTGAGATATTTGATGTACTATCTATTTTAAATGGTATCATGCACGAATACCCGCATTTGTGAGGTCGGTATGTGGAATGGGTCTCAGAATTACATAATAAAAAAATGTTTTAAATAAAATCTACCCCACCCCCCCCCCCCCCCCCACACACACACACACTTACTCACGCGAAAACCACACAAAAAATAAAAAAAATTATATACAACGGCGATAACAGTGCTGCCTGCGTTACGTCCCCGTACAGTTGTTGGTATCAAAAATAAACTGGTCTTTCTCCTCTTCTTTAGCCCGGCTCTCTGTTACGCCTGGTACGCCTCAAACTCAAAACTTGTCCGTCCTCAACAAACATGTAATTTTCGATAGATCACAAAATGCGGCAATGAAAAGTTTGAATCTGGGGTCTTGGACGTATGTATATGTTTTAAAGTAAAGGGTTTGATGAGCACACAACAACTGAAAATAATTTCAATGACTGACAGCATTATCACAACAACCCTCATATGAAAAGGTAAATAGTAGCGACCTAATTATTCTTGTGTGTGTGTGTAGGCGTTCATGGTCGATTGCATGATCTGGTTAATTTCGAAATAGTATCCACAGTGACCATGACTCATTCTCACATGATAGAGAACCGTTGTTATGGTAACGTGTCTTTACCTTTAAATTTGCATGACACTGTTAGCAAATTCTTAGTTTGGAAATGACAGGTGGGAGCGACACTTGTGCAACTGTGCTGGTCTACCTGTTAACTTTTGGGTGGCAAGTGAAACATGTATTCAAACAAATAAAATACAGACTTGATTATGAAATTAAATCTTTGACTGGATTTATACTAATTGATGATATTCCAGCCTGTAATTCCAGAAATTTGCCAGGTATTTTGCTTTTGATTTTATTTTTTTTATTAATTATGCAAGTATGTGTGGCATAGAAATTTAACTTATAGTATTGGATTCCTTTTTTTTTTTTGATTTCCCTACAACAGCAACAGAAGTAATACAACTTGTTTGTAGCAACTATACTTGAGTATAATGCAATAAAAGATATACAGTAGACTACATTATACAAGGTTCAGGTTCATTCCCCCTGAGTACACTTTCACCTGAGTCCATTTTCCCTGCAAAGTGGGTTCATTTGCCCTACTCAGTGGGTCAATTCGCCCTAGTAGTGATATAGTGATTGGAAGAAAGAAAAACACAATTATTTTGTAATTATAAACAAAGATCAATTTATATTAAAGGCCGAATTAGCTTGTAAAACAGCAACAGATTAAGATTTATTGATTTATTATATTTAAGTTCATTAATCGTAGATATAGACACTATAATTGAGTGCCGTCTCTTGTGACATCTGCAGCCAGTGGCAGCATAGACTTTGTCATACATTTTTCTTCTTATTCATTTATGATTATTAACTTCCAAATTTATCATTTAATTCTTTGTTCAAACATAAGTTAATTTTACTAACTTTACAATAATTTTTAATTCTGTTTAAAAAAAAGATGACAGTTGATTCCTTTTTTGGCAGTCAGGAGTATTAAGAAACATTCTTATGATTTGATCTCTGTTTTTGCCTAGAAAAGATTATTTTCCGTTTTCAAACTCTCCATAGGAAAAAAAATAAAAAAATGTGCAAATTGAAAGAAAAAAAATATAATCATAATAAAAAAAATTGAATAGGTTTTGTTGGGATGTTTTATAAATTATATACCTATTGTTTTATTTTACATATTAATTCTGTGTTTTAAAAGTGACATATATATGTATTTGTGAAATTTCAATTAATTTCTCATAATATTAAGTTTTGAACTGAAGACTGACTGGGCTATTTTAAAATTAAGTAAAATACAAATCATTTGCATAGGTAAATTAAATTTTAACTTTTGACTACCCTTTAGATTTGTAATCTCTTGAAATAAGTAGCACATACTGACTGAAATTTTGCTCTTCGCTTTTACTCTTAGGGTCACAAGGTCAAGGCCACATATGAATATTCATGTGCCAAAGCATATTATTTTTGGAGGTATTACTAACCTTCAGTGATGGATCTAAATCTCATTTGTATTGAAAATTGTCCTTTTCCTGGACCCACTCCTAAGCTCTTTTCCTGGACTCAAATTGTAAAGAAAAAAAACAAAACAGCTGCATCAAAGATTAATTTATAAGTACATGGACTTAAAATTAAAAATAGAGAACATATTGCAATAAAAATTTCAGTATAATATCATCAGCCATTTTCCATTGTATTCATTTGTACTGTGTGTATATATATATATATATATATATATATATATATATATATATATATATATATATATTTTTTGTTGTTTAATATATGTGTATATATATATATATATATATATATATATATATATATATAGTGTGTGTGTGTTTCCTTGAGAGTTTTCATACCTCATGAATTAAACTTTGAAGTAAAAATTAAAAAAAAAAAAAGGTTAATTTTTTTTCCAATTAAACTTTGAAGTAAAAATTTAGCTGATACATGAAAGATCTGCCGGTACAATCACACTTAGATGAATATTAATTGCAGGTTCAATACACTGAATGTCTCTGTGGGGTGTAAATAGCATGTTTATTCAGTGAACTGGTAGCATGTGTATTTGTCACACCTGGTGTGGTTTGCTCATTTCAGATGTATCAGTGTTTTTGATTATTGTGATCCAGCAGATGATTTGCAGTATGTGATATGTTAGGTAGTCACATGCTTTCCTTTGGTTTTCCAGTTTCATTCAACAGCAAGACTACCATACATCACCATCAATGCAGGCTTCGTTCACAAGTTCATATGAGCTTGTGTTTTTATCTTATCGTTTTTAAAAAGATATTATTGAATTGAATTTTTTTCATTCCTAATTCTTAGAATAAAGAACATTAACTCAAAATGGCCTGTATAAAGTATAAGACAGTGTCATAATTTTCTCCCTTGATCTGCTATTGCAGGCCAGTGAGATACAGATAGAGTGTATGTCAAAATCCACTAGCTTCAAAAGTGGCAGGGTATTCAAAATCCCCTGAACCAAAAATCCATATGCATAAAATTATCAAAGGAAGTATAAAATTATTGTTTTGCTACAATATGACATATATAAAATCAAAATATTATAACATTTGGACATAGGCAATTTTGAATCAAGGGGATTTTGACACCCCTGTCATTTTTTGCTAGAGGATTTTGAATACCCTTCCACTATAGGACCTGGGGGATTTTGAATACCCTACCACTATAGGATCTAGGGGATTTTGAATACCCTACAACTGTAGGACCTGGGGGGATTTTGAATACCCTACCACTGTAGGACCTGGGGGGATTTTGAATACCCTACCACTATAGGACCTAGGGGATTTTGAATACCCTACCACTTTAGGATCTAGGGGATTTTGAATACCCTACCACTATAGGACCTGGGGGGATTTTGAATACCCTACCACTATAGGACCTGGGGGGATTTTGAATACCCTACCACTATAGGACCTGGAGGATTTTGAATACCCTACCACTTTAGGATCTGGGGGGATTTTGAATACCCTACCACTATAGGACCTGGGGGGATTTTGAATACCCTACCACTATAGGACCTGGAGGATTTTGAAAACCCTACCATTATAGGACCTGGGGGGATTTTGAATACCCTACCACTATAGGACCTGGGGGATTTTGAATACCCTACCACTATAGGACCTGGGGGGGATTTTGAATACCCTACCACTATAGGACCGGGGGGATTTTGAATACCCTACCACTATAGGACCTAGGGGATTTTGAATACCCTACCACTATAGGACCTAGAGGATTTTGATGCTAGGGGATATTGAATGTCTCCCCTACAGAATATTGTCTGACATGGGGTCTGGGATTTGACCCCTGGATATCACAATATTCAAGAATAAAGTCAGAGGGTCAGCTTGACCCTTGGAGATTTTCTATTGTACATCAGTGCCTAGCCTGTCCATAGGTTGTCTGTGTACCCAGAGTGTATATCTTGTTTTTCTTTAATGTTCAGACAGGTATATTTTAAGCAATTGCCAGCTGTTGTGTCTGTGCAAATTTTGCATTGTTTGCTTCACACATTTTGACAGGTAATTAACTTCTGAGTGGATGTTTAGCCCAAGTGTGAATACTTGATGTGCTTGATCAGCTTGATATATTTGCATTCTTGCATTCAGATTTTTTTTTTTTATTGAAATAAAAATATTAAGCCATATCATGTTGGCTTTAATGTATTTACAGCTTCATAGGATATTTTGAAACAGTTTTTGTTATTTCGGCTATTTTCCATCAAATGTTAGTAAAATACTCAGTCAGATTTTCTAGCTTAATCCCACTTGGTCATTCTTTTGAATTATGAAGAAATCCCAAATCAAACAGTTTATCCCAGGATTATTTGCTCCTGATATGTAAATTTTTGTGAGAAATTTTCTCAAATTTGGGGAATATCTTTTACATGTATTCTGAATGACCTGTAAATTATGACTGGTTAAAATCTCTTCAGAGAAACAAACTACAACACTTTGCTCATAATTCTGTTTAATGAGGGAGGAAACAAGGCCGTAATCTGACCCCAGTATTTCATAGGAAAAGTATGTCTAGGCCTCTAGGGTGGGGATGTTTTTCTGTTAGATATTGGGCAGTTTGAGGCGTTTCTCAAAATGAGACAGGTACTGTGAATTGTTAGAATGTGACATTTACCATAATTGTATTTAAACCCTTTCCCTCATAGAGGACACCATGAAAAGACCTATGTGAACAGCATAAAACCAGAATAGCCTGCGAGTAACTCGCAGGCTGATCAGGTTTTATGCTGTTCGCTGCTCCTCAGTGGTCTGGAAATGAGGATTTTGTAATTAAATTTGGTAAGGTTTAACTGTGGTTTTCTGCAGATCAGGCTTTATGTGATACCTATTGAGGGCGTCAAAATGAGTCTATATGAGGGAAAGGGTTAACGTATACAGGGGCAAGTTGCATACACAAGTAGTTTCAGTAAGTTTCAATGTACTTTTCACTGAATTTGTATGCAACCAGATGTTTCCAAAAAAGTTTCATGACAGAGGAAGGTACTCTTCAAAGTTGCCCCGTGAAGTAACTTGGTAAACAGATATGGCCAACAAGGTTTTGGATTTTCATATTTAGAATGGATTACTAAAATGTTCATTAAATGTGGACATAGGAAATGTTTTGTTTGTCGTTTCTGTTTGGATTTATAAAATGAGTGTTCATATACCAATTAAATGCATTGATTATTTGCTAAATCTTGCAAAGTTTCAAATTGAAGATAAATATTGTCTACGTTAGACGCCATCTTGAAAACACTTTCTTCGCAAAAAAAAATAAATAAAATCAATACAGAAAGCACGAAGAAGATGGGAATATGTGACGTTGCAACACCTTGTCTGAGCATCTTGGCCCAGATGTGAGTGTGCAAGGACTGATCTGTGTCTCTAGAAAATCAACAAACTTGTCTTAATGCTTTTATATTTCATTTTCGTGGCAGTATCTTTTAAACTACTCTTACAACCGGTCGTGCGTGCTTCTACGAGCAGTTTGCGTGCAAAAAATTGGCCAAGTAGTAAGATACACGCACGTGAAACATACTTTTTTTGGTGGACGCAAACACGACGCAAAGCACGCAGCCCGAAAACTGGCCGGCCAGTTTTTCGCTACGACCTGTCTGCGACAATTCGAACGCCTGGAGCACGCTCGTAGCACGCAAGACAAAAGTACTGAGTAAGTGCGCTAGGCGTGCGTGTAACGCAGGAAAAGCATGCAGAAATTCCGGAGTATTTTATCACGAAGACGTACTTACCACGCAAGAGACTCGTACGTTCAACTTGCTTTCAATGTACGTGTTAACAAAAAAGGGGGTGAGCGCACTTCCTCTGTGCGTTTATCTTACTTCCAAAGTACGTGGCGAGTACTTCTACCATACTTGTGAAGTGCGTCACACTAAGACGACACACGTGACCAGCACGATAAAAGTGGGTCACAAGTAATTGCTCTCAGTTCAAAATCGCCTTCGGCAGTGTGCACAATGGCTCCAAAGACAAAAGTAGCTAGCAGAAAAGGTAAGAAGAGCAAGGATGATAAAACAGAAGAAAGAAGGAGAAGGGAAGAGAGGGAAAGACAAGCAGCTGAAGAGGAGAGAGAAGGAGAAAGGGCTGAAGGAGGAGAAGAAGAAGGTTCAGGTGTGCAGTCAGATGCGGAAGGCACCACAAGTGCCACAGGGAAGCAAAACCCGTCACGATACGAGGCGCATCCTTCTTGGAATCCAAAACAGTGAATGATGAAGAGACTCGGTGCTCCCTTTTATATTATTTTGGTTATCCGTGCGTTCCAGCAATTTGACGCACGAGTGTCATGCTTAACAATTCCGTGCTCGTTACGTTTCTCTTACGTTTCTCTTACTTGGTAAGTACGATTTCTGAAAACGTACGCTTCACTTGCAATACACGTACGATTATCTCACTCACTGTATGCGACACAAGTACAGATCGTACGTGCTCCTTACTTCTTCCTATTCCCAAAAAGGCATACAGACCACTTGCAGGCCCCACATTTAGAGCACGACACACCTACTCATAAAGTACTTACTACTTACGTCCGCTGCGATTTAATTTTCATCCTGCGACAACGCTACGCCTGACAAGAACTCCAAGGACGCACGATCTCTAAGCACGCACGACGGGTTGTAAGAGAGCCATTAACCCTTTCCCTCATATAGACACATTTTGACGCACTCAATAGGTACCACATAAAGCCTGATCTGCAGAAAACCACAGTTAAACCTTACCAAATTTAATTATAAAGTCCTCATTTCCAGACCACTGAGGAGCAGCGAACAGCATAAAACCTGATCAGTCTGCGAGTTACTCGCAGGCTGATCTGTTTTTATGTTGTTCGCATAGGTCTTTTCATGGTTTCCTCTATGAGGGAAAGGGTTAAAACACATTTAACTATGTAAAATCCAATTTTTAATATTTGTAAAAAAACTGCCTAAATAATGATGATACATGATTGTAGACTTTATTCTACATTATGGGCATTGTGCAGAAAGAGTGACTTCAAGTAGTTCGGAATTAATTCTATTTTCAACCTTTAGGACAATTTCTTCATGCTAACTTTACACCATATGTTGAGTATATAGCTGTAGCAATGGATCTATGAATACCTGAAAATTAGAAATACAAGTAGCTGCTGTCATGATTAGGCATATAGTCATGACTATAAACATAAATTTATTTAACTACTGGGCTAAATTACAGTTTTGCAGTATATGTGCATTTACAAAATGCTCTCCCTATTAGGCATTTTCTGTCTAATCAGACTTTTGAGATATTTATGGATGATGACTCTAGCAAATGAATATTTGAACAATATATACGTAGGGGAAAGGGTTAGGCACAATTGTTTGTTTAGATGTCAATGAATCGTATTCTCAAAATATTATGTATTTGTACTGAAGTACAGTTTCTTTGATACATACATGCATATAGCTATTTTATCAAAATATTTCTGGTAGATGCACATTGAGATCTGTTTTGGGCTGAAGGTTATAAAAGCCTGCAGTATATATACATGTAGTCTATTTTACTGTCTCCATATGACCAGAAGACAGTTGTACTTCATTACAAAAGTGTTTACTGTGCTGATTAAGGCTGAGGGGTTGCCTTACATTATATCTTCATTCATTTAACCATCAATGCCAAATATCTTTTAAAGATTTTTCTTGTTTCTTCTACATTTGGTGCCATTTACAGGTTCTTTTCTTCAGAAAATGTCTTTACTTTCAAACAGATTTAAAACAAATTTTCTTTTAATCCCAGGATTTTTCTTTCCCTAGTCTCAAAATGGTGCTTCTGATAGAAGATCCTGATGCAAGATGAACTTTAAAACAAGAGGGCCATGATGGCCCTGGATCGCTCACCTGGTATCATTAGGCTATGTAAAATCAGGCCAATTTTGACCCCATGGTCATGATTTGAACAAACTTGGTAGAGGTCTATTAGCCCATGTTACATATCAAATATCTAAACTCCAGACCTTGTGGTTTTTGAGAAGAAGATTTTTTTCAGGTTTCTCCTATATTTGTCTATGTTAAATCAAGTGACCCCTGGGGTGGGGCCAATTTTGACCCCAGGGTCATGATTTGAACAAACTTAGAAGAGATCCACTAGACAATGTACAACCAGGCCTTGGTTTTTTTTTTTTAAAACATGGTAAGACCCAGTAGACAATGCTACATACCAAATATCTAAACTCCAGGCCTTGTGGTTTGAGAAGAAGATTTTTCAAGTTTTCTATATTAGCCTATTTTAATCAAGTGACCCCTGGGGCGGGGCCAATTTTGACCACAGGGTCATGATTTGAACAAACTTGATAGAGATCCACTAGACAATGCTACACACCAAATATCTTAACTCTATGCCTTAAGGTTTCTTAGAAGAAGATTTTTCAAGTTTTTTTCCTATATTAGCCTATGTATCAAGTGACCCCTGGGGCAGGGCAAATTTTGACCCCAGGGTCATAATTTGAACAATCTTGGTAGGGAGTCATAAGATCATGCTACATACCAAAAATCAAAAGGCTAGGCCTTGACCCAAGGGCCATGATTTGAACAAACTTGGTTGTGATCTACTAGACAATGCTGCACACCAAATATCTAAACCCCAGGCCTTGTGGTTTCTGAGAAGAAGATTTTTCAAGTTTTTCCTATATTAGCCTATGTTAAATAAAGTGACCCCTGGGGCGGGACCACTTTTGACCCCAGGGTCATAATTTGAACAATCTTGGTAGAGAGTCATAAGATCATGCTACATACCAAAAATCAAAAGGCTAGGCCTTGTGGTTTCTGAGAAGAAGATTTTTCAAGTTTTTCCTATATTTGCCTATGTTAAATCATGTGACCCCTGGGGCTGGGCCAATTTTGACCCCAGGGTCATAATTTGAATAATCTTGGTAGAGAGTCTTAAGATCATGCTACATACCAAAAGTCAAAAGGCTAGGCCTTGTGGTTTGGGAGAAGAAGATTTTTAAAATTTTCATTTTTAGCTCGACTATTCGAACAGAGCTATTGTAGTCGCCCTGGCGTTGGCGTTGGCGTTGCAGCTTTTGGTTAAAGTTTTGCGTGCAAGTTACTATCAACCTTATATCTCAATAACCATTTATGGTATTGACTTGAAAGTTTATAAATATGTTCAGGGGCATCAGACAACCAAGGTAGATAACTCTTGATGGAATTGAATATGAATTATGGCCCCTTTTTAACTTAGAAATTTCTGTTAAAGTTTTGCATGCAAGGTACTTTCATGCTAATATCTCAGTATCCAGGCATGCGATTGATTTGAAACATCTTTAATATGATTAGGGGTATCATACTTTCATGGTAGATAACTCTTGATGGAATATGTTACAAATTATGGCCCCTTTTTAACTTAGAAATTTTGGTTAAAGTTTTGCATGCAAGGTACTTTCATGCTAATATCTCAGTATCCAGGCATGGGATTGATTTGAAACATCTTTAATATGTTTAGGGTTAACATACTTTCATGGTAGATAACTCTTGATAGAATATGTTACAAATTATTTGCCCTTTTTAACTTAGAAATTTTGGTTAAAGTTTTGCATGCAAGTTACTTTCATGCTAATATCTCAGTATCCAGGCATGCGATTGATTTAAACATCTTTAATATATTTAGGAGTATCATACTATCAAGGTAGATAACTCTTAATGGAATATATTACAAGTTATGGCCCCTTTTTTATCTTAGAAATTTTGGTTGAAGTTGTGCATGCAAGGTACTTTCATGCTTATATCTCAGAGTCCAGGCATGGGATTGATTTGAAACATCTTTAATATGTTTAGGGGTATCATACTATAAAGGAAGATAACACTTGATGGAATATATTAAAAATTATGACCCCATTTTAACATAGAATTTTGGTTAAATTTTTGCATTCAGAAATTGCTTGTTGAATTGACTAGAAAGTTAAGGAGTGTCTTCAGGGGCATCAGAAAACTAAGGAGGATAACTTTTGGACTGATTTTTATACAAATTATGGCTCTTTTCTAACTTGGATTTTTGGTTATAGTTTTGCATGCACAGTGTTATTGTGCTTATGTCTCAGTAACTAGGCATGGGATTGATTTTAGACATCATAAAAATATTAAGGGGTATCAGACTATCAAGGTATATCATTTTTGACTATTATTATGTACAGGGTATGTGAAAGGCAAGAATTGAAATAGATTTCATTTAATTTACTAACAAGCATTTTGAATAGTCGAGCGTGCTGTCCTCTGACAGCTCTTGTTAAAATCTTTTTTTAGCTCCTGTGACCTAGATTTTTGAGCAATCAAAATAATTTTAACAACTTTGGTAAAGGGCCCCATAATGAACATTCCTGTGAAGTTTTATCAAAATCCAGTGAGTAGTTTAGAAGGAGATGTTGTTTAAAGAAATTTTTGACGACGGACGCACGCACGCACGACAGACAAAAGGCGTTCACAAAAGCTCACCATGAGCACTCAGGTGAGCTAAAAATATATTTTGTATTACTCTGCAGGGCTTTTAATCAAGTAATTGATAAAATGTTTATTTTTGAAGTTCCTTTATCTTGCAGTATTTTTAAAGAAAAACATTATTTTTTTAATTTTAACTTTGAGTTATTGTAAGCTTGAATTTGTTTTGTGGAACAACTGCAACATTATTTCAGCCATGTAGCGATGCTCTGCTAATTACAGCTAGCTAAAGAAGAAGTCTCTTATAAGGCTGAATCACTGATCTATTGCAAGCCAGCTTGGAGGCTTCCTCACATGAAAAATTAATATGACCCTTTTGTGACACAAACCTTCAGCCATGAGGGACTAAGTTATAGATAAGTCATGAACAACATCCACTCAACCACAGTGGCCCCAAACACAGGTGGTTACATTCTGTTTGTAAAAGCTGCAGTCAAGGGGAAAGATATTTCATTTAATGAGCATTTATTGAAATTCTGTGAGACTAACTAGAGACCTACATATGTTTCTGTGTTTGGATCCGTTTGTGGAAATTTATTGCCAACACTTTATTCCCAGGGTTGTAACACTGTAAATAAGCGAGAAGATGATGTGGTACATTAGATGCATAATTTATAGCTTGCTGGACTACCTAAGCATCCAACCTTGTGTTCTCTGAAGCATGATTTCTGTTTGACAATTGTTACAAACGCTTAGATATTTCACCCATAAATGACTGTAAACCATACCCATAGAAAGAAAAAAAGACATATATGTGATTATATAATAGAAGCAAGAGAGAAAAAGAAAGAACCAGATAGAGATTTAGGGAGAAGAGAGAGATTTTTTTTGTATGGTATTTGCTAGTGTTTATTAACTGTTATTAACAGAAAACTGATGGCCTTTTTAGCTCGACAGCTTGAGGAATATGAGAGCTCTTTCAGTCAACCATACATTGGCGTAAGCATCGGAGCATCAGAGCTGCAGCTTGGTTAAAGTTTTGTGTGCAAGCTAATATCAAGCATATATCTTAATAACCATTCATTGTATTGACTTGAAAGTTTGATAACAAAAACCTTGACTGAATTTATTACAGATTTTGAACATAGAAATTTATCAAAGTTTTGGATGCTAGGCACTATCATGCTTATATCTCAGCAATAAGTTATGTGGTTAACTTCATAAAGGTGTTCATGGGTATCAGGCCATCAAGTTCACTCTTGACTTAATTTATCACAAAATATGACCCCTTTTGAACTTAAAATGATAGTTAAGTTTTGCATGCAACCAAATTTGGTGAAACTTATATGTGGCAGCATAGTTGAGCACACTGTCTAATGGACAACTCTTTTTTTTAATAGCATAAATACGTTACCTGTTATTACTTCAGGTATGTGTCTATTTGTGCACAGCTTCCAAAACAGAGTCCGCAAAATAAACCATTCCCTAAACCCCCTAGTTACCGGAAGTGTAACCCCCGTTCTCCAATTGTGTTTTGGAAGCCATCGAGTTTCAGTGGGTAACCTAGCGTGTCCCTTTCTTGATAGCTTCTGTGCGCTACAGCTCTCCTTTTTCTTATCTTTTCATAGCCTCGGTGTTTTTTTTTTATTGGTTTTATTCTATATACTGAGAATTCCCAATCTCCGTCCCGTATCGGGACCTTTTCCTTGGGTTTCCGTGCTTCGGCTCCCGTGACGGTTTTCTTTGTACGGGTTTTCTTCGGTCTTCCCGTTTTTTATTTTGCATACATTGTTCTTTTGTATTGCTTTTTACTATGTCGCAGTCTCGGGGCTCCTGCGGACATGTCAAGGCGTCCTGGGATTCCCATCAGTCTTTCATGTTCAGGGTGCTCTAGGGTCGACACCTGCACCGTTTGTGCTTCGTGGACAGACGAGATCTGGAAGAAAGCCTCTTCCCGTCGGTCTTACTCATCCCGGAAAAGGAAGGCCTCATCTTCCTCCTCCTTCTCTGGGTTCAGTGCTGCTGGGGGTCGGAGTCCCTCTCCCCCTCCCAGGAAGAAGGCTTCCCGCCCCTCTCCGGAGAGGCCGCCTTCATCTCCTGGCTCCCTGCCCGGCTCTCCTTGTGTCAGCCCCAGGGGAGCAGTCAAGGAGACTACTCCGACCGGCCGGCACCGGGCAGACCGGTCAATTGCGTGATCGTGTCATACCAAACGACCGGTCACCGGTCAGGTCTAGCCACCGGTCACCGGTCAAGACCGGTCACCGACCATCACGGGACCGGTCACCGGGTATATCTACCAGGGACCGGTCACCGGTCAGGACCGGTCACCGACCACCGGTCACCAGGCACCGGTCACCGACCACTACTCACCGGTCACCGGGCACCGGTCACCGGTCACCAGGCACGGCACGGTTGAACATCGCGATCGGTCTCAGAGACCCAAGACCGGTCATCACCGGTCATCGGCAAGAGATCGTCACCGATCAACGGCCAGGTCGGCTCACCACTCTAGACGTGTGGGTCACCGGTCTTCGCCGATTTTGTCGGAAAATTCGGACTCGAGTTTTTCCTCAGGTAGCCCTGCGGTTTCTCCGCTTCGGCCACCTCCTCCCTCATGTTCAAGGGTGCCCAAGAAACGGTCCCACAACCGTTCCCCGGGTTTTTCCGGTCACCGGTCCCCTAGCTCTGCTACTCGGGACCGGTCCCCTTTACGCTCCACCACGTCTTCGAAGGTTCAAGGTGCTGATGTTTCAGCGCAACCTCAGACCTTTGACCCTTCCACGTGGTGGTCCCACATGATGGGGGAATACGCCAGGCATTTCAGTTCTGCCTCCCCCCCCGTCATACCGGGTGAGCCTTCATCTTCTAGGAGGGATCGGGTTTCTCTTCCACCAGAGACCCTAGATCACAGACTGTTCCTTCAATCTCCTCCCTCCTCGGGTCCACAGGGCGCTTCTTCTGCACAGCCCCCTATGTGGCCCTTTTTCCCTCCATTTCCCTTTATGGGCTTTCCCCCTCAGGATGCTCCCCCATCTCGCCCTGAGGCTGTGTCTCCTCCCTCTACTCGCAATCCCCCTACTAGTGGGACTGCTCTGAGCGGACACTTGGAGGATGAAATCTCCCTTCATGCTCCGGAGGAGGACTCCTTATTTGCTGAGGACGTGCCTCTTTCGTCCACCTCGCGCAGATCCAGCGCTCATTCCGAACCTCGTACTGACAATCCTCTCTCTGACGAGGACGAGGAGTCAGACGACAGTCGTTTTCCATGGACAGGGCTGTTCAGGAGGTCTTTGCTACCTTACCTGCATCAGTATGCAAACCGGCCCCTCCTCCCTCCCGGAAGAGGTGCGAAGGTTACCTTGACCTTGTCGGTAAGCCTAAGGAATCCAAATCAGTCGAACCGGAGTTGCTCCCTTTCTCTCCGGTCGTCCGTTCGGCTCTGGAGGATTTCGAATCTTCATCCTCCTCTAAGCCAGGACCGGGCTGGTTTATTCCAACTTCAGACCTTCGGCCTTTGGGTTTTAACCCCAAGACCTACAAGTTCCCGGAGGGTGATTTTTCTATCCACCCTCCGAAACTGGACCTAGATGCGAGTCGGCTCCGGCTCAAGGTCCCCTCCTCTTTACCGCTTCAGCAGAAGGTCCTGGATCGCTGGGAGCAACGCTCCCGCTTTCTTTCTGGCATCTCGACGCATACTGACTCCTTCGTGGCCGCTCTTTCGGTCAAGCTACAACAAAAGGATGCCTTATCTGCTTCCGTCAGGCTTCTTTTAGAGGCCTTAGCAGCGACGGCAAAACATTCGATTTTGCTATCTCTCTCTCTCTCTTCCGAGATGACTCGCTGCAGGCGGGATGCCATCCTGGACGGCCCCAACAAGCTACTTCTCTCTTCTTCTCGAGAAAAGCTTAGGTCGGCCCCTCTTTCTTCTTCGTCCCTCTTTGGGGGCCGAATCAAGGAAGTAGCGGATGCCTCCAGGGAGGAGCAAATGCACGGCGCGGTGGCCTTCCAGCCCCGCACTCCTACTTCGGCTCCCCCTAAATTCCGGATACCGAAGAAACCTTCGGTTTCTACCGGTAAATCCCCAAAGGACTCGGAAAAGGGCAAGCCTCAATCTCCTTTCAGAGGCAATCCCTCTTCCAGGGGCGCTCGCCAATCTGGTCCTCAGCGACCACGATTTCCTCCTTCATCGCCCCCCACCCCTTCTTCTACCTCTACCAGTCAAAGGGGTAGGAGTAAGCCCTAGGGGTACGTCCTTTCTTCCGCTTCCTCTTCCAGACGTTCGATTAGGAGGAAGAGTGTTTCTGCCCCTTCCAGTAGGCGGCAGACTCACTCATTTCATTCATCATTGGGAGACAATCACCGACGACCAATGGGTCCTGTCTATCGTGAGACACGGGTATCGGGTTCCGTTCAGTCGTCCCCCCCCACTATCACGCTCTCCCATTCATCTCTCCTCCAATCATCCTCGTCTGGGACTCGCCATTTCAGATCTTCTGAAAAAAGGAGCGGTAGAAAGGGTCTCGATTCCAACCTCTCCGGGGTTTTACAGCCGTCTCTTTCTGGTTCCCAAGAAGGACGGCGGGTTTCGACCGGTCATAGACCTATCTCATCTAAACTCCTTCATTCCGAAGGAACACTTCAAAATGGAAACAACTTCGTCGATCAGGGCAGCCGTCCTCCCCGGTCACTGGGCTGTTTTCCCTGGATTTATCGGATGCCTACTTCCATGTATCTATCCATCCTCATTCCAGGAAATACCTTCGTTTTACGGATGGCCAAACTGTCTACCAGTTCAAAGCCCTTCCGTTCGGCCTGTCTTCGGCCCCCAGAATCTTCACCAAAATAGTTTCGGTTCTGGTCGCCAGGGTTCATTTTCGCGGCTCACGCCTCCTGGCGTATTTCGACGACTGGCTTCTTCTTCACATGGACCCAGTCGCTCTTCTCGACGAACTTCGATGGGTGACAGACCTAGCTCTCCGGCTAGGCTTCATCCTCAACTCCAGAAATCGGAGTTGATCCCATCCCAAACTTCACGTTTGTCGGGATGCAGTTTCTGACCGACCTAAACAGGATCAGAATTCCGGAACCCAGAATTATGTCTCTTCTAACTCTGGTTCGGGGGTTTTCGCGTCGGCAATCGATCTCAGCCCGCGAATTCCTATCGCTTCTCGGAGTACTCAATGCAGCAGCGGATCTTGTTCCGCTGGGCCGCCTTCACATGCGACCTCTTCAATTTATCCTACTCTCGATCTGGCGTCCCAGTCGAGACCATTTACAGACCATTCTTCCGGTTTCTCCGGAATTGGTTCATCATCTCAGTTGGTGGAATTCCCCCTCGTTTCTCCGAGAGGGTGTTCCTCTTTCTCCTCCTCAACCGGAACTGTTCCTCTTCTCGGATGCCAGTCTGTCAGGCTGGGGTGCTCATCTGGAACCTCTGGGTCTCACAACCTCGGGTCTTTGGTCCCCTCGGGACAGTTCTCTTCATATCAACAACCTCGAACTCAAAGCGGTTTCTACTAGCCTTACGACAGTTTTCTCCTCTCATTCGAGGCAAATCTGTTCTAGTATCTACAGACAACACGACTGTTGTCTCTTACATCCGCAGACAAGGGGGGACGCACTCGCCTTCTCTGTGCATGGAAGCATGGCACCTTCTTCATTGGTGTCAGGTGTCTTCGGTACTCATTCAAGTCAGACATCTTCCGGGTCGTCTAAATGTTCTAGCGGACCAACTGTCCCGCAGGCATTCTCTTCTCCCCTCGGAATGGAAGTTACTTCCTCGGATCGCGACAACTCTGTTTGCGATTTTCGGGTCTCCGTCTGTCGATCTATTTGCTACCAGGCTGAACAACCAGCTTCCACTGTTTGTGTCACCGGTATCGGATCACCGGGCTTGGGCGATAGATGCTCTGTCTGTAAACTGGGATCATCTATTTGCTTATGCGTTTCCACCGTTTTCTCTGATTCCCTTAGTTCTAAGGAAAATCCTGCGATCTCAGTGCCGGATCCTCCTTGTAGCTCCACTTTGGCCAACGAGATCTTGGTTCGTGGATCTTCTGGATCTTCTGATAGACGATCCTGTAGAACTTCCCCAGGTTCCGGACCTTCTGTCACAAGGTCGGAACAGGGTCCTACACGACAATCCTTGCGCTCTTCGTCTTCACGCTTGGATGTTATCCAACAGCGAGTTAGACAGAAGAAATTTTCGGCAACAGTTGCCTCTATTATCTCTAAAGCCAGGAGACAATCTACTCGATCTGTCTACCAGGCAAAGTGGAAGGTCTTCCGTGATTGGTGTATCGCACGGCAGATTAATCCGGTCAAAGCTCCTGTCAGAGAAATCGCTAACTTTCTAGTTTTTCTTTTTAACGAGAAAAAACTTGCGGTCAGTTCTATCAAGGGTTATAGGTCTATGTTATCGAACACTCTTAAGTTTCACAGATCCTCTTCCCTTGGTTCGGATCCTTATCTTTCGGAAATTATTCGTTCGTTTGAACTGTCTAGGCCAGTTTCTCTTTCGTTAACTCCAAAGTGGGATCTTTCTTGTGTTTTACTGGCTCTTACTAAGGCACCTTTTGAACCTCTTTCTGAGGCTTCTCTCCTGCACGTAACATGGAAGACGGTCTTTCTCATAGCAATGGCGTCTTCTAAACGCCGTTGCGAAATTCATGCCTTTTCTACTGAGGAAGGCTATTTACGCTTTAACAAATCTGATGGCTCTGTATCTTTGAGCTTTCAACCTGGTTTCCTTGCGAAAACCCAGCTCCCTTCGGTCTGTCCCCCTCCGGTAGTTATTCCGAGCCTTGCTAGGTCTTGCGCCAGGGGTGATCCTGATCGGCTTCTTTGCCCGGTTAGAGCCTTGAAGTTTTACCTCCAGAAGGTTAAATCTTTACGGGGTCGTCGTCTTCGACTTTTCCTCCCAATAAAAGGGGGGGGCGAAGTTTCGGCAGCATCAATATCTCGTTGGGTAGCCTCAACTATCAAGTTTGCCTATTCGGATCTTTCGGACAGGGATCTATCCTTTTTAAGAATTAGACCACATGAGCTCCGTGCTTTGTCTGCTTCTTGGGCTTTCTTGAATAAATCTCCCATGGATGATATTCTCAAAGCGGCCTCTTGGAAGTCTTCTACTACGTTTTCTTCCTTTTATCTCCGCTCACTGGCTAACCAATCACAAAACCTTGTGGATTTGGGTCCACTTGTAGTGGCTCAGACAATAGTTTAATCATCATGTCTGACGCCTCGGCGGCTTTGGTCGTTTCCTACTTCGGGTGTCGCTGCAATCAAGGTTCTTTGTTAGCAACCTCCCGCCTTAGCGACGAAGTCATACCTGAAGTAATAACAGGTAACGTATTTATGCTATTAAAATGAAATTTTTGAAGTAAAATTAATTTTAATTAGTAAATACTTACCTGTTATTACAGAGTCCCACCTCCCTCCCCGCTTGCTGGCGGTTGTATCCCTCGATGGCTTCATATACAATTGGAGAACGGGGGTTACACTTCCGGTAACTAGGGGGTTTAGGGAATGGTTTATTTTGCGGACTCTGTTTTGGAAGCTGTGCACAAATAGACACATACCTGAAGTAATAACAGGTAAGTATTTACTAATTAAAATTAATTTTACTTCAAAAATTTCATTTTTCTACTTAATTGCAATTATATAATTTTTATACGCCGCCGGAGGCCGTCGTATATTGGCTTCATCTTCTCCGTCTGTCCATCTGTCCATATCTTGTGAACGCAATTCCTCCATTGTTTCTGAATGAATCATTTCAAAACTTGGTCCATGTCATTACTATAATGGGTAGATGTGCATGAAATGGCGATTTTCCGGTTCATTGATTTTTACAAGATTTGTGTCCCTTGAAACTTAGTCTCTGTAGCTGATTGATATTGCAGCCTTGTGAACGCAACTCCTCCTACATTTCTGAACGAATCATTTCAAAACTTGATCAGTAGCATTACTATAATGGATAGATGTGCATGAAGTGGAGATTTTCTGGTTCATTGATTTTTACAAGATTTGTGTCCCTTGAAACTTAGTCTCTGTAGCTGATTGATATTGCAGCCTTGTGAACGCAACTCCTCCTACATTTCTGAATGAATCTTCAAACCTTGGTCAATGTCACTACTATAATGGTTAGATGTGCATGAAGCAGGGATTTTGATGTTTCATGGTCTCTTGAAAACACAACTCAAGTTTCTAAACAGGTAAAATTGCATAAAGCAGGGATTTTCTGGTACAGTGATTTTTGCAAGAGTTATGCGGAGAAAGAAAAAAGGTTTCATATTGATACTGCTATTTGACCTACTTTCATATTGGAAACCTTTTTAGGGTTCTATCTCTGTTCAGCTAAATTAATTGGTCTCACAGACTTCATTACGAGCTTATGCTTATAGAAATGTTAAAAGCAATAATTAAAAGGACCGTCTTGGTCTTTATATTTTGAGGCAGCGTATATTGTGGCAGCAATGGCACTCTTGTTTATCATATTTATTCATTTTTTATCACCATTTATATGATGGCTTTGTAAGTTTGCATCACTATGGGAAATTTAAGTGTTCATATGAAAAAATGATTCTTTGTACCATGTATATGGTTGGTATGGTAACATTAAGTAAATATTATAAGGAAGGTTGTGGTGTGCTGCTCTTGATTAGTGGATAACATAGATATTCTATGCAGCAGATAATGAAAAAACTTTCTAGGTTATCCGTTGTTCATCATGGAAACAATTTAACGTAGTATTGATTCATGGTATTCTAAATATAGCTGGAGAGAGTTCAAAGGACCATACACAATAATTCAGTTTCTGGGTTGGTGGCTCCTTGGGTAAGTAGGTCAATATTTTTCTGTGAAATATTTTTTTTAAAAAGATTTTTCAGCTTGAATTCCACCAACAATGCTCAGAGGTGGATTTCATCATTATTGACTCTCCAATGAAAATACCCAAATATTTAATTTCTCAGCAAATATGGTGAATTATTTATGTAATTATGTTTGTCAGTTTAGTCATATGCTTGAATATTTCGTATAAAATATTTTAGTACTTTTATTAGAGAAATAAAAATGATGAAAATTTCCCCTAAGTATTTAAGTATTACAGTTACTCGCAGGCTGATCTGGTTTTATGCTGTTCGAATAGGTCTTTTCATGGTTTCCTCTATGAGGGAAAGGGTTAAAGATTTTTCTTGTTTCTTCTACATCTGGTGTCATTTACAGGTTCTTATCTTCAGAAAATGTCTTTACTTTCAAACAGATTTAAAACAAATTTTCTATTAATCCCGGGATTTTTCTTTTCCTAGTCTCAAAATGGCGCTTTCCCCCCCCCCAATATATTATGTAAAGGCCTGCTGTAAAAGATTATCAAGACTTTTGGTATAGATGTTTGGGTTTAGGGACATTGCAAAGCTTCAAAAATGTGCTTGGTATTCTCAAAAGAATGTCTCCCTATGTGCCTTATTGGGCAAAAAGCAAACGTGTATGTCTTTTTTGGTAGCAACTTCAATTCCAGCGAGGAACTGAAACTTAACTGCTCAGTAGTATTATTAAAGTACCTATTTCCTGCACACATACCATGAGTATCAAAACAACTCAAGCTAAATTGGATCACGATTGAGCAAGTGATGTTTCATATTTATTTTATTGACTGATAAATTTAGAATACACTTTTTCTTGGGTGTTGATATCTTCAAAGGCCCAAAATTTTGTTCATGCCCCATTGCGTAGCAAATAACAAGATGTATTACTGCTATTGTAACATTCAATAAAAAGAAAGCTTTTATATTAGTTTTAAATTTGTTCTTGTCCCATAATTAGAAATAGTTCGCCATTTGGATAACAAAACAATTTTCCCAGTATTGTGAATAGGTTACATGCCTTAGTAATGATTAAAAAAGGTGTTTTTCATACATGATTTTTGATACTTATGTATATCAAAGTTAATATACTAAATAGGAAATTGAGAAATTTACAGGTAACCCTAATTCAAGGAAGATATCAGAGGTGTACCAAATGGGACCTCTGATAGAAGATCCTGATGCAAGCTAGATGAACTTTAAAAAAATATATTTTGTATTACTCTGCAGGGCTTTTAATCCAGTAATTGATAAAATGTTTATTTTTGAAGTTCCTTTATCCTGCAATATTTTTAAAGAAAAACATTATTTTTTTTTATTTTAACTTTGAGTTATTGTAAGCTTGAATTTGTTTTGTGAAATTATTGTAGGCTTGACTATGTTTTGTGGAACAACTGTGACATTATTTCAGCCATGTAGCGATGCTCTGCTAATTACAGCTAGCTATAGTAGAAGTCTCTCATAAAGCTGAATCACTGATCTATTGCAAGCCAGCTTGGAGGCTTCCTCACATGAAAAATTAATATGACCCTTTTGTGACACAAACCTTCAGCCATGAGGGACTAAGTTATAGATAAGTCAGGAACAACATCCAGTCAACCGCAGTGGCCCCAAACACAGGTGGTTACATTCTGTTTGTAAAAGCTGCAGTCAAAGGGAAAGGTATTTCATTTAATGAGCATTTATAGAAATTCTGTGAGACTAACTAGAGACCTACTTATGTTTCTGTGTTTTGATCTGTTTGTGGAAATTTATTGTGGAAATTTATTGCCAACACTTTATTCCCAGGGTTGTAACACTGTAAATAAGCGAGAGGATGCTATGGTACATTAGATGCATAATTTATAGCTTGCTTGACTACCTTAGCATCCAACCTTGTGATCCTTGAAGCATGATTTCAGTTTGACAATTATTACAAACACTTAGATATTTCACCCATAAATGACTGTAAACCATACCCATAGAAAGAAAAAAAAAAGACATATATGTGATTATATAATAGAAGCAAGAGAGAAAAAGAAAGAACCAGATAGAGATTTAGGGAGAAGAGAGAGATTTTTTTGTATGGTATTTGCTAGTGTTTATTAACTGTTATTAACAGAAAACTGATGGCCTTTTTAGCTCGACAGCTTGAGGAATATGAGAGCTCTTTCAGTCAACCATACATTGGCGTAAGCATCGGAGCATCAGAGCTGCAGCTTGGTTAAAGTTTTGTGTGCAAGCTAATATCAAGCATATATCTTAATAACCATTCATTGTATTGACTTGAAAGTTTCAGGGTCATCAGACAAACAAGGCAGATAACTCTTGACTGAATTTATTACAGATTTTGAACATAGAAATTTATCAAAGTTTTGGATGCTAGGCACTATCATGCTTATATCTCAGCAATAAGTTATGTGGTTAACTTCATAAAGGTGTTCATGGGTATCAGGCCATCAAGTTCACTCTTGACTTAATTTATCACAAAATATGACCCCTTTTGAACTTAAAATGATAGTTAAGTTTTGCATGCAACCAAATTTGGTGAAACTTATATGTGGCAGCATAGTTGAGCACACTGTCTAATGGACAACTCTTTTTTTTTCTACTTAATTGCAATTATATAATTTTTATACGCCGCCGGAGGCCGTCGTATATTGGCTTCATCTTCTCCGTCTGTCCATATCTTGTGAACGCAATTCCTCCATTGTTTCTGAATGAATCATTTCAAAACTTGGTCAATGTCATTACTATAATGGGTAGATGTGCATGAAGTGGCGATTTTCCGGTTCATTGATTTTTACAAGATTTGTGTCCCTTGAAACTTAGTCTCTGTAGCTGATTGATATTGCAGCCTTGTGAACGCAACTCCTCCTACATTTCTGAACGAATCATTTCAAAACTTGATCAGTGGCATTACTATAATGGATAGATGTGCATGAAGTGGGATTTTCCGGTTCATTGATTTTTACAAGATTTGTGTCCCTTGAAACTTAGTCTCTGTAGCTGATTGATATTGCAGCCTTGTGAACGCAACTCCTCCTACATTTCTGAATGAATCATTTCAAAACTTGATCAGTGGCATAGCTATAATGGATAGATGTGCATGAAGTGGTGATTTTCCGGCTCATTGATTTTTACAAGATTTGTGTCCCTTGAAACTTAGTCTCTGTAGCTGATTGATATTCAGCCTTGTGAACGCACTCTCCTACATTTCAAAACTTACTTGGCATTACTATAATGGTTAGATGTGCATGAAGTGGCGACTTTCTGGTTCATTGATTTTTACAAGATTTGTGTCCCTTGAAACGTAGTCTCTATAGCTTATTGATATTTCAGCCTTGTGAACGCAGCTACTCCTACATTTCAAAACTTGATCTGTGGCATTACTATAATGGGTAGATGTGCATGAGGTGGCGATTTTCTGGTTCATTAATTTTTGCAAGATTTTTGTCCCTTGAAACTTGAACTCTGTAGCTGATTGATATTTCAGCCTTGTGAATGCAATGCCTAGTATTTTTCTGACCTAATCTTTTCAAAACTTGGGCAATGTCATTACTATACTGTGTAGATATGTACAAAACAGGGATTTTGATGTTTATCAATATTTGCAATAGTTATGTCTTTCTAAACATGGTCTCTTGAAAACACAACTCAAGTTTCTAAACAGGTAAAATTGCATAAAGCAGGGATTTTCTGGTACAGTGATTTTTGCAAGAGTTATGCGGAGAAAGAAAAAAGGCTTCATATTGATACTGCTATTTGACCTACTTTCATATTGGAAGCCTTTTTAGGGTTCTATCTCTGTTCAGCTAAATTAATTGGTCTCACAGACTTCATTACGAGCTTATGCTTATAGAAATGTAAAAAGCAATAATTAAAAGGACCGTCTTGGTCTTTATATTTTGTGGCAGCGTATATTGTGGCAGCAATAGCACTCTTGTTTATCATATTTATTCATTTTTTATATGATGGCTTTGTAAGTTTGCATCACTATGGGAAATTTAAGTGTTCATATGAAAAAATGATTCTTTGTACCATGTATATGGTTGGTATGGTAACATTAAGTAAACATTATAAGGAAGGTTGTGGTGTGCTGCTCTTGATTAGTGGATAACATAGATATTCTATGCAGCAGATAATGAAAAAACTTTCTAGGTTATCCGTTGTTCATCATGGAAACAATTTAACATAGTATTGATTCATGGTATTCTAAATATAGCTGGAGAGAGTTCAAAGGACCATACACAATAATTCAGTTTCTGGGTTGGTGGCTCCTTGGGTAAGTAGGTCAATATTTTTCTGTGAAATATTTTTTTTAAAAAGATTTTTCAGCTTGAATTCCACCAACAATGCTCAGAGGTGGATTTCATCATTATTGACTCTCCAATGAAAATACCCAAATATTTAATTTCTCAGCAAATATGGTGAATTATTTATGTAATTATGTTTGTCAGTTTAGTCATATGCTTGAATATTTCGTATAAAATATTTTAGTACTTTTATTAGAGAAATAAAAATGAGGAAAATTTCCCCTAAGTATTTAAGTATTACAGTTACTCGCAGGCTGATCTGGTTTTATGCTGTTCGAATAGGTCTTTTCATGGTTTCCTCTATGAGGGAAAGGGTTAAAGATTTTTCTTGTTTCTTCTACATCTGGTGTCATTTACAGGTTCTTATCTTCAGAAAATGTCTTTACTTTCAAACAGATTTAAAACAAATTTTCTATTAATCCCGGGATTTTTCTTTTCCTAGTCTCAAAATGGCGCTTTCCCCCCCCCCCCCCAATATATTATGTAAAGGCCTGCTGTAAAAGATTATCAAGACTTTTGGTATAGATGTTTGGGTTTAGGGACATTGCAAAGCTTCAAAAATGTGCTTGGTATTCTCAAAAGAATGTCTCCCTATGTGCCTTATTGGGCAAAAAGCAAACGTGTATGTCTTTTTTGGTAGCAACTTCAATTCCAGCGAGGAACTGAAACTTAACTGCTCAGTAGTATTATTAAAGTACCTATTTCCTGCACACATACCATGAGTATCAAAACAACTCAAGCTA
>CM037795.1:3285036-3319599 GCA_021229015.1 Solen grandis
AAAAAAGGGTTTAAGAGGCTTTCTAACGGTACCAAGTTTATTGAAATGGACTTCATATAAGAAAGTTACATGGAAATAAGATATTTCATAATCATGCATCATAAAAATATGGAAAAGGTCACGCGCAGGGGTCACCAGGCTTAAATACTTGCGCAACGACTTAAAAAAAAAAAAAAAAAAAAAATCAAATTGCAATTAATGGGCTATATCTTGATTTTGTTCTTTTTTTTTTTGTTGTTGTTTTTTGTTTTTTGTCGCATGTTGATGTTTCCAAAATAAGCATTGAAGTTAATACATGTACAACGGCACAAGACAAAAAATCCGTATTTGCACACTATGTAGCTAGCGAGCAGTTTGCAAGCCTTGAAAAATCACACGTAGCCCCACATTTTAGACCATCTAAAAACTGCATTGTTATGCTAACGATATTCATATTGCATCAGTTTGTAGGCTGGGATGTTACCTTTCAAAATATCACCATAGTTCGAAATTCCAGGAATTTATGGCAAAACTACGGAAGCCCAAACACGCCAAAATCGCTAAATACGATTAACTACGTTACAGGTGTCGAAAGGATATAGCACTATACAAATATTCAATACTTCTTCCTAATGAGGCTAAAATTAAACAAGGTTACAACTGAGCTGGAGTGATGAAATTCTATGTGTGATGAAAGATAGAAAGTTGCAATTTGGACAGATTATCTATTATGTCATCTTCTATATATACTATATAAAGCAGATGTTGCAGAAAGTCCTATCATTCGTTTAAACGAATGACATCTAGTTCTTATTCTTCTTATTCTTTTTTTCTTCCTCTTGTATTTGTGTACATTTCGATGTGTTGCCAATGGCCCAGAACAATGAAAATTTTATGGCATATATTTCAAACCATGAGCTTTCGAATGCAATGAATTTCATATTCATATGACGTCATATAACGTCAGATTTGACGTAAGGTGAAAAAGTTTGTACGCGGTCTACAGCCATTATTTCTGGGCCGATTTTCATCAAAATTTCACAGAATGTGTATGTTAGGCTCTAGTTGTGCCTTCCGGTGTCCCTTTTTCAAAATTCGAAAATGCAATAGTTCTATGGCGAATCCAAGATTCGAACCATTGACGTCAAATTTAAAATGTGTATAAAATCGCTTACAAATGAGCTAGAAAGATGATATTTAGACAGAATATAAATCTCGAGGGTTACTTTACATTCTCTGAAGATGAACGTCATATGACGTC
Organism: Solen grandis; assembly: GCA_021229015.1. Classification (NCBI taxonomy): domain Eukaryota; kingdom Metazoa; phylum Mollusca; class Bivalvia; order Adapedonta; family Solenidae; genus Solen; species Solen grandis. The sequence continues at coordinate 3,286,277 of CM037795.1, forward strand.
ATATGACGTCATGAGGTGAAAGGTAATTTCTAATTTTTATGTGTTAATTTTTATATGTTGTTTACGTCCGAGCACCTTGAAAATTTAATAGCATTTGCTTCAGATAGAACTGTTTCCATTTCAATAATTTTCATTTGACTATGACGTGTTTTGACGTCAAACTTGACGTCGTCTAAAAATGCTTGTACGCGGTCTACAGCCATTATTTCTGGGCCGATTTTCATTAATATTTCACAGAATGTGTATGTTAATGTCTAGTTGTATATTCCGGTGTCCTTTTTTCCAAATTCGAAAATGCAAAGGTTTTATGGCGGATCCAAAATTCGAACCATTGACGTCAAATTTCAAATACGTATAAAATAGTTTCCAGATGAGTTAGAAATATAAAATTATATTTGGATAGTATATAAGTCTCCAAGAGTGCTTTACATTCTATGAAGATGAACGTCACATGACGTCATATGACGTCATAAGGTCAAAAATAATTTCTGATATATACGCGTTAATTTAAATATGTTGTTTACTTCCCAGGACCATGTAAATCTAATGGTATGTACATCAATCCGTGTGCTTTAGAATGCAATGTAATTCATATTAATGTGACGTTTTATCACGTAAGATTTGACGTCAGGACAAAAAGATTTTACGCGGTGTACAGCCATTATTTTTGGACCGATTTTCATCAAAATTTCACAGAATGTATATGTAACGCTCTTTATGTGTATCCCGGGTCCCTTTTTACAAATTCGAAAAAGCAATGGTTCTATGGCGAATCCAAGTTTCGAACCATTGACGTCAAATTTCAAATACATATAAAATCGCTTCCAGATGATTTAGAAAGTTGATATTTGGACTGAATATTAGTCTTTGAGACATATTCATATTCTGTGAGGATTAACGTCATTTGACGTCATAAGGTCAAAAAGAATGTTAATATATCTACGCGTTAATTTCTATATGTTGCAAAGTTGTAAGGAGCATGAAAAAATTACTTGATATATTCAAAATACTTAATATTTCATTTCATTGATTTTCTTATGCCTATGACGTCACATGACATCAAACTTGACGCTGTCTACACAAGCTTTTATGCGGTCTTCGGCAATTATTACAGGATGAAATTCGAATTGTAAGCACTTTAAATAAATTTGATTTGTAACATAGATTATAAAAATAATCCAAGTTAAATAAATCGATATAAAAAAATGATTTTCAGTTACTTTTGCCATATTTTCCAAGTTAAACGGTTATATTTTTCAAAGTTTATTTAAGTTATGGCCATACAAAAGCAAGTTAAAGGCTGGAATTTCATATCTTTTTACTTTTTTAGCTTTTAAGTGTTTAACAAATGTAGCAGAAAGTCCTATCATTCGTATCAACGAATGAAATCTAGTTATTCTTCTTCTTCTTATTCTTTTTTTCTTCCTCTTATATTTGTGTTAATTTCGAGGTGTTGCCATTGACTCAGAACAATGAAAATTTTATGGCATATATTTCAAACCATGAGCTTTCGGATGCAATGAATTTCATATTCATAAGACGTCACATAACGTCAGATTTGACGTCAGGTGAAAAAGTTTGTTCGCGGTCTATAGCCATTATTTATGGACCGATTTTCATCAAAATTTCACAGAATGTGTATGTTAGGCTCTAGTTGTGCATCCCTGTGTCCGTTTTTCAAAATTCGAAAAGTCCATGGTTCTATAGCGAATCCAAGATTCGAACCAAGGTCGTCAATTTTTAAATGCTTATAAAATCTGTCCTATTTAAGATAGAAAGTTGATATTTAGTCAGTATATAGGTCTCTAGAAGTTTTAAACATTTTGTGAAAATAAATGTCATATGACGTCACGTGACGTCATTATATGATAATGTATTTCTAATATTAACAAGGGTATTTCTATATGTTGAAATTGTCGAAGGGCAATGAAAATTTAAGGACATATGCTTCAAATGCTGAAATTTTGAGTTCTATGATTTTCATATGCCTATGACGTCATATGATGTCACACTTGAAATATGCAACAAAAGTTTGTACGCGGTCTACAGCCATTGTTTATGAACCGATTTTCATCAAATTTTCACAGAATGTGTATATTAAGTTCTTGTTGTGCATCTCGGTGTCCCTTTTTTCAAAATTCGAAAAGTCCATGGTTCTATAGCGAATTCAAGATTCGAACCAAGGTCGTAAATTTTTAAATGCTTATAACATCGGTCCTATTTGAGATAGAAAAGTGATATTTGGTCAGTATACAGGTCTCTGGGAGTCTTAAATATTTTGTGAAAATAAGCGTCATATGACGTCACGTGACGTCATTATATGATAATGTATTTCTAATATTAACAAGAGTATTTCTATATGTTGAAATTGTCGAAGGGCAATGAAAATTTAATGACACATGATTCAGACGCTGAAATTTCGATTTCAATGATTTTCAGAAGCCTATGACGTCATATGACGTCACATTTGAAATTGACTACGAAAGTTTGCACACGGACCAGAGCCATTATTAATGGGCCGATTTTTATCAAATTTTCACAGAATGTGTATATTACGTTCTTATTGTGTATACCGGTGTCCGTTTTTCAAAATTCGAAAAGTCCAAGCATCTATGGCGGATCCAAGATTCGAACCAAGGACTTCAATTTTTTAATGGTTATAAAAACTGTCCTATTTGAGATAGAAAGTTGAAATTTTGTCAGTTAGTAGGTCTCTGGGTGTCTAACAATTATGTGAAAATAAACGTCATATGACGTCACGTGGCGTCATTTTATTATTATTATTATTCTTTTCTCCTTCCTCACTAAAAGCTTATTTTAATATGTTGCAATAGTCCTAGGACGATGAAATTTTTATGGGTTATTAGTCACGTGAGGAAATTTTGATTTCAATGATTATCAGCAGCCTATGACGTCACATGACGTCACAGCTAAAAATAGTGAAAAATGGTGTTCGCGCTCTACAGCCGTCATTTTTGGTCGGATTGTATTCAAATTTTCACAGATAGTACATCTTGAAACTGAGGTGTGCATATCCTGTCAGCTAACCGAAATTCCGAAAGACCGAAGTTCTGTGGCTGAAATAAGATTCGAACATAGGACCGAAAATTTCATTTTAGGATTAAAGAGCTTCAGGATGAGATAGAAAGTTGAAACTTACACAGTTTGCAGTTCTTCAGTATTTCTACATATATTTTGAGTCGTGACGTCATATGACGTTATGTGACGTCATAAGCATACTTTTTAATATTTATTTTAGGGCAATGATTTTGACATGATGCCAGTTGTTCAGAATAATGAATATTTCAGAGTTATGACCGTAAAGTATGCGCTTTTAAACAAAAGCATCTTTAGCACCGTATGACGTCATATGACGTCAGAGCTAAAAATAGCGAAAAATGGTGTTCACGCTCTACAGTCGTCATTTATGGTCGGATTTTCTTCAAATTTTCATAGATGGTACATCTTGAAACTAAGGTGTGCATATTCTGTCAGCTAACCGAAATTCCGAAAGACCGAGGTTCTGTGGCTGAAATAAGATTCGAACATAGGACCGAAAATTTCATTTTAGGATTAAAGAGCTTCAGGATGAGACAGAAAGTTGAAACTTACACAGTTTGCAGTTCTGCAGAATTTCTACATATATTTTGAGTCGTGACGTCATATGATGTTATGTGACATCATAAGTATACTTCCTAATTTTTATTTTAGGGCAATGATTTCGACATGATGCCAGTTGTTCAGAATAATGAATATTTCAGAATTATGACAGTAAAGTATGCGCTTTTGAACAAAAGCATCTTCAGCACCCTATGACGTCATATGACGTCAGAGCTAAAAATAGTGAAAAATGGTGTTCGCGCTCTACAGCCGCCATTTATGGTCAGATTGTCTTCAAATTTTTTACAGATTGTACATCTTGAAACTAAGGTGTGCATATCCTGTAAGCTAACTGAAATTCCGAAAGACCGAAGTTCTGTGGCTGAAATAAGATTCGAACATAGGACCGAAAATTTCATTTTAGGATTAAAGAGCTTCAGGATGAGATAGAAAGTTGAAACTTACACAGTTTGCAGTTCTGCAGAATTTCTCAATATATTTTGAGTCGTGACGTCAAATGTCGTCATGTGACGTCATAAGCATACTTCTTAATTTTCATTTTGGGCAATGATTTCGACATGATGCCAGTTGTTCAGAATAATGAAGATTTTAGATTTATGACAGTAAAGTATGCGCTTTTGAACAAAAGCATCTTCAGCACCCTATGACGTCATGTGACGTCAGAGCTAAAAATATTGTACAATGGTGTTCGCGCTCTACAGCGGCCATTTATGGTCGGATTTTCTTGTAATTTTCACAGATGGTACACCTTGAAACTAAGGTGTACATATCCTGCCAGCTTACCGAAATTCCGAAAAACCGAAGTTCTGTGGCTGAAGTAATATTCGAACATAGGACCAAAAATTTCATTTTAGGATTGAAGAGCTTCAGGATGAGATAGAAAGTTGAAACTTGCACAGTTTGCAGTTCTGCATTATTTCTACAAATATTTTGAATCGTGACGTCAGAGGATGTCATAAGCATACCACTTATTTTTAATATGGGGCAATGATTTCGACATGATGCCAATTGTTCAGAATAATGAAAATTTCAGAGTTATTGCAGTAAAGTATGCGCTTTTGAGCAACAGCATTTTCAGCACCCTATGACGTCACGTGACGTCAGAGCTAAAAATAGTGAAAAATGGTGTTCGCACTCTACAGCCGCCATTTATGATCAGATTTTCTTCAAATTTTTACAGATGGTACATCTTGAAACTAAGGTGTGAATATTTTGTCAACTAACCTTAATTCCGAAAAACCGAAGTATTGTGGCTGAAATAAGATTCGAACATAGGACCAAAATTTTCATTTTAGGGCTAAGGAACTTCGGGATGAGATAGAAAGTTGAAACTTACATAGTTTGCAGTTCTGCAGAATTTCTTAATATATTTTGAGTCGTGACGTCATATGACGTCATAAGCATACTACTACTACTGCTACTTTTTTTTTCTTCGTAACTAAACGCTTATTTTTCCCGGAATATAATGTCAATTAATCAGCATGAACATGAAATACTACCAGAGGTGAGTCATTACATGAAACTTCTATCTCCTGCTTTTTGCATTAACACGGGTTGCAGGAAGTCCTATCATTCGTTTAGACGAATGACATCTAGTTTTTTATTAGGACTTTCTGCCTAAAGCAGAAAGTCCTATTGGGTTTGTACTGTTTATTCTTCTTCTTCTTATTATTCTTTTTTTCTTCCTAACTAAACGCTTATTTTTCTATGTTGCAATACTCCTAGGACGATGAAATTTTTAGGACTTATTAGTCACGTGAGGAAATTTTGATTTCTATGATTTTTATATGCCTATGACGTCATATGACGTCACATTTGAAATATGCTACAAAAGTTTGTACGCGGTCTACAGCCATTGTTTGTGAACCGATTTGCATAAAATGTTTACAGATTGTGTATATTAAGTTCTAGTTGTGCATCCCGGTGTCCGTTTTTCAAAATTCGAAAGGTCCATGGTTCTATAGCGAATCCAAGATTCGAACCAAGGTCGTAATTTTTTAAAATGCTTATAAAATCTGTCCTATTTAAGATAGAAAGTTGATATTTAGTCAGTATATAGGTCTCTAGAAGTTTTAAACATTTTGTGAAAATATATGTCATATGACGTCACGTGACGTCATTATATGATAATGTATTTCTAATATTAACAAGAATATTTCTATATGTTGAAATTATCGAAAGGCAATGAAAATTTAAAGACACATTTTCCAACGCTGAAATTTCGATTTCTATGATTTTCATATGCCTATGACGTCATATGACGTCAAACTTGAAATAAGCTACAAAAGTTTGTACGCGGTCCTCAGCCATTATTAATGACCCGATATTCATCAAATTTTCACAGAATGTGTATATTAAGTTCTAGTTGTGCATCCCGGTGTCCGTTTTTCAAAATTCGAAAAGTCCAAGGTTCTATAGTGATTCCAAGATTCGAACCAAGGTCGTAAATTTTCAAATTCTTATAAAATCGGTCCTATTTGAGATAAAAAGATGATATTGGGTCAGTATATAGGTCTCTGGGAGTCTTAAACATTTTGTGAAAATAAATGTCATATGACGTCACGTGACGTCATTATATGATAATGAATTTCTAATTCTAACAAGATTATTTCTATATCTTGAAATTTTCGAAGGGTAATGAAAAATTAATGCCGCATGCTTCAGATGCTAAAAATTCGATTTCAAAGATATTCAGAAGCCTATGACGTCATATGACGTCACATTTGAAATTGACTACGAAAGTTTGTACACGGTCGAGAGCCATTATTAATGGGCCGATTTTCATCAAATTTTCACAGAATGTGTATATTAAGTTCTAGTTGTGCATCTCGTTGTCCGTTTTTCAAAATTCGAAAAGTCCATGGTTCTATAGCGATTCCAAGATTCGAACCAAGGTCGTAAATTTTTAAATGCTTATAAAATCGGTCCTATTTGAGATAGAAAGTGATATTTGGTCAGTATATAGGTCTCTAAGGGTCTTAAACATTTTGTGAAAATAAATGTCATATGACGACACGTGACGTCATTATATGATAATGTATTTCTAATATTAACAAGAGTATTTCTATATATTGAAATTGTCGAAGGGCAATGAAAATTTAATGACAAATGATTCAGACGCTGAAATTTCGATTTCAATGATATTCAGAAGCCTATGACGTCATATGACGTCACATTTGAAATTGACTACGAAAGTTTGTACACGGTCCAGAGCCATTATTAATGGGCCGATTTTCATCAAATTTTCACAGAATGTGTATATTACGTTCTTATTGTGTATACCGGTGTCCGGTTTTCAAAATTCGAAAAGTCCAAGCATCTATGGCGGATCCAAGATTCGAACCAAGGACGTCAATTTTTAAATGCTTATAAAAACTGTCCTATTTGAGATAGAAAGTTGAAATGTTGTCAGTTAGTAGGTCTCTGGGTGTCTTAACAATTATGTGAAAATAAACGTCATATGACGTCACGTGACGTCATTTTTTATTATTATTATTCTTTTCTTCTTCCTAACTAAACGCTTATTTTAATATGTTGCAATAGTCCTAGGACGATGAAATTTTTATGGGTTATTAGTCACGTGAGGAAATTTCGAATTCAGTGATTGTCAGCACCCTATTACGTCACATGACGTCACAGCTAAAAATAGTGAAAAATGGTGTTAGCGCTCTACAGCCGTCATTTATGGTCGGATTTTCTTCAAATATTCACAGATAGTACATCTTGAAACTAAGGTGTGCATATCCTGTCAGCTAACCGAAATTCCGAAAGACCGAAGTTCTGTGGCTGAAATAAGATTCGAACATAGGACCGAAAATTTCATTTTAGGATTAAAGAACTTCAGGATGAGATAGAAAGTTGAAACTTACACATTTTGCAGTTCTGCACAATTTCTACATATATTTTGATTCCTGACGTCATATGACGTCATGTGACGTCATAAGCATACTTCATAATTTTTATTTTAGGGCAATGATTTCGACATGATGCCAGTTGTTCAGAATAATGAAAATTTCAGAGTTATGACAGTAAAGTATGCGCTTTTGAACAAAAGCATCTTCAGCACCCTATGTCGTCATATGACGTCACAGCTAAAAATAGTGAAAAATGGTGTTCACGCTCTACAGCCGTCATTTATGGTCGGATTTTCTTCAAATATTCACAGATGGTACTTCTTAAAACTAAGGTGTGCATATCCTGTCAGCTAACAGAATTTCCGAAAGACCGAAGTTCTGTGGCTGAAATAAGATTCGAACATAGGACCGAAAATTTCATTTTAGCATTAAAGAGCTTCAGGATGAGATAGAAAGTTGAAACTTACACAGTTTGCAGTTCTGCAGAATTTCTCAATATATTTTGAGTCGTGACGTCAAATGTCGTCATGTGACGTCATAAGCATACTTCTTAATTTTCATTTTAGGGCAATGATTTCGACATAATGCCAGTTGTTCAGAATAATGAAAAATTTAGAGTTATGACAGTAAAGTATGCGCTTTTGAACAAAAGCATCTTCAGCACCCTATGACGTCATGTGACGTCAGAGCTAAAAATATTGAAAAATGGTGTTCGTGCTCTACAGCGGCCATTTATGGTCGGATTTTCTTCTAATTTTCACAGATGGTACACCTTGAAACTAAGCTGTACATATCCTTCCAGCTTACCGAAATTCTGAAAAACCGAAGTTCTGTGGCTGAAGAAATATTCGAACATAGGACCGAAAATTTCATTTTAGGATTAAAGAACTTCTGGATGAGATAAAAAGTTGAAACTTACACAGTTTGCAGTTCTGCAGAATTTCTACATATATTTTGATTCCTGACGTCATATGACGTCATGTGACGTCATAAGCATACTTCTTAATTTTTATTTTAGGGCAATGATTTCGACATGATGCCAGTTGTTCAGAATAATGAAAATTTCAGAGTTATGACAGTAAAGCATGCGCTTTTGAACAAAAGCATCTTCAGCACCCTATGTCGTCATATGACGTCACAGCTAAAAATAGTGAAAAATGGTGTTCACGCTCTACAGCCGCCATTTATGATCAGATTTTCTTCAAATTTTTACAGATGGTACATCTTGAAACTAAGGTGTGAATATTTTGTCAGCTAACCTTAATTCCGAAAAACCGAAGTTCTGTGGCTGAAATAAGATTCGAACATAGGACCAAAAATTTCATTTTAGGGTTAAAGAACTTCGGGATGAGATAGAAAGTTGAAACTTACACAGTTTGCAGTTTTGCATAATTTCTACATATATTTTGAGTCGTGACGTCATATGACGTCATAAGCATACTACTACTATTGCTACTTATGTTTTTTTCTTCGTAACGAAACGCTTATTTTTCGCGGAATACAATGTCAATTGTTCAGCATGAACATGAAATACTACCAGAGGTAAGTCATTACATGAAACTTCTATCTCCTGCTTTTTGCATTAACACAGGTTGCAGAAAGTCCTATCATTCGTTTAGACGAATGACATCTAGTTCTTTTTTTCTTCCTCTTGTATTTGTGTTAATTTCGATGTGTTGCCAATGGCCCAGAACAATGAAAATTGTATGGCATATATTTCAAACCATGTGCTTTCGAATGCATTGAATTTCATATTAATATGACGTCATATAACGTCAGACTTGACGTCACGTGAAAAAGTTTGTACGCGGTCTGCAGCCATTATTTCTGGACCGATTTTCATCAAAATTTCACAGAATGTGTATGTTAGGCTCTAGTTGTGCATCCCGGTGTCCGTTTTTCAAAATTCGAAAAGTCCATGGTTCTATAGCGAATCCAAGATTCGAACCAAGGTCGTCAATTTTTAAATGCTTATAAAATCTGTCCTATTTAAGAAAGAAAGTTGATATTTAGTCAGTATATAGGTCTCTAGAAGTTTTAAACATTTTATGAAAATAAATGTCATATGACGTCACGTGACGTCATTATATGATAATGTATTACTAATATTAACAAGAATATTTCTATATGTTGAAATTGTCGAAGGGCAATGAAAATTTAAAGACACATGCTTCAAACGCTGAAATTTTGATTTCAATGATTTTCATATGCCTATGACGTCATATGACGTCACATTTGAAATATGCTTCAAAAGTTTGTATGCGGTCTACAGCCATTGTTTGTGAACCGATTTTCATCATATTTTCACAGATTGTGTATATTAAGTTCTAGTTGTGCATCCCGGTGTCCGTTTTTCAATATTCGAAAAGTCCATGGTTCTATATTGATTCCAAGATTCGAACCAAGGTCATAAATTTTTAAATGCTTATAAAATCGGTCCTATTTGAGATAGAAAAGTGATATTTGGTCAGTAAATAGGTCTCTGGAAGTCTTAAACATTTTGTGAAAATAAATGTCATATGACGTCACGTGACGTCTATAAATGAAGATGTATTTCTAATATTAACAAGAGTATTTCTATATGTTGAAATCATCGAAGGACAATGAAAATTTAATGACAAATGAATCAGACGCTGAAATTTTGATTTCAATGTTTTTTAGAAGCCTATGACGTCATATGACGTCACATTTGAAATTGACTACAAAAGTTTGTACACGGTCCAGAGCCATTATTAATGGGCCGATTTTCATCAAATTTTCACAGAATGTGTATATTACGTTCTTATTGTGTATACCGGTGTCCGTTTTTCAAAATTCGAAAAGTCCAAGCATATATGGCGGATCCAAGATTCGAACCAATGACGTCAATATTTAAATGCTTATAAAAACTGTCCTATTTGAGATAGAAAGTTGAAATTTTGTCAGTTAGTAGGTCTCTGGGTGTCTTAACAATTATGTGAAAATAAACGTCATATGACGTCACGTGACATCATTTGTTTATTATTATTATTCTTTTCTTCTTCCTAACTAAACGCTTATTTTAATATGTTGCAATAGTCCTAGGACGATGAAATTTTTATGGGTTATTAGGCACGTGAGGAAATTTTGTTTTCACCCCTACTGCATATATGTAGCCATATCTCAATAAATATCGATTTTTGTAAATATATGTATGAATAAGAACTATAGCTGAATAATTGACGTTTCCAAAGATATTTAGTTTTTTAAAATTGGTTTACGCAATACAAAGTTATAAGCAAAAAAACTAAATGAAATGAAGCTAATTTTGCTGATAATATGCTGTTTTCTTGAGGTTTAACAGTCAATATCTCAGAAACGACTGAAGATAAGTTTATACATTATGCGTATAAAATGTAGCATGTTTTAAGAGCTTTCTAACGGTACCAAGTTTATTGAAATTGGACTTCATATAAGAAAGTTACATGGAAAATAAGATATTTCATAATCATGCATCATAAAAATGTGGAAAAGGTCACGCGCAGGGGTCACCAAGCTTAAATACTTGCGCAACGACTTAAAAAAAAAAAAAAAAAAAAAAAAAATATCAAATTGCAATTGATGGGCTATATCTTGATTTTTTTTGATTTTTTTTTGTCGAATGTTGACTGTTTCCAAAATAAGCATTGAAGTTAATACATGTACAACGGCACAAGACAAAAATCCGTATTTGCAACACTATGTAGCTAGCGAGCAGTTTGCAAGCCTTGAAAAATTCACACGCAGCCCCACATTTTAGACCATCTAAAAACTGCATTGTTATGCTAACGATATTCATATTGCATCAGTTTGTAGGCTGGGATGTTACCTTTCAAAATATCACCATAGTTCGAAATTCCAGGAATTTATGGCAAAACTACGAAAGCCCAAACACGCCAAAATCGCTAAATACGTTTAACTACGTTACAGGTGTCGAAAGGATATAGCACTATACAAATATTCAATACTTCTTCCTACTGAGGCTAAAATTAAACAAGGTTACAACTGAGCTGGAGTGATGAAATTCTATGTGTGATGAAAGTTAGAAACTTACATTTGAACACTGTTTCATTTTTCTTTCATGTCATATGACATAGTATAAATTTTGTATGTAAACTACATGTGCAATATATGGGCGGACTTTTATTAAAATTCACAGAATGTGTTCTATTTGTGCTATTTTATATAGAGATAGAGGAGATAGAAAGTTGCAATTTGGACAGATTATCTATTATGTCATCTTCTATATATACTATATAAAGCAGATGTTGCAGAAAGTCCTATCATTCGTTTAAACGAATGACATCTAGTTATTCTTATTCTTTTTTTCTTCCTCTTATATTTGTGTTAATTTCGATGTGTTGCCATTGGCCCAAAACAATGAAAATTTTATGGCATATATTTCAAACCATGAGCTTTCGAATGCAATGAATTTCATATTCATATGGGGTCATATAACGTCAGATTTGACGTCAGGTGAAAAAGTTTGTACGCGGTCTACAGCCATTATTATTGGGCCGATTTTCATCAAATTTTCACAGAATGTGTACGTTAGGCTCTAGATGTGCCTTCCGGTGTCCGTTTTTCAAAATTCGAAAAGGCAATGGTTCTATGGCGAGTCAAAGAATCGAACCATTGATGTCAAATTTCAAATGCATATCAAATCGCTTCCAGATGAGCTAGAAAGCCAATATTTAAATAGAATATAAGTCTCTAAGATTTCTTTAGATAACGAGAGAATGAACTTCATATGACGTCATATGACGTCATGAAGTGAAAAGAAATTTCTAATTATTACGTGTTAAATTCTATATGTTGAAAACGTCCGAGGACCTTGAAAATCCAATAGCTTATGCTTCAGAAAGAAAATTTTTTATTTCAATGATTTTTATTTGCTTATGTCGTTTCTTGACGTCAAACTTGACGTCGTCTTAAAATGTTTGTACGCGGCCTACAGCCATTATTTCTGGACCGATTTTCATCAAAATTTCACAGAATGTGTATGTTAGGCTCTAGTTGTGTATCCCTGTGTCCGTTTTTCTAAATTCGCAAAGGCAAAGATTTTATGGCGAATCCAAGATTCGAACTTTTGACGTCATATTTCAAATGCGTATAAAATCAATTTCAGATGAGCTAGAAAGCTTTTATTTGGACAGATTATTAGTCTTTAAGGTTCCTATATATTCTGTGATAATTAACGTCAGTTGACGTCATATGACGTCATAAGGTCAAAAAGATTTTTTGATATCTACGCATTAATTTTAATATGTTGTAATGTTCTCAGGACCATTGAATTTTAATGGCATATACATTTATCCATGTGCGTTTGAATGCAATGTATTTCATATTAATTTGACGTCATATAACGTCAGATTTGACGTCAGATCCAAAAGGTTTTATGCAGTATACAGCAATTATTTCTGGACCGATTTACATCAAACTTTCACAGTACGCATATGTAATGCTCTAGTTGTGTATCCTGGTGTCCGTTTTCCAAATTTAAAAAGGCAATGGTTCTATGGCGAATCCAAGATTCGAACCATTGACGTCAAATTTCAAAAACGTATAAAATCGCTTCCAGATGACTTAGAATGCTGATATTTGGACTTAATATTAGTCTCTATGACTTCCTTCTATTCTGTTAGGGCGAACGTCATTTGACGTCATATGACGTCATAAGGTCAAAAATAATTTCTGATAACTACGCGTTAATTTCTATATTGCTAAGGTCCCAGGGGCATGACAAATTTTCTGCATATATTTAAGGTAATGAAGATTTCAATTTTATTGAATTTTCTTATTACAATGACATGCATATTACAACAAACTTGACGTTGTTCTACACAAGGTTTTTACCGCGGTCCTACATGACATTTTTTCGTCGACGATTTTCATCAAAATTTTCAACAGAATGTGTATTTTACACTCTAACCTGTGTCATTTTTTTTAAATTCGAAAAGGCAAATCCAAGATTGGGAGGCTTTGATGTCAATTACAGTATAATCTCCAAGTCTTTCTTTTATATACAGAAGAAGATGAGAGCCCAAAGTTATTTATTTTTCCTGTTGAAATATCAAACGTTTTAAGACCTGAAGGCCCTTATTTATATGTTTGATTTGCATGAATGTCCCTATTGAAGGTGTAGCATATTGATCCTGTGGAACAATGACATTTCCATTTTGAACAAAAATGTTATCTCAATCATTGTTTATATTTGAAAACCTCTAAAGCTGGACCGAATATGTGACAATCGAATTGTTACTTTACAAAAATTTGTTTTTTGATTACATAGATTATAAGAAAAGGACAAGTTAAATGAAATTCTTAAAAAACAAAAACAACAACAAGATTTTCAGAATTACTTTTGCCAACCCTCCAAGTTCATTGGATTATTTTTCAAAGTTCATTTGAGTTAGGCCCAACAAAAACATGTTAAAAGGTAGAAATCATGATATCCTATTTACCTTCTTCCGCTTTTAGCGTTTGGACAAATGTAGCAGACATAAAGGAGTTCCCCCACCCCTATCATTCGTATCAACGAATTGAAATCTAGTTTATTAGGGCTTCTGCCTCAAGCGCGAAACCTATTGTTTGATAAGTTTTTTCTATCCTCTCTTTAGGCTTTCTGCCTCTAGCAAAAGAAGACCTATCTTGTTTTTTGCGTAATAGTTCTTCTACATTATAGGGCCTTTCTGCCACTACAGTAAAGACCTATGTTATTTGTAATGTTTTTTATGTGTTTATTTTATTTTTCCGAACAGAGGTTGCTATTTCAATAGGTTTCCGACCGGTCTAGGAATTCACGAAAATTTAATGGCTCATACCTTGACGAGAACATGATAATTTTAGAATCTATGATGTATATTTCCTATGACGTCACGAGACGTCAATTGACATTTGTTACACAAAGTTTGTTCGCGCTCTACAGCCTTTATTTCTTGGCGATTATTCTCATACTAATTTTCACAAAAAGTGTATATTACGTTCTAGATGTGCACTATTATATACTTTTACCCAAATTCGGAAAAGACCCAAGTTTTCTGTGGTTAAACCAAGTTTTTCGACTCTTGGGACCTTAAAATGTAATTTATGTATTTTGTAGGTCCTATGTAAGCTAGAAATCTAAAATGCACCACATATGCTCATTGATGAGCTATCTTTATATTCTGTGACATTTGACGACTTATGACGTCATTTGACGTTCATAATTTTAATAACCATTCTGAAACGAAATAAAAAACGGTTTTTCAGCCCTGTACCTAAATTTCTTGACGTTGGCATTCACATTTTCTCTCTGCATCGCCCCATAGTGCATTTCATTGCTCAAATATCTTTTTCCGTTTTCCGGAAAATCTCAAAGGTCAAGGTCTTATATCAAACTATCGATTTTTTCTTTTTACCTGTAATATCTCAAAAACGAAAACATATCTAACGAGACAATATGCGTGTTTTATTAGTGCTTTCGAAGCTCTTTCTGATTAGAAAATATTTTGATGAACGTGTCTAGAAAAGGCACATCAATGGCGGAACAGCGAAAAACGGCGCTATACGTAGTGTAGAAAAAGTTCGAAGTATCTCAAAAAAAAATTGATTTTTGAAAACTATCATTATGAACAAGATTTAACGCCACCAATTTCCTTTCGGAACGATATGCATATTTTAAATATCCAAAGACTAGTTATTAAATTATCGTTCATGAAGTAAATGTCATGAACATGTTTTAGGCATATTTTTGCATGTATTTCCGAGGTTTAAGCGTCCGATAGTTCAAAAGCAGTATTAATAGTTCATATCATAAAGGCGTGTGAAATAGTTGGGAATTTAAAGACCTTTCTAACGGTAACCGGCATTTACTTAGTTTGGTCATGAAACTAGAAAGAAAGTATACATAGAAATAAGAACTCATGCGCTAATATTCATAAAACGTGTAAATGCGCCAATTCCAAACGCAAATCAATAAACCTATTCAATTCATTCTTAATTTAAACCAATAAAAAGCGTTATATGTTAGATACAGAAGTAATGGCCTTTGTAAATCAATAATGTAACAATGCTTTAATATTTTCAGCAAATTAACAGGGTTTTAAAATATTTAAAATGTGTTTCAGTTAATTCAGATACCACTGGAATGTCAAATATTATATGTAGATAAAGTAATAATTGTTAAGTTCTGTTGAGAATCTACTGGGCGTCACTTAAGCAAGCATAAAGGTACAACGTTTCTTGTGCATATGTGAGGCCGCGGTCTAACAAAATTGTTCGGTTTATCTCTCTAATATCTTTCCTTAGTAAAATAAATTGCTAGTGTAATACAATTCATACTATAATTTGAGTGCGTCCTTTAATCAAATATTGATAAATTGAAAATAAGACCAGGTAAGATATTAATTTATCGTTCTTTTAAAAGAACAACAAGTACAAATTGTTTTATATAATAGAAAGGGGTATACATGAGCGAAATGAGAACTAAGTTCGGTAGAACACATAATATTCTCAGTAAGGAAATGCAGGTATTATACCACCAGAGAAACGTAAAATATTGGGATTGTCTACATTTTTATCCAACAATCACAAATTTCTTTTCAGCTGAATCAGGCTTAAACTGATGTTGCACGCAGAAACGCCCTTATCTTTTTGTGGGACAAACGAAGTACTTATTAAAATTAAGGTGCTTTCTGCCTCTACATAAAGACCTATCTGTTCTTTTGGTATATTAGGGCTATCTGCCTCTAGCAGAAAGACCTATTGTTTTGAGTAATGTATTTTATTATTATTAGGTCTTTCTGCCTCTAGCAGAAAGACCTTTTGTTTTTTGTAATGTTTTTTATTATTATTAGGCTTCATGCTCTATCAGAAAGACTAATTGTTTTTTGTAATGTTTTTCTTTTATTATGCATTTCTGGTTCCAAAAGCCGAAAGACCTATTGTTTTTTTTGATACTGTTTTTTTTTTATTATTACTATTATTATTATTATTAGATTTTCTTCCAAAAGAGGTTGCTTTTTCAATAGAATCCTGGCGTCTAGAATCCCGAAAGTTTAAAAGCTCATACTGAGGTGATGAAATTTTAGAATCTATGATATTATTCTCACAAGCGTCAAATTGACATTGACTACAAAAGTTTGTTCGCGCTCTACAGCCATCATATCTTAGAGTGGATTTCCTCGATATGTTGTACAAAAATTGTTGTTATTCCGTTCTCAGAATGTGCACTATTATAATACGAATTTTCCAGATACAAAAGACCAAGGTTCTGTGGTTAACCAAGTATTCGAACTTATCGACTTAAAATATATTTCAGTCAGTTTTTGTACGGTCATATGTAAGCTAAAAATCTCATATGACACCACATATACTCCTTGATGACTCTATATTCCTGAGAAATTAACGACATAATGACGTCATTGACGTCATAATGTTAATAACAATTCTTAAACAAATACAGAACGTTTTCCAGCTCAGTACTCCCAATTTCTTGACCGTATTGGGCTTCAAATTTTCTCTGAAAGATGCAAGATAAGCAGACTCACATTTCAAATATCATTTCCGGTTCCGGAAAATCTCAAAGGAGTCAAGGTCATTATCAATTTTCGTATTTTGCCTTTTGACCTGTTATATCTCAAAAACGAACAACATTCTATCGAGACAACATCGTATTATAATAAGTGCTTTCGAAGTTCTTTTTGTCATGACAATAAAGTTTTGAATATCGGGCATGAAATGGCAACTGAATGGCGCGTAAAAGCGAAAACGGCCAATACGTAGTTCCGGAAAATTGCATACATCTCAACAAATATTTGATTTTTGTAAATATTATTAAATATGAACATAATTATAGTCCCAATCATATTTCCTTTCGAACGATAAAGCAGCAATTATAAAGATGCCATAATAATAATTAATAAAAATGATACGTACATGAGGAAAATGTCATTAACATATTTTTGGCATATTAATTGCATTTTTTTCCGAGGTTTTAATCGTCCATAGTACAAAATCATTTGTGAATAGGTCCAGACATAATAGCCGTGTGAATGATGTGAATTATAATGATGCCTTTCTACGGTAACCGGAGGCTTTTCTTATTTGGTTCATGAGATAATAAAGTTTACTATGAGAAATAAGAACTCATGATAAATATCATAAAAGTTTAAATGGCGCAATAAACGCAATCAATAACAATTCCGTACTATTTAACATTAAACAACACTAAAGCGGGAATATATGTATAATACCGAAGAAAAACCTTGTAAATCAATAATGTAAACTATCTTTAATATTTTCAGCCAAATTTAAAACAGGTATTTACAATTTTAAAATGTGTTTCAGTTAATTCAGATACCACTGGAAAGTCCAATAGGTGTAAATTATAATAAAAGTAGAAAGTAAAGTTTCTGTTGAGAAAATCTACTGGGCGTCACAGTAAGCAAACTATTAAAAGGTAGAACGTTTTACCGTGCCCATATGAGGACCCGCGGTCTACTATATTTGTCGGTATATCACTAAAATATTTTCTTAGTAAAAGGAATGTCCTAAGTGTAAAAAATTCATACTGTTAATTTATGTCCTTTATTCAAAATTGATAAATGAAAAAATAAAGACAAGGGTAAATATAATTTTACGTTCTTTTAAATGCACAACAGGGATAATTGTTTTAATATTAAGAAAGGAAAATTATTTTCCGTCGTCATCGTCACGGTCACCAGTAGCTCGTCACTGATACGTTGACTTTTATATGATTAATCAGCTCACCACTACCGGATACCGGCCAACGATAGGTCCTATAACTACCCATATAAAGCTGAGCCGTCCAACCAAGGTTAACATACATTCACCAATGTTTCTACGAATTTGGTAAATACAAAGAATTGAATATAGATATTACGTTTTTAAACAACATACAGAACCAGTTGTTATCTCGTTTGATTTGGAATTTCCGGGGTATCCTAGGCCTTGATTATCTTACCGCGGACGCACCCGACGTTTTTTTAAAACGATTTATTCTTTTTACATATTTCGTTCTTTCCTTATCTGTCAAACATTTTAAATTTTCTTATTTTCTTTCACGATCTAATATCAACAAGCATAAATAAATAGAAAAAAAACAGCCATCACATTAATTGATGTGAAATTTTGAAAAAAGAAATGAGGCCGACTTCAAAAATGCGTGAATTTATTTACATCCATATTTGAAACTGCACGTGCAACAGTGTGTGAATACTTTAAAACCATCACATGACGTAAACTTATATGGCGCCATCTTCCAATATATAAGCAGCATATCGTAGTAATAGGGCGGGCAAACTCTAAAGTTATCAAGCCGCGCGATTTAATGGACTTAATGTTTACTAAATAACTACTAACCTCTCTTAGTATTTGAAATTATGTTTTTGAAATTTAACGCCAGTTCGCACATTCCAAATATATATATGGAATTTTTTAGAACACGCACCTATCAACCTGATTTCCCGCGTGAATTACATCACGGTGACACGTAACATGTTATGTCAAAGGTCAACTGCTTCCGCTCTTGCATGTATATTCTCTGTGTAGAATCTACGCACCAAATGAAGCATTGAACCGGAATCCCGACTTTTGATATCTTGGCAAAAAGTGTGATTGAAATTTGAATAAAAGATTACAGGTATAGAAAGTTCATGATATCTGCACCTATAATATGTTGTGTATTTGGACATTTTTTTTTTTTTATTTAAGTAACCCTTGTTTGTAGTTTTTTTTTTTTCTCTTCTCTTCTCATATTTATATAATTTTTCAATTCTGAATTATTTAATCGGATATTTACTTAATCGCTTTGTTTAGAGTAATTAGTTATATATTGCTCCATATCTGTGTTACATGTGTAGACATTGAAAATTACACAAGGTGTCTTTAAAGCGATTGTCCGATACTAAAGTTGTTAGAACTTGTGTCAATACCCCTCTTACATATTTTTTTTAAAAATCTCAATGTTGTAACAACATTACTTAGCGCAATAATACATTGTTTAAACTAAACTAAGTGGAAGGGTAAAGTTCTTTGTTATTTTAGCTTAATCAGAATGCTGGTGAGTAAAAGTTTTTTTTCTCTATGGTTGCAGTGTATTATTTTTTTGTCATGAGTTCAAGCGTTCACACAAAAGTCCCTGACTAAACAACTTTTATCACATGCGTGGACAAGACCACAAATTTAATAAAACATATGTTCTATATAAAGCATATATACAAATGACAAAATTTCTGTAAGGACATTGGCAATCCAAACCTTAGCACATTAGATAGTATCATGATGTCAAAGAAATACTTTCTGTACATTTTAAACATGGAGTCCCACGACTACATTTTGACCTATTTAAGAGCCCAAATACCATGCGTATGAATTTAGTGCACCGGTCCTGGGGGCCATTTCACCCAATTCTCTAAAATTCCCCCCTCAGTAATGCTAAACTATTAAGATTGTTTGTGCAATAAGTCCTCACAAATAGGGCATTTTATGACTTATTTTAACTGTTCAATAGAAGTTCAATCCTTTATTGCATGTCTTTCAGTCAAAAATCTCACCTGTAATTCAACATTAAATAGGTCACTTTTTTCTGTGTAGGCACATCCGGTAACCAAGCAAGGTAATTGTGGTCCTTAGACTAATTTGGGTGAACACATAAAGCTCGCTTCTCGACACATCCTTGACGCACACAGCATACCCCTCGCAGTGAAGTGCATGAAGCTGGTTATAAATTGATCAGTATTGATTTAGCGTAATAGTGTTATAGTGACAAGTTGATCGCGATTAACTGAATTAAATGGAGACAAAAATTTGAAAAAATGGACTGATTATCATTGGACAAAATATAATATCAAACACTAACAGAGAAGTAAACAGTTTAAGAACCGTCACTCGCTACGCCGGCGTGCTCTGTTCCTGGCTGCTCAACTGTGTCAATTCTCACTTAATAAACACTAACAATAAACTAATACAATGTCGTCTCCATCTGTATGTACAAGGTATTATTGAACATATAACTCACGAGGCTACAACGCGTCGACGAATTCTATTGCATGGTAGCATTTACTGTTTTTATTCCCGCTACTGTACAACAGACAAATTAAAAAAAAAATAATAATAATTTTTGATATGCCGAATTAATAGTTTACAGTTTAATTTTCTTATATTAATGAAAAACCTATAAAACAAGACCCAAATAATCGCAACATCATTGAATTGTAGGGATTTTCCGGACATATTTATTAGTGCGGTACCGTAGAATACTAAATTTGGAATCTCTCACACACCCTCACCGCTGTGGGTTTTCGAATTCCGGTAGGGACTTCGTAAATTTTCATGTGAGGAAGCCTTCAGCTGGCCCTTGCGGTAGGATCTGGTGGTTATATCCGCGTATCTCTGTGTACTCGGGTCTTCCTCCAACCTGTAAAAAGCTGGACGCTCTATATGATTGAAATACTATCACAGCGACGTAAACCCCAATACACAACAACAAGCAACAAGAACAATTAATAAATTGGTCAAGTTATAAGAAAGCGTATCAAATAATGATTTATTTGAATTTTCCGACATATGGCTACTTCAAGTTTCATATGCAGAGAAGTCCATACGAAAAAACAAAGAAAAAAAGAGAAGGAAATATAATATAATTCTTTCAACTAAATGATCAATACATTACAAAATTTTTGCAGAAAGTTCCTATCAATACGTCTCAGACGAATGAAATCTAGTGTTTTTCTATTCTTCTTAATCTTTTTTTTACTTCCAAAACTGAGCGTTAATTTTAAGCATGTTGCTATGGTCTCAGGGCCATAGAAATATTTAATGGTCGTATACATGATGCGAAAGACATTTTGATTTACTAATTGATATTACCATATCCTATGCTATGACGTCAAATGACGTCACACTTGAAAATAATGCCTAACAAGATAGTTAGTACGCGGTCTTCCAAGCCATTTGTTTTATGAACCGCTTTTCATCCTCAATTTTCACAGAATGTGTATATTAAGTTCTAGTAGTGCATCCCGGTGTCCGCTTTTTCACAATTTTTAAAAGTCCAAGGTTCTATAGCGATTCCAAGATTCGAACCAAGGTCGAAAATTTAGCAAATTCTCATAAAATCGGACCTATTTGAGATAGAAAGATGATATTGGGACAGTATATATGTCTCTGGGAAACTTAAAACATTTTGTGAAAATAAATGTCATATGACGTCACGTGCCCGTCATTAAATGAAATGAAATATTCTAATTTCTAACAAGATCATCTAATATCTGTAGTTGAAATTTGCGAAGAGCAATGAAAATTTTAATGCCGCATGCTTCAGCATTCTGAAATTTCGATTCAAATAGATTTTCAGAAGCATATGCACGTCATAATGACTCACACTTGAAATAGACACTACGAAAGTTTGAACACGTCAAGCCATATTAATGGGGCCGATTTTTCACAAATTTTCAGAGAATGTGTATAAATAAGATCTAGTCTTGAGCATCCCGGTGTCCCGTTTTTTCAAAATTCGAAAAGTCCATGGTTCTATCTCGAATTCAATTCGAACCAAGGCCATAAATCTTTAAATGCTTAAAAAATATTGGTCACTATATAGGTCTCTAAGAGTCATCTAAAAATTTGTTGAGAAGAAACGTCATAATGACTTCACGATGACGTTCATTATATTGATAATGTATTTCTAATATTAACAAGAGTACTTTTACATATTAGAAATGCCAAAGGTCAATAACAAATTAAATGACAAATGATACCAGACGCTGAAATCTGATTTCATTCAATGATTTTCAGAAGCCTATGACGTCATATGACCGTCACATTTGACTCAATTGACTACCGACAGTTATGTACACTGGAACAGAGCCATTCAATAATGGGCCTATTTTCATTCATCACATTTCAGAGACTTGTGGTATATTAATTTCTAGTCTGTGAGCATCCCGGGTGTCCCGTTCTTTTCAAAATTCTAAAAGTCCATGGTTAGTATGAGCGCATCCAAGATACGAACCAAGGTCGACAATTTTAAAAGCTTTAAAATCGGTCCATATGAGTATAGAAAAGTGATATTTTTGTCAATGATATAGTCCAAGAGTTCTAAACATTTTGTAAAAGAAACGACAAATGACGTCACGTGACGTCCATTAAATGAAATGTAATTTCTAATATAAACATTAGTATTACTATATGTTAGAAATTTGCCAAAGGGCAAATAGAAAATTTTTTAAGACAAATAGTATTCTCAGACCTGAAATTTTTGATTTCAATGCAATTTTCAGAAGCCTATGACGTACATAAGACGTCACAACATTTGCAGAATTGACTACGAAAGTTTGTACACGGACCAGAGCATTAATTAATGGCCGATTTTCAATCAAACTTTCACAGAATGGATGCTAAATTGCCGTTCTTATTGTGATTTGAATTTGCCAAGATCTTCCAATCATCTATGTCGATCCAGATACGAACCAAAGGACGTCAATTTTTAATTGCTTATAAAAAAACAGTCCGATTTTGAGATAGAATAGTTGAAAAATTTATCAGTAAGTAGTCTCTGGTTCTTAACAATTATGTAAAAAATAACGGTCATATGACGTCACGTGACGTCATTTTTTAATATTTTTTTTCTTCGACCCTAACTAAACGCTTATTTTAATATGTTTGGCAAATAGTCCTAGAACGATTAAAATTTATAGTGTTAATAGGCACGTGAATGAATTATGATTCACCCCCTACTGCATATATGTAGCCATATCTCAATAAATATCGATTTTTGTAAATATATGCTGAATAAGAATTATGCTGAAACATAGACGTTATTTCCTAAAATATTTAGTATTATTATAATTGCGGTTTAACGCAATACAAAGTTATAAGCAAAAAAAAAACTAAATGAAATGAAGCTAATTTTTGCTGAGAATATGCTGTTTTTCTTGAGGTTAACTAGTCAATATCTTCAGAATACGACTGAAGATAAGTTATACACGATTTATGCGTAAAAAAATTAGCATGTGTTTTTTTTAAGAGCTTTCTAACGGTACCAAGTTTATTGAAATTGGACTTCATATAACGAAAGTTAACATTGAAATATACGATAGTATTCATAATCAAAGCATCATAAAAAAGTAAAAGGTCACGCGCAGGGTGACCAAGCTTAATACTGTTCAACCGACTTAAAAAAAAATAAAAAATAAAATCAAATTTCAATCTGATGAGGCTATATCTTGATGTTTTATTACATTTATTTTTGTCGAAATTGACTGTTTCCATAATAAGCATTGAAAGGTATCTTACATGTGACAAAACGGCACAAGACAAAAATAAGCATTTTGCAACACATGTAGCTAGCAGCAGTTTTGCAACCTTGAAAAATTCACACGCAGCCCCACATTTAGACCATCTACAAAAACTGCATATGTTATCTAACGATAATTCACTAATTGCCAATCAGATAGAAGTGCTCGGATTGTTACCATTCCAAAAATACACCATATTTCGAAATTCCAGTAATTTCTGGCAAAACTACGGAAGCCCAAACACGCCAAAAAATCGCTAAATACGTTAACTACGTATAACAGGTGTCGAAAGGATATAGCAATATACAAAATTCCAATACTTCTCCTAGACTAACAAATAAAACAAGGTTACAACTGTGAGCTGGAGTGATGATATTCTTATGTGTGAAGAAAGTCTAGAAACTTACATTTGAACACAGTTTTCATCCTTTATCTTCCCTGTCATATGCACATAGAATAAATTTTGTATGATGAAACAACATGTGCAAATATAAAGGTGCGACTTTATAATAAGAAATTCACAGAATGTGTTCTATTTGTGCTATTTTATTATAGAAATAGAGGATATAGAAGTTGCAATATGGACAGATTATCTATTCTGTCAACTTCTATATATACTATATAAAGCAGAAGTTGCAGAAAGTCCTATCATACGTTAAACGAATGACATCAAGTTAGGACTATCTGCCCTACAGGACAGAACGTCATCTTGAGTTTGAAACTGTTACTTTTTTTAGGACATTCTGCCCTTTCGGCAGAAAGTCTATAGGGTTTGTTATGTATTTGTAAATCTTTTCCTTATTCATTCTTATATTCTTTTTTCTTACTCTTGTATTTGTGTAAATTCGATGTGTTGCCCCAATGGCCCAGAACAAAATGAAAATTTTATAGGCATATATTTCAAACCAAGTCTTCGAATGCAATGAATTTCATATATCTAAATGACGTCAAATAACGTCAGATTCTACGACAGGTGAAAAAAGAAGTACGCGTCTACAGCCATTATTCTGGACCAATTTTCATCAAAATTTAACATGAAGATGTATGTTAGGCTCAAGTTGTGCCTTTTCGGTGTCCGTTTTAAAACGACAAATTCGAAAAGGCCAAATAAGTTTTATTGCGAATCCAAGATTCTAACTAATGACGCAAATTTCAAATGCGTATAAAAACGCTTCACAGAAGAGCTAGAAAGCAGATATTTGAACTGAAACTTATCTCTAGGTCTTCTTTCTACATATTCTAAAAGATGAACACCAAATGACGTCACACTGACGTCATCAATGCAAATAAAACTCGTATTAAAACTTAACGGTTTTTAACCCTGTAGATTTATATTTTAGTATATTTCCCTTGTAATTTGTCTGAAGATGCAGGATTAGATTCTATGGAGCCATGTCCACTTCCGTTTCCGGCAAAATTCCCAAAGTCAAGGTCATATATCAATCTATCGGCTTCTATTCGGCCTAAAATAATCTCAAAAACGGTAAATATTCTATCGAGACACTATGCGTATAATTTGTAAAAGATCTTCAGATGATATATTAGTTTTAGATGACGGGGTTTGACATCATTGGTTGAGATATTGTGGATAAAATGATAATTTGGATAACCCCCAGTGGGTGGTGTTAACTTT
This sequence comes from Solen grandis, assembly GCA_021229015.1. Classification (NCBI taxonomy): domain Eukaryota; kingdom Metazoa; phylum Mollusca; class Bivalvia; order Adapedonta; family Solenidae; genus Solen; species Solen grandis. Next base: position 3,311,683 of record CM037795.1, read on the forward strand.
TATACTCGACACTCTTGATTTATTCATAATATGATGATAATTTTATTGTAGAGCAATGTATGGTCCTTTCTTTGATTGATTGGCCTAAACTTTAATTGAATGGTCCAATGATTGATGAGAAATGGGTAACACAGAACAAATGTCGTGTATTGTAGCTTGGTGAATTTTTTCACTTTTTTTCCAGGTGGCTTTAAGAGCTTGTTTCTTCTAAATGTATTAGTAATACATTCCTCAACATAAATGCGTGGGAAATGTAAGAATTTATCAGACAATTCCTTTGGTATCCCCCTTAAGTTTTGAATTGATCAAAGTAATAAGGAAGTTACATCAAAAATAAGAAATTTACAAAACATAGTAAAATTTCATCAAAATAAATATTCTGCCTGTGTTGTTACAGTTCCTAACGCTAATTAACACAAAGCTCATTAGAAATAAGTCCACGACCTCTAAGCAAGTGATATGAAGAGAATTTTTTAAGAAGAACGATTATTTTTGTACCTAGAGTTTTTTAAAAGTTGATTAAAGTATTAAGGAAGTTACATCAAAAATACGAATATAATACCCAAGTTGTCTAAAAATTTTCAGAATATCTTACATTCGCTTTCACGTTAATTGAAGCATTTTCGGAAAATATGTAGTTCACTATGTATTTAGGTCAATATAAATTACAAAGAACATTTTACTTTACATAATGATATTACTAAGCTAAACAAGCTTGTACCCTTATCCGGTGGCCGAGTGGTTAGAGCGTCCCCTCGGAGAGGAAGGTCTTGGTTTTCGATCCCCGACCCACTTACCAAAGATCGAAACCAATGTATCAGTTCTAGCCCCCTTGCTTGGCGCTCAGCATATATGGGTATTTGTGCAGTAACTGGTTAGTGAGCGGCTATCATGATTAGTGACTGGGTGTGGTAACATGCCACATGTCTACGGCGTGATACTGCAAAAAAAGTGAGGGGGGTTTTGGTAGACCAATACCCCGCATGAGTTAGACCTCGTGACGGCTGAATTAACTTTGACGGAGGACGATAAACCCAACAAACAAACAGATATCAATATAGCGAGTGTTTACTACCACCGACCCCTACTCAACACGAGGTTTGCACAGAGCGCATGATTGACGTCCTAAATGATAAACATTTATTAAATTTTGCTTAAGACTAATGAATTGTATAGTTAAACATTTACATAAGAATGAGGAGTTTCGAGAAATATCTTTTGCAAAGGACCTCCTAATGAACGAAAAAGATCTAAATTAAATACTAAAATACAAGTATATTTTATTAGGTCATTTAAACGTCCTCAACCGACCGTATTTCAATCGTCTTTTGGAGAGAATGTTCTACTAGAGACAAATGTAGTTGTTGTCAACTGCACTAGTTTTCCACGTCGTAGACAGTTGTCAGATACCAACAGCCAGTCACATTATCCTACACCGGGCCATCAGACCCTAGAACTACCACATATAAACTGAGCGCCAACCCAAGGGAGCTATACCAGTACTTCTGTTTAACGATTTGTGTAAAACAAAGATGAATAATTGGATAAAACGATTTTAAACAACTTACCGATCATGTTTTAACTCGTTTGATTTGATAATTCCGTGAGTATCCAATCTTTGAAATATAACGCAGACAGACCGACTTTTTTAAAAACGATTATTATTTTATCATATTTTTCCTTCTATCCTTAATGTCAATCAGTTGAATTATCTGATTTCTCAATCTAATTCATGACAAGATAAATAAATAAAAAAAAAAAGCAATCACCAAAATTGATTGAAAATTGAAAAAGAAATGAGCACGACTCGGACAAAAAATGCGTGAAATTTTTGTGTTAACAATCCATAATTGGAAAGCACGTCACGCCAGTGTGAATACATTAAAACAACACACAGCGTAACACTTAAATGGCGCCATCTTCAATATAGCAGCATAACTTAGTAACTAAAGTGGCGGGGACAACTCAAGTTATTACATAGTGTGAATTAAAGTATAGGATAGACACTGTTTATTTAGTAAGACAATTAAGTATGATCCATTTAATCGGTTGTGGCGCTGCAAAGCCGCGCGAACGGGATTTAATGGACCTAATGCTAATAAGTCTTAACACTACACCTACATAGGTGTTTTTGAAATTATGTTATGAAATTTAACGCAGTCGCACATTCCCTAAATATAGGTATGATTTTTTTCTAGACCCCGCCCAATCAAACCTGTTCCCGCGGCGTGAATTACATCACGTGACATGTAAATGTTATGGGTCAAAGGACAACATGCTTCGCTCTTCAGTGTAATCTGTGAGATCTACGCGTCCCAATGAGCATTGAACAGGAAGCTCGACTTCTTGATCACTACGGCAAAAAAGTGGTGATTGAATTTGAATAAAAGAAACTGTTTAAAAAGGTAAAAAGTCTTGCACCTATATTTTTCTTTATTATTTAATAAGTAACCCTGTTGTAAGTATAGATGTTTTTTTTTTTATCCTTCTCTTCTCATTATTTATATTTAAGACAAAAAAATTAATTTTTCAATTTGAATTTATTTAATCGGATATTACTAATCGCTATTGTTTAGTAATACTTACGCTTTTCCTCATACTGTGTTAACATTTGTAACATTGAAATACACAAGTGTCTTTAAAGCGATGAAAAAATGAGAAAGTAAGAGGGAAGAATATAAGCACATAAGAGAAGAGAAATGAAAAATGAGAAATATGAAGATAATATGAGAGGAGAGTGAGAAAAGAGGACAAAGAAGAGAGAGAGTAAAGAGAAAAGAGAAAGAGTGAAAGAAGAGAAGAAGATGAAAAGATGAAGAAAGATAATGAGTAGAAAAGAGAAGAAAAAGATAAGTGAAGAGAAGGAAGGGATATAAAAATGAAAGCAAGAAATACAAAGCGATGGAGATAGAAATGAGAGAGAGAGAAGATGTAACAAGATGGAAAAGAACATCAAACCCTCCCCGGCAAATCATGAACTAAGTTTGTTAGAACATAGGTGTCAGACCCTCAAACTAAAATATTACAAATCATCAATGTTGCCTCAACATTACCATATCGGCCAATATACATAGTTAAAACTAAACTCACGAAGGTGGTAGAGGTTCATTTGTATATATTTTGAATAATCATAATGCAAGAGAGTAAAACTGTTTTGGTTCTCTATGGTGCTGTGAAAATATTTTTATTGTCGATGCATCATGCGATCCAACATCAATAATCCCTGTAACGACGTTACACATGTGCGTGATATGGACTAAGACCACAATATTATAATTTACTATAAGATTTTTCTACTATAAGCATCTATACAAAAATGACAATTTCTGTAATGGAATAATTTGGCATCCAACTTACCCTCATACTATAGATCTATTCAGAGAAATAATTCATGACATTTTTAAACATGGGTCAACACAGAACCCTACTTTTATGACCTATTTAAGCCAAATAACATGCGTATGATTTAGTGCACCGTTCGGGGGGAGCGGCCATTACACATCATTTTACATCCTCAAATTACCGCTCTCAGAAATGCAAACAATTAAGATTTTGGGAATAATGCCTCCAAATTGGAGCATTTTATGACTATTAAAACTGTGTTCATAACTTTAATTCTTAATTGCATGTCTTTTCAGATCAAAAACTCAACCTTAATTACAAAGCATGAATAGGGTCACTGTTTCTGTGTAGCACATCCGATACCGTAACCAAGGCGAAGTAATGTGGTCTTAGTCCCCATATTGGTGACACAACATAAAGCTCCTGCTTACTCGACACAACTCCACGCACATGCGCAGTGAAAGGTGCTTGACGCTGGTGTTATAACCTGAATCACTGATTTAGCGAATAGTGTTAAGTAACAATTGATGCCGAAAAAATGAACTTAAATGAGAACCAAAAATTTGAAAAAAATGGAATGAAATTCATAAGACAAATATAATTTTCAAACACTAGTAGAGAATTTAACAGGTAAGAAGCCAACTTCGCACGCTCGTCTGGCATCTTAACTGTTAAATTCTCTCTTCTTAATAAACACTAACTATAACAGTACTAAACAGTCGACTCCATCGTATTACAAGCATTTATTGAAATTTAACTCAGTGTGTCTACACGCGTCGACGAAACTATTGCAAGGTAGCATTTACGTTTATTATTACCCGCGGGCTGTAACAACGAAATTAAAAGAAAAAAAAAAAAGAATTTGATATGCAGAATAAAACAGGTTAGTGTAATTGCATATATTTTGAAAACCTATAAAACTAGACCCAAATATGCTATCTATTGAATTAGTAAGGTGATTTTCAGGACATATTATTTTGGTAACCTATAATACTAAATTATGAATCTCTCAGCCCCCACCGCCTGTAGGGTCTGAAATCCCGTAGGAGACTTCCGGATTTTTTTTCATGTAAGGAATGCCTTCCAGCAGGCTTGCGGTAAGTTCCGTTATGTTCTATCCGGGTATACTCTGTGTCACTCGGTCTTCCTCCACCTGTAATTAGCTGGGAACGTCTTCTATATGATTGAAATACTATCACAACGAAAGGTAAACCTCAATACAACCAACAACAACAACCAACAACTAAAATTGTCATGTATAAAGAAAGCGATATCAAAATAAAGATTTATTTATTTTACATATGGCTTTATTATCCTCAAATTCCATGGCATGAGAAGTCCATACAGAAAAAAAAGTAAAAATAGGAAATATAATGCTTCTATATATATAAATTCTTTCTAACGGTATTAATCTTTACATTTCAAAAATGTTTCAGAAATTCTACACCTTACGAATCAACGAAAGAAAACTAGTTATTCTTCTTATTATTCTTTTTTCTTCATCTTATTATTTTGTGGTTATTTCGAGGTGTATGGCATTAGACTCAGAACAATGAAAATTTTATGATGTCATAATTTCAAACCATGAACTTTCGGAAGCAATTAATTCATATTCATACGACGTCCCAATATAACGTCAGATTGACGTCAGGTGAAAAAGTTTGTACCGGTCTACAGCCATTTATTTCTGACCGATTTACATCAAAATTTTCACAGATGTAGTAATGTTTGGCTCTCTAGTTGTGCATCCCGTTGTCCGTATTTTTCTCAAACTCGAAAAGTCCATGGATCTACAAAGCGAATCCAAGGTCTTCCGAACCAAGGTCGTAAATCTTTACAAATGCTTATAAAATCTGTCCTATTTAAATAGAAAGTAGATATTTAGTCAGTATAAAGGTCCTTTAGAATTTTAAAAACATTTTGCAAAGAATATAAATGTCTCATATTGACGTCACGAGACGATCATTATCATGATAATGGTAATTTTCATAATAAATAACAAGAATATTCTATATTTGGAAACAATTGTCGAAGGGCAATGAAAATTTAATGACACATGCTTACAAAGGCTGAAATTTAGATTTCTATGATTTTCATATGCCTAAGACGTCATATGACGTCACACTTGAAAAAATGCAATCAAGAATTTTGACGCGTGTCCAACAGCCATTGTTTAATGACACCTGATTTTACTCAAATTTTCACAAGAATGTGTTAATTAATATCTTGTTGTCAACACGGTGTCCGTTTTTTCAAAATTCGAAAAGTCCAATGTTCTAATATCGAATTCAAAAGATTCAACCAATGGTCGTAATTTTTAAATGCTTAAACAAATCGGATTTTATTAATGATAGAAAAGTATATTGGTCAGTGTATAGGACTCTGGAGTCCTTAAATATTTTGAGAAAATAAAAGTCACAATACGTCACTTTGACGTCCATTATATGAAAATGTATTTCTAAATATTAATAAGATATTTCTAATTGTCGAAGGCAAATGAAAATTTAATGACAAATGAATTCAGCCGCAGAAAATTTCGATTTTTCAATGAGTATCAGAAGCCTAAGACGTCATATTACGTCACATTTGAAATTGACTACGAAAGATTGTACACGATACGACCCCTTTTTAAATGGCCGATTTTTTTCAAAAATTTTACAGAAAGTGTATATTCTAGTTCTTTTTTGTGTATTAAACCCGGGGTCCTTTTTTTAAAATTCGGGAAAAATCCAAACAAACTTTTGGGGGATCCAAGATTCGAACCAAGGACGCAATTTTTAAATGCTTTAAAAACTGTTTGTATTTGAGATAGAAAGTTGAAAATTTTGGGCAGTTAGTAGGTCTCTGGGTGTCTAACAATTATGTGAAATAAACGTCAAAAGACGTCACGTGACGTCATTTTTTTAAAAATTTTTTTCTTTTCTTCTTCCTAAATAAACGCTTATTTAAAATTTTGTTGGGAATAGTCCTAGGCCCCATGAAATTTTTAAAAGGGTTTTTTATCACGTTGGGGAAAATTTTGTTTTCAATGATTGTCCCGCACCTATGAAAGTCACATCGCGTCACAGCTAAAAATAGTGAAAAAAAGGGGTTTGCGCCAAAAGCCTTTATTTTTTGTCGGATTTTTTTCAAATTTTTTCAGATAGTAAAATCTTGGGAAACTAAGGGGTGCATACCTGTCAGCAAAACCCAAATTCCGAAGTTCTGGGGGCTGAAAAAAGATTCGAACATAGGACCGAAAAATTTTAATTTTTGGATTTTAAAAACTTCAATTAAAATAGAAAGTTAAAACTTACAAAAGGTTTTTCAGTTCTGCAGAATTTCTACATACATTTTGATTCCTGACAAGATATGACTTTAAGTGACGCATAAGCAATTTTTCTTAATTTTTATTTTTAGGGCAATGATTTCGACATGAAGGGGCCCTTTTTTCAAATAAGAAAAAATTTTAAGTTAAGAAAAAGTAAAGAAACGCTTTTAAGCAAAAAGCATTTTTAAACACCCTATGACTCACGTGACTTTTAGAGCTAAAAAAAAGTGAAAAAATGGGTGTTCGCGCTCTACAGCCGCCCAAAAATTTTTGATCAATTTTCTTCAAATTTTTTCAGATGGTAAATCTTGAAACTAAGGTGTGCATATCCGGGTCAGCTAACCCTTTTAAAATTTCCCAAAAACCGGGAATTTTTGTGGGCTGAAAAAAAGATTCGAACAAAGACCAAAAAAATTTCATTTTAGGGGTTAAAGAACTTTGGGAAAAGAAAGAAAGTTGGTACCCCTTTCACAGTAGCAGTTCTGCATAATTTTTTACAAAAAATTTTGAGTCGTGACGTCATTTTTGTGTCAAAAGCATACTACTACTACTGCTACTTTTTTTTTCCTTCGTAACTAAACGCTTATTTTTTTGCGGGAAAAATAATGTCAATTGTTCAGCATGAACATGAAAAAAACACCAGAGGTGAATCATTAAAATGAAACTTTTATCCCTTTCTTTTTGCATTAACCCCAGGGTTTCAGAAAGTCCTTCATTTTGTTTGACGAAAGACATTAGGTTTTTCTTCTGCTTTCTTCTTTTTTTTTATTAGGGGCTTTTTTGCCTTTAAGCAGAAAATTTCCCATTGGGTTTGTTCTGTTTTTTTTTTAATTATTCTTATTCTTTTTTTCTTCCTCTTGTATTTGTGTTAATTTTGATGTGTTGCAAAGTCCTAGGACGATAAAATTTTTTAGGGGTTATTAGTCACGTGAGGAAATTTTGATTTCACCCCCACTGCATATATGTACCATATCTCAAAAATATCGATTTTTGTAAATATATGTTTTAAAAGAATTATAGGAATAATTGACGTTTCCCAAAGTATTTAGTTTTTAAAATTGGTTTACCAATACAAAGTTATAAGCAAAAAACAAAAAGAAATGAAGCTAATTTTGCTGATAATATCTGTTTTTTTGAGGTTAACAGTCAAATCTCAGAAAGATGAAAATAAGTTTAACATTATGCGTATAAAATTACAGTTTTAAGACTTTCTAACGGTACCAAATTTATTTAAATTGAATTCATATAAAAAAGTTACTGGAAAA
>CM037795.1:3328293-3378293 GCA_021229015.1 Solen grandis
ATTGACTTTATTTCTTGGCTGTTGTACGATGATACTTTAGAGTATCAAAAGTTACCCAATATATCCCCCTTAGCGACGGTAGGTTTTTCGAATGAGGATTTATTTACATAACTCTGTTAAATACACTCATAACTATACACAGAAACAGTAAATGTTGTTTTATGAAGAAATTCTATCCTCAAATGAAACGCATACAGCGAGTGAGTTAGATATAAGTAATATTCGATCATAATCGCTCCGATCAAAATCGATCCATATCTGATTACGTTTAATTATATATGGTAGCATAACTTGTGGTGTCGGGTCAAACAAGATGTAAATGGACAAGTCCGACTACTAGAGAAAATTTCAAAGTAGCATCATTTTTTACTTATGGACACAATTTTTTTTAAGCATCAAAACAAATATATTTCATATTTGTGAGCTAATTGCTTATAGCAAAAGTGGTAGCGTACATGGTTGAGAATACGAAGTTTTTGGCTTCATATATGGAAACCCTTGACTGTCTTAAATATGTAGATAATGCATATTGTTGATTCATAAGCATAATATTTTAAATGACAACGTGCTTATACAGAGCCATTACAGCAATTAAAGTCGATTTGGCATTATATAAAGTGAAACTATCAACATATGTAACAACTATATATGAGCATAAAGTTAGTTCCTTATTCCTTATTCCTTTTTCGAATAAGGAATAAGGAACTGGTTCCTTATTCCTTATTCAAACGCGAATAAGGAACAGTAAAATTGGCAGATGCATATGACTTTATTTTAGCATAAATATGATCTAAATAATATAATTAAGCATGAGAAATACAATATAAGAGGTTCCAAGTGCCTAAAAACAATTATTTAATGAAAAAATGCATAAGTCGAATAAGAAATAGGAATTGGTTCCTTATTCCTTATTCAATTGCGAATAAGGAACAGTAAAATTGGCAGATGCACATGACTGTATTTTAGCATCAATATGATCTAAATAATATAATTAAGCATGAGAAATACTATATGAAAGGTTCCAAGTGCATAAAAACCATTTTTATGAAATTAAATGCATAAGTCGAATAAGGAATAAGGAACTGGTTCCTTATTCCTTATTCAAACGCGAATAAGGAACAGTAAAATTGGCAGATGCACATGACTTTATTTTAGCACAATATGATCTAAATAATATAATAAGCATGAGAAATACATTAAGAGGTTCCAAGTGCTAAAACATTTTTTATGAAAAAAAATGAAAGCGAATAAGGAAAAAATAAGGAACAAATATGAAAATAAATGCATAAGTCGAATAAGGAATAAGGAACTGGTTCCTTATTCTTTATTCAAACGCGAATAAGGAACAGTAAAATTGGCAGATGCATATGACTTTATTTTAGCATAAATGTTATCTTAAGCATGTAATTAAGCATGAGAAATACAATATAAGAGGTTCCAAGTTCCTAAGAACATTTTTTTTCCATAAGAATGGTTCTTAAGAACCTGGAACCTCTTATATAGTATTTCTCATGCTTAGCTACACGCTTTAGATCAAATTTATTCTAAAATAAAGTCATCTGCACCTGCAATTTTTTCTGTTCCTTATTCGCGTTTGAATAAGGAATAAGGAACCAGTTCCTTTTTTCCTTATTCGACGTATGCTTTTTTTCCATAAAAATGGTTTTAAAGCACTTGGAACCTCTTATATAATATTTAATGCTTAATTACATGGTTTAGATCACATTTTTGCTAAAATAAAGTCATATGCATCTGTTAATTTTTCTGTTCCTTATTCGCGTTTGAATAAGGAATAAGGAACCAGTTCCTTATTCCTTATTCGAGGTATGCATTTTTTGCATAAAAAAAATGGTTTTAAAGCACTTGGAACCTCTTATATTGTATTTCTCATGCTTAATTACATGCTTTAGATAACATTTATGCTAAAATAAAGTCATGTGCATCTGCCAAATTTACTGTTCCTTCTTCGCGTTTGAAAAAGGAATAAGGAACCAGTACCTTATTCCTTATTCGACTTATGCATTTTTCATAAAAAAAATTGTTCTTAAGCACTTGGAACCTCTTATATTGTATTTCGCATGCTTAATTATATTATTTAGATCATATTTATGCTAAAATAAATTCATATGCATCTGCCAATTTTACTGTTCCTTATTCGCGTTTGAATAAGGAACAAGGAACCAGTTCCTTATTCCTTAATCGACTTTCGCATTTTCTTCATAAAAATGGTTCTTATACACTTGGAACCTCTTATATAATATTTCTCATGCTTAAATACATGCTATAGATCACATTTATTTTAACAACAAGTCATGTGCATCTGCCACTTTTTTGTTCTTTATTTGTGTTTGAATAAGGAATAAGGAACCAGTTCCTTATTCCTTATTCGAAAAAGGAATAAGGAATAAGGAACTAACTTTATGCACATCAACTATGTACTTATGTAGAGTCATTACATTTATAATTATATTGAATCATTTTCGCGATATATGTTGTCCGCTTGTCTTAATATGGGGTGAAAACGTACGTATGTTGGGTGACACTATCATTTTGTTGTGTGGTAACGTCTTTATATAGATATGGTAATTTATAGCGGGTTCATTCTACAAATGCACCGTTGAAAAAGCGTCCCCTAGGCAAAACTTACCCTAGTGAAATTGTCACCAATTTGGTTAAAACATCCAGTATTTCCTGCTAAATCGTCCCAAATCCCAAATATGTAGTTTAAACACCCATTTTTACATATTCCATATCTTTGCTATTTTCTTTTATTACTGATTAATGCTTAATTGACCTTTTTCTCTACAAGGAAAAAATTTTCACTTCATATAATGCTAATTCAACTCAATATATTGCTGTAACGTCTCTACATAAGGACATAGCCACTCAATATGTTGACACTTTCACTTTATATAATACTTAATCGACTCAACATATTGCTGTAACGTATCAACATAAGGACATAGCCACTCAATATATATGTGCATTTTAACTTTAATTAATGATTAATCCACTCTAGATAACGTTGCTGGACATAGTCAATTAATATATTGACATTTTAACTTCATATAATGCTAAATAGACTCATTAAATGATTGAACAACCAGGTCTAGGGGTACTAAGAGAAATTAATTTCTACATTTCATAACTACAGCTCCAACTAAAAATTAACACACATACATGTGTAATATAAAAATCAAAATTATTAAATTTTTATTGTCCAGGCCAAGTGCATTACACAGTTAATTAATATCAATTAATATAACCAATATGTCTGAATGAATGATTGTTTGAATATATCGTCCAGTTCACTAAAGTAGGATTAGGGTAGGTTAATAGTTACATAAATGGGTATAGTAATATATATACATGTAGTTCATAAGAAAATCAACATAGTTTTTGTCAGTTTTAACATTGACTGAAAGATGCCGTCAATATATCTCAGGTAACAATCCAAGCACCAATCGACAAACAATTTGATGGATTCAGCGCTCATACCTATTTGATAACAGAAAGATTCTCCTCTACTCCTATAGGTGTGATTTGAAATCTGATCTGGACTAAATCCAGCCTGTCTTAGATAAGAGTGGACCCTGGTATGAAGTAATTTGCCATTCGACCAAAAAACGAAGGCAGGGGCGTCTAAACTGGAAATGGCTGTAAGACTGAAACAATGACCGCGACTGGAACTGATTCGTTTTGCTCCGATGCAAAAATAAAGAAGACCCTCCTGGCAAAAATTTAACATTGCGCCACCGAAGGTGTTTGTCAGTTAGATATTTGTCTCGCATGATATTTCTTAACGTAACAAAAAAAAAAACAAAAAAAAAAACATGCAGAGGCTGATAGCCCAGACTGTGACGTCTAGTCATAATCTTAAGTTTAATTTTGACAGCAATTTTCGTAGCAAGCATGGAGTAATTGACCTTTTACTGTTAACACTGTCCTTAATGCATCATCCGCTATCCTTGAGGGTGCAGTTCAAAGCAAAGTCATTTAACATCGGGTTAGGCAATCCCCATGCGGCATGCAAGAGGCGAACGATATTTTAGTATTACTTAATAGAACTAAATTTCATCTTTAGCGCAAAGTAAGCAGCATAACGAAATAACGTGCTTGACGAAGCTGGAACTGCTGAATAACCCATTTTTCTACAATAGTTAATATTAGTTTCTATTAGTTTTGTAAGCTTTCTATGTGTTGTTAGCAAGAGTGCAATTCAAGCACTACTTAGCTGCAGTATCACGTTCCATCTCAAAGGATCCTAAAATAACACAAAACAGTACCCTGCGTTATTCATATGAAGTATAAGTCTGTCGGCCCCGTTTTTTGTTTGTTTTTTTTTTTTTTTTTTTTTTTTTTTTTTTTCATGGAGACGTTATACACTATAAAGAAAGGAACAAAACATTTATTGTTATATATCGAGTATACAAACTTACATTCAAAAAGACTAAATTATCTAAAAGAAGTTACGAAACGTAGTGGAACCATTACAGGCATTTTACCTAATTACAGTAACACTGCTTCATTGAATCGATATGTACACATTGTGATATCGAAACGATAAATTTGTAGAAACATTGCGTCTACAAATGTTAATGTTGTTTTTGTTGTTGTTGTTGTTTTTGGGGGTTTTTTTGTTTTGTTTTTTTTGTTTTTTGTTGTTTTTTTTTTTTTTTGGGGGGGGGGGGGGTGATACTTGTATCCCTCTGGGAACACATCGTAATTATAAGATTCATATCACAAAGAGACGGTAATTTGGCAATTTAAATGTACACGTCATTAAACTGAATAACTTGAGAAGCACCCTTTTAGTTCAGTTTAATTAAAAAATTTAAATTACTCTTTTCGTTAAAGACATTTTATCATAATACATTTAATTTTTGTTTAATATAATAATACACCAGGTATATACATGTTTTGAGAAGCACCCTTTTAGTTCAGGTAGTTAACTTCGCTTTGGTGGCGATTTTATATGATGAACTTTCAATGATTAAAATATCTTTGTATGAACATACTACATAAAATGAGAACTCAGCTTATTATTAACCGATGTATTTATGAATAGAAAATGTACTACTATGATGTATGTACAAACTATATTGCGGCCACTTTTAACATTTTTACATCCCTGCCGTTTGTAGTATTCATTCCCTCCTGGGTTTTGATCACACATGAAAATAACGTCTAATCACGGGCACTATTTAGACATACCAAGGCCCATATTAACCTTAGTCTGTATAAAATGTAAATTTTAAGTTCATGTTTGATGTGTAGTTTTTCACTCACATTTGACGCTTTATCAATACGGTCTCGGGAGAATATTTTAAAAACAAACTGGGGACACTGACTGTCATCATGCCATAAATTTAAAAGAAATTAATATATATCATTATTATATGATACAAATAAGTGTTTATATTAGTGATATAAATATAGTGTAATCTGGGACGACACACTAGAGCAAAAGTGTTAACTTGTTATCGTTTATTAGTATCGTATTTATAAAATTAAGGTGTCACAGCGCTGTTTTCTCGACGTATTTTTCTGAGGAACATGAAATCTATTTCATTTCAGAAATACGATAGTGTGTGTGTACGTAATCTGAGTAATGTCAGTTTTAATATCCGATTTCAGCGATTGCTTCCTGTCTTCATAATAAGAATTCGTCCTTCCTTCAAATCGGGAAATTCTTTTGTGAAAAATGACTAAATGAGCCAATGCCCGGTCATTCTACGCCTTTGTGATTAAGAAATGATTCAGACTGATGGTGAAACACTTCGGAAATAATAGGATGCAGCTAATTTTTTCAATTTAGTATTTGTTGTTGAAATTCCGCCCTTGATATGAGAGATTTTGAGAAATCTCAACAGATCTGGAAGATTTTCTCGTATCAAAAACGTGAACAATTCTTTTCCTCGAGCGCCAGTATATCCATTATGTCAGAATATTGTCAGGAATTGTTGTATAAATTCTTTCAAATCCGTCCCCTTAATCCACCCCTGGGCAAGGTGTATAGGCAGATGGGATATAGTTATAAGGTTTATAAGTAATAATTCTGAAAATATAGTCAGCATTTCACAATGATTTATATTTGTATGTCAATAACATGTGTGATAATGAATCAAATGACAGACTGGCAATTTATCAAAGCATGTAAGACACAAGCCTTAGTGAAATTCAGACTTGAGGGTTGGGATATCTCCATCTTTGATCTGTTCCTTTTTTCTTTTTTTTTTTTTTCTTTTTTTCTATCCCTGAATGTGATATTTTAGCACTTTTAGGTCATATGCAAGGGCAGATAACTCAAATAATGGCAAACAACACCTCATAAGATTTTAAAATCAATGGTCAATACTTTATTCTATGTCTCTGTACAAATTTGTGTGGAAATTATATGCAACAGATTTTTTTACCATAATCACTCATGCAAATATATATCAATTTTCCTCAAACTATCTCCACCTTAAAAATGCAAAGATATTTACAGTTTTAAACATAACAGCTGGTTTCAAATTTTACATAATGACCTGAAATGAAATCATAAACATTAAGAAGAAATAATATAAGGTATCAGTAAGATATTTTTTTGTTATCTGCACTTGAATATGGCCTAAAAGTGCTAAAATATCACATTCAGGGGCAGATAACACAAAAAGTAGGACGGTGACCCCCATATTTTCATAAAAATGTTTCTTTCATGATTCTCTGTAATTATGCAAAGTTTAAAAAAATCAATTGAAAAGTTAAAATTTTCCTTCTTTGTCTATATAGAAAATGTAGCAAACTGTCACATACGCCCTTAACAAGAATAACAAGAATTCCCATTTTGATAAGCAGTGATGGAATACAGTTTTAGCACAAAGTCTGAAAATATAATCATCATTTGTCAATGATTTATATTTGCATGTCAATAACTTGTGTCATAATGAATCAAATGACACTCAGGCAATTAATTAAATGCATGTTGTACACGACCTTGGTGAAATTTCCACTTTGACAGGAGACGTAAGGTTTTGGATATTTCCATGTTTGATCTGATCCAGTGTTGTTTTTATTTTCACTTTAAACTGATATAAAAACATGTTTTGTTGTTGTTGTTTTTGTTGTTTTTCAGTTTAAACTTATATCTTAAAAAGTTTATGAGTTGTCGATGAATTTTCACAATAACTACGATCATCTATCGTTTCGTTATGAAATAAGAATTAGCTGGATGTATAATTCATTATCATCGTATGTCTGCCTGTTTTATTTTCATTCCATCATCTAAATTATTCATCAATGGCTATTCTACTATGATATACGAAAGCAGTATGTAATACATGTAAATACTATGGCCCGCGATGGTAAGTTTTTCGAATGAGGATTTATTAACCCAAATTTTCTTTAAAACATATATAATAGCATCTGCTGTTTATACAAAAAGTCTATCCAGAACTGAAACAGATATATTGAAGAAATGATTGTTTATCTCCATGATCAAAACTCGATTGATATCATTTTACATATATAATATATAAAAAACATATACATGCGGTGTCGGGTCAAACAAGATATACAAAAAACAAGAAATATCTTTAAAAAAGATACTCGGCCGTGGTAACCAGTTTGATATTTAGTGTCTAAATGGTTTAACATGTAATAGATTTTGTTGTTGGTTTAATAGTTGTGTAATTCCTGTGTCAGTGCAGCTCTCTGAAATACCACGGATCCAAATAATTTGTACAATCTTGGTAGACACTTAAAGACTTAAAAACATCTGCGCATTAGACTTCGTTTCGCGGGCTACAAAACGTTTTTTTTTTAATATAGGATCTGTCAGGGTCGAACAATCAATTCCGAAATCTATGTTTCCTATTTTTTAGCGTTCTACTCTTTCAGTTTACCTTAAAAAGGTTCAGTGTCTTATTACTCGGGACAAATCATTCGCAGGGGAAGAAAACTTCATTTTTTAAAACAAACAGAGATCTAAAGAACTCGTTTCCGCAACTCCTTTCTTTTCTTTTGACTAATTCTACAATGACCAATGGGAATTTAGCAAAGTATACAATAACCAATAAAAAAGCCGAATTTTATTCCGCTTCACTACTGTGTGTTTCACAGATAGTCAGGGTGAAAATAAACGGCCTGGCGGCCGAAAAATCTGACTATTTATTAATTTCACAGTACATACCCATCTTTTGAAATCTCAGTTGACCCTAATTCATATATCATCAAAGGTGAATCTGTTTCATATTCGTGAGTTAATTATTTAAAGAATCTAGTGGTACATGTAGCGGACATGACTACGAATCCGAAGGTTGTAGGTTAATAAATCAGTTTTGCATATAAAGTGTAAACATATGATAAAGATCGACAGAAAGTGTACATAGAAAATTGGTGTAAAATTGCTCAGCAAAAAATTATATAGTTTATTATCTGCAAATATCGGACATGTTTACATGCTTGATGAACTTAATGCAATATGCTTCGGTAGATTGATGTCTTGAGTGTGACTTCGAATGATCCTCTAATATCATTGTTGTTGCTGTTGTTGTTATGTTGCTGTTGTTGCTTTTGAAAATCATAACTGACTCGGTCATTAATATTGGAGATATACGCGTCAGGCATGCTCTGCTGGTCATCTCAGGCAGCCTGTATCCAATATAGGAACCATCGAGAAGGATTGGTATACGTTATTTGAACGTCTTTCCCGATAGATGTGACAAGAAATAAACAATATTAATTACCTGTAACTATTCTAGAGACGTTGAAAAGACAATGTTGCATTAATGTGTGGTATTTTAATAGTGAATGGGTGGAGTAGGTAAATAGTTTGGTACCATACTCCATGGAAGCCTACAAATGCATCCAAACAAGTGCACTGAATGAGGCTAATTCAAACCTGCAGCGTTCTAAAATTACTTCGGACAGGCCTAATGGTAGACAAAGACATTTTCAAAATTGAAAATGTAAACGCGCTCAGAGAGACTATAAAACAGTTTAACAAGATTGACATGGAAGAATTAAATCACGTGAATAGCGGAAATGTTGGGTGCTAAGTTCCTTTCTTACTCTTTAATTACTTCACCGAGATCTTTTTTTTTTCTTAAGTGCTTAAGTACCTACCTGTCGTTATAATCGATTATTTATAATAATTTCATAAGTTAAAGTTAATTTAATTTTTTTTTAGTTGTAATCTTTAAATATATAGATATTGTAGGAAACTAGATATTGTGTAGATAAATCTGATGGTCATATATAACCAGGAAATGCGTAAGTGTAATCTGTGATGAAACTTTAATAAGAGACATATATACGTTTGAAATTCAAAACAGATTAATAGCATTATAATATAGATGTGACGTAGATATGTATTAAATAAGTAACTGACAAGTAATAACAAGGGTCAGGATTGCCACAAAATACACCCATCATAGTATGGGGACTCTCAGATATAGCTCAGAGAAACAAGCAACTGTCCATAAATAAGCAAAATAATTCCAAAATCCCATTAGTTAATGAATGTTAATCATAAAAAAAAATGTTGATACATTTCCATTAATTAACTGCAAGATCTGACAACACCTCATAGGGTCTAAGGACTAGGGACAAGCAAATTTTCAAGTATGTTGTGTACATCAAGGGCCATAACTTCAAAGTCATTCACATGATAATGCTGGATATCGAACTCAGCCAAGATATTATGGCAATGCACATGTGTGGAAAGTTTGAAGAGGATTGGGCAAACAATATTGAAGTTAGAGCCCAGACAATCACAATATCAAGTATTTTGTGTACATCAAGGGCCATAACTTCTAAGTCATTCACGCAATAATGCTGAATATCGAACTCATCCGCGATTTTATGGCCATGCACATGTGTGGAAAGTTTGAAAAGGATTGGTCTAACGGTATTGAAGTTAGAGCCCAGACAATCACAATTTCAAGTATTTTGTGTACGTCAAGGGCCATAACTTCTAAGTCATTCACGCGATAATGCTGGATATTGAACTCATCCGCGATATTATGGCCATGCACATGTGTGAAAACTTTGAAAAGAAATGGGCAAACTGTATTGAAGTTAGAGCCCAGACAATCACAATTTCAAGTATTTTGTGTACGTCAAGGGCCATAACTTCTAAGTCATTCACGCCATAATGCTGGATATCGAACTCATCCGTGATATTATGGCCACGCACATGTGTGAAAAGTTTGAAAAGGATTGGACTAACGGTATTGAAGTTAGAGCCCGGACAATCACAATTTCAAGTATTTTGTGTACGTCAAGGGCCATAACTTCAAAGTCATTCACATGATAATGCTGGATATCGAACTCAGCCAAGATATTATGGCAATGCACATGTGTGGAAAGTTTGAAGAGGATTGGGCAAACAATATTGAAGTTAGAGCCCAGACAATCACAATATCAAGTATTTTGTGTACATCAAGGGCCATAACTTCTAAGTCATTCACGCGATAATGCTGGATATCGAACTCAGCCAAGATATTATGGCAATGCACATGTGTGAAAAGTTTGAAGAGGATTGGGCAAACGGTATTGAAGTTAGAGCCCGGACAATCACAATTTCAAGTATTTTGTGTACGTCAAGGGCCATAACTTCAAAGTCATTCACATGATAATGCTGGATATCGAACTCAGCCAAGATATTATGGCAATGCACATGTGTGGAAAGTTTGAAGAGGATTGGGCAAACAATATTGAAGTTAGAGCCCAGACAATCACAATATCAAGTATTTTGTGTACATCAAGGGCCATAACTTCTAAGTCATTCACGCAATAATGCTGAATATCGAACTCATCCGCGATTTTATGGCCATGCACATGTGTGGAAAGTTTGAAAAGGATTGGTCTAACGGTATTGAAGTTAGAGCCCAGACAATCACAATTTCAAGTATTTTGTGTACGTCAAGGGCCATAACTTCTAAGTCATTCACGCGATAATGCTGGATATTGAACTCATCCGCGATATTATGGCCATGCACATGTGTGAAAACTTTGAAAAGAAATGGGCAAACTGTATTGAAGTTAGAGCCCAGACAATCACAATTTCAAGTATTTTGTGTACGTCAAGGGCCATAACTTCTAAGTCATTCACGCCATAATGCTGGATATCGAACTCATCCGTGATATTATGGCCACGCACATGTGTGAAAAGTTTGAAAAGGATTGGACTAACGGTATTGAAGTTAGAGCCCGGACAATCACAATTTCAAGTATTTTGTGTACGTCAAGGGCCATAACTTCAAAGTCATTCACATGATAATGCTGGATATCGAACTCAGCCAAGATTTATGGCAATGCACATGTGTGGAAAGTTTGAAGAGGATTGGGCAAACAATATTGAAGTTAGAGCCCAGACAATCACAATATCAAGTATTTTGTGTACATCAAGGGCCATAACTTCTAAGTCATTCACGCAATAATGCTGAATATCGAACTCATCCGCGATTTTATGGCCATGCACATGTGTGGAAAGTTTGAAAAGTATTGGCAACGGTATTGAAGTTAGAGCCCGACAATCACAATTTCAAGTATTTTGTGTACGTCAAGGGCCATAACTTCTAAGTCATTCACGCGATAATGCTGGATATTGAACTCATCCAAGATATTATGGCAATGCACATGTGTGAAAACTTTGAAAAGAAATGGGCAAACTGTATTGAAGTTAGAGCCCGGACAATCACAATTTCAAGTATTTTGTGTACGTCAAGGGCCATAACTTTTAAGTCTTTCACGCGATAATGCTGGATATCGAACTCATCCGTGATATTATGGCCATGCACATGTGTGAAAAGTTTGAAAAGGATTGGGCTAACGGTATTGAAGTTAGAGCCCAGACAATCACAATTTCAAGTATTTTGTGTACGTCAAGGGCCATAACTTCTAAGTCATTCACGCGATAATGCTGGATATTGAACTCATCCGCGATATTATGGCCATGCACATGTGTGAAAACTTTGAAAAGAAATGGGCAAACTGTATTGAAGTTAGAGCCCAGACAATCACAATTTCAAGTATTTTGTGTACGTCAAGGGCCATAACTTCTAAGTCATTCACGCGATAATGCTGGATATCGAACTCATCCGTGATATTATGGCCAGCACATGTGTGAAAGTTTGAAAGGATTGGCAAACAGTATTGAAGTTAGTGCCCGGACAATCACAATTTCAAGTATTTTGTGTACGTCAAGGGCCATAACTTCAAAGTCATTCACATGATAATGCTGGATATCGAACTTAGCCAAGATATTATGGCAATGCACATGTGTGGAAAGTTTGAAGAGGATTGGGCAAACAATATTGAAGTTAGAGCCCAGACAATCACAATATCAAGTATTTTGTGTACATCAAGGGCCATAACTTCTAAGTCATTCACGCAATAATGCTGAATATCGAACTCATCCGCGATTTTATGGCCATGCACATGTGTGGAAAGTTTGAAAAGGATTGGTCTAACGGTATTGAAGTTAGAGCCCAGACAATCACAATTTCAAGTATTTTGTGTACGTCAAGGGCCACTTGATATTGAACTCATCTAAGATATTATGGCCATGCACATGTGTGAAAACTTTGAAAAGAAATGGGCAAACTGTATTGAAGTTAGAGCCCGGACAATCACAATTTCAAGTATTTTGTGTACGTCAAGGGCCATAACTTTTAAGTCTTTCACGCGATAATGCTGGATATCGAACTCATCCGTGATATTATGGCCATGCACATGTGTGGAAAGTTTGAAACGGATTGGGCAAACGGTATTGAAGTTAGAGCCCGGACAACAAATGTTCCACGCCCGCCCGCCGTGAGTGTTCACATAATACGCCCCATCTTAAGATGGGCGTATAATAATAATTCATTTTATGTCAGCAATCTAAATAAATGTGATATACATATATTCTTGTCGCTTATCTTTACTTTGTAAATATAGATACAATCTAAAATTAACATCAAAATTTTAATTTTTACAGACCGCGACATAGAGAAGTATTCGGTTTGCATTCTCATTTTGTTTTTGTGTGCGAGCGTGTGTGTGTCTGTGTGTATAATTCGAATGAGTAACCCGTCAACCGACTTGCGTGTAGAATATAAATATTAGAAAACAACAACAGCAGATGGTGTACATATAAAATCTGTGTAAAATCACTCACTAGACAGTATATAATATGCGCAAATATTTGGTTAGCTAAATACATGTACAACATAGTTGTATAAAGTCGATAGATGGGTTTCATGCGCTTGACTTTAAATGTTGCGTTGGTACACTTTAATGTTTTGAAACTCAATAATGATCCAGCAAGTAATATATGAAATATTTGTGCAAACTCTGTTGTTAACGCGTTAATAGATGTAGTCCGGGCTACCAGACATAACAAGAAATGATTTTAACAAACTTTGCTTTAATGTACGACCTTTCCTCTCTCTCTCTCTCTCTCTCTCCTTTGTAGTCAATAAAAGTTATTCTATTAAATACACATGTTTTAAACAAAGGAAAATAACTATAAAATAGATTAAACACTCAAAGACATCTCAAGGTATTAATAACTCTATTCTGTAACATTTCATACAAGTTATGAAAACAAACTATCCAAACAACACATTTTTAACATGCCCTTAAATAGCATTATAAATGCAATTTTCATGACTGCATTGTACCAAGGAAAATCTTTCTTTTTTCACCTTTTGAAAAACAGAAATTGATAGAAAATTAGCATATCTCCAGTGGGCTACTAGTTGATAGCAGGTTCTAAACCGTACCTTTAACAATGGAATGCCAAACATGTACAAGTTCATGAAAAACTAAGAAGCAAGTAGTATCATACCACAACCATTATCACTATCCTGAAATCGTATCATACTGTCATGAAACTTAATTTTAAGGGAAAATCGGAGGAATATGACCGAAGCACTAAATGGTAAATAGTCACAAAACGTTCAACACTCAATAGGCATTGTTTGCTTGATCTTGTATCACTTTTTGAAAATTAAAAACCTTTTTTTTTTGTAAAAACTAGAATAATCATTGATCACATTCATGATATTTTTATAGAAATAGAATTAAACTTACTAAACAACGTTTACGACAAAATTGCATGGTTAATAATAAAATATATGTAATAATTTAAGGAAACAAATGATACAGTTCATAACTGAATAAATATATATGGACCAACCTTGCAAATGACTGCAAAAGTCTGACTGATGTATGACTAATCCGAAAGAGCTTTATTTTGTTTCAACTACGTGTATTGCATTTTAAATAAGCCATGAAAATATTTTTCTTTCAGTTTTCTTCGCTTAACCGTTCGTGATATGCGTTATGTTTATTCTTTTTACTGCACAATGTAAATCACTCTTTAAGATAGACAAATACTATTAATACATCTTCATCAATCTTCTGTTATGGAAAACAGGATTGAAGAACTTAAGAATTACATCTTAATATCCACCCCTATTGTCATTTCTTTCACGTATTATAAATCACGCATACTTGTATGGGATTGGCGAGAGTTAATATGGCTAGAAACAAATTGATTGAATTATAATGTCAGTTATGTATAGTATTTATTAAAACACCAGAAAACGCACTCCAGTGTCTTTCCGATGTTGCACGAAAAGATGCCCTACTCTTGAGCTTAACCCATGCTGTGTCGCCTGTTTCCATGGGAGCAACAGCGTCTGCTGTGTTACAAATGCTGTAACTGCCGTCCCCGGTATCTCCAGTACCATATAACTTTTCGTTAACTATGATGTCGTAATAGCCGTAACTCGCTCCAATAGTGCAGAGTTGTACGGTAAATAGGTACACCCCAGGTACGGGTGCAGTGAACACCCCAGTCTCGTTATTGTACACGCTGCCCACGTTTAGAACTGTTGTTGGGAAGATGAGGGCCTTACCTACGACAACAGATTTCAAATCTTTGGCCTTGAATGCAACGGTTGGGGTCCTTTGAAGTGCTGACAAAAGAATGATACACATACATTGTAATGAGTAAAACGGCTTGACAAGAAATAAGCATACGCCTGAGACCACGGTAGCAGTGTACCGGGGAATCATCGCACTGATTACCATAAAAAGCAAATATTTTAATTTCATTTTTGATACAAAAAAGAAATAAAACAATTATTATGACATAAAATGATAATACAAATTTATATACAGTCAATTATAATTACGAGTATATATTAATTTATATGCATATTCTCTCCGAAATACAATGTACAAAAGGGAGAAGAGATAAACAGCATTTTAGATGTGTGCACCTTTAGTTTTATAAGGTATGCTGTATAGGACCCAATATGTTTGATCAAATGAAATTGATTAAAGTAACAATGCATCATTTAATCGATTAGTGCATCTTATGTAATGGTAACGATGAAGAAAATGTAAAATTGCATGTAATCATTACTTGTTATGGATTAGTATAGATAATCATGTAGAAATATGACGTCTTCAGATGATTTTTTGTGACTATTGTGTAAAATCGCTCGTATACTAATGACAAAAATCCTATTTATTAGATTTTATAATCGCAAAACGACTTAATATATAAATTTCGATAATCGTCCTAAGCAATTGAAATGTAGACGTCATTTGAACTGAATCACTTGAGAACCTTCTACTTATATCTAATAAAAACTTTCGATGAAATTTCTGTATTCGTTATGACCATTTTACAACATTTTATCATAATACATCTTTGTATTTTTGTTTCTTTGAACAGAACAATAGGTATATACATACATGTTTTTTGAGAAGCAAACGCTCAGTTCAGAGAGTTTACTTTGATGTCAGATTAATGTACCATCAAAACTTTGATAATGACGGTGATACTTTCAAAGATTAAAATATCTTTGCATGAACATACTACATAGTAGTCTCTCGTTATATCCCAGGTTATATGAGAAAACATCTAAATATTACCCGATGTACTTAAAAATCATATCAAAAATATATTACCCGATGTACTTAAAAATCATATCAAAAATGTATTATTACGATGTATGTACAAACTAGTTGGCGGCCATTTTTTAAATTTGCTATATCCCTTTCGGAAAGAGTATTCATTCCCTGCTGGGTTTTGATCACACATGATATTAACGTCGAAGCAAGGGTATTTTTTAGACATACCAAGGCCTATACTGAACCTACTATGTATAACATGTAAATGTAAAGTTCATATTTGATATATAATTTTATACTCACATATGACGCTTTGTCAATTTGGTCCCAGAAGGATATTTAAAAAAAACGAAAGTGGGACACTGACTGTCATCATTCCATAAGATTGAAAGTTACTCAGTTTTATCATTATGATATGATACAGATACGTAGTATTATAAGTGATATAGATATAGTGTAATATATGACGACATACTAGAACCAAAGTAATACTTTGCTCTCGTTTATTAGTATCGTGATTACAAAATTAAGGTTGCACGTCAAGATATTCTCCACGTATTTTTCTGAGGAACTTGAAATATATTTCGTTTTCAGCAGCACGATATCGACTGTGTACGTACCTTGAGTAATGTCAGTTTTAATCTCCGATTTCAGCGATTCTTTCCTGTCTTCAAAATAAGAATCCGTCCTTTCCTGCAAGTCAGAACATTCTTTTGTGACACTGTCTTTAATGTTGTTGATTGTCCTAATATCTTCTTTCATGGCATTCAGATCAGCATCAATTTTCTCCTGCAATGTGATCATCTTCTCTTCCCATTGTCCAAAGGAGAATTCCATGCGAACGAGTTTAGCTAAAATCTGCTCTTCGTAATGAAATCGAGAACACACGGGTTCAGATTTGCATAAATTAAACAAGGAACTTGTCAGAATGACAAGAAAACACATAACTGTCCTCATATTGGAGACGTAAAGGAAGAGATGTCTGACTTCATGAAATCAACCACAGACAATGAATGTTTCTTCTTTTATGAACCTCTATCCACGAGTTGGAAGTCTACCAGCTATGATTAAGTATGATAGTATTTACAGAGATGATTTTGTTTCAGTGGGACTATAATCTTAGACTAAATGAGCCTACGCCCGGTCATTCTACGCCTCTGGGATTCAGATTTGATTCAGACTGATGGTGAAACACTTTGGAAACTTCTACCCGGGTATCTCTGTGTACTTGAGGTCTTCCTCCACCTGTAATTAGCTGGACGTCGCTATATGATTGAAATACTATCGCAGCGACGGTAAACCCCAATACAACAACAACAACACTTTGGAAACAATAGGATGCAGCTTTTTTTTTCAATTTAGTATTTGTTGTCGAAATTCCGCCCTTGAAATGAGAGGTTTTGAGAAATCTCAACAGGTCTGAAAAGGTTTTCTCGTATCAAAAACGTGAACAAATCTATCCCCAGAGCGCTAGTATCTCCATTATGTCAGAATATTGTCAGGGATTGTTGTATAAATTCTTTCAAATCTGTCCCCTTGATCCATCCTTGGGCAAGGTGTGTAGGCAAAGGGATTTAGTTATAAGCTATATAAGTTTTAAGTCTGAAAATATAATCAGCATTTCACAATGATTTATATTTGTACGTCAATAACATGTGTGATAATGAATCAAATGACAGACAGGCAATTAATCAAAGCATGTCAGACACAAGCCTTGGTGAAATTCAGACTAAACAAGACACCTGAGGGTTGGGATATCTCCATCTTCGATCTAGTCCTGTGTTTTATTTTTCTCACATTAAATTGGTGTAGAGATGCCAGATACGACAAACTCTTGATCGGAGTTCATATATTTATTGGATATTATATATTGAAACCTGGAAAGAAATAAGACAATATCTTAGAGTAAACTCCACAATATCAGGATCAATATAAATATGCAAAGGATATTTCAGAATACATTTCATTATCATCATTATTATTTTTAAAATACATTTCTATTGATTTTAAATAATACTGAATAAAAATATATTATTAAGTTGAAAAAGAGAAAGGTAAATCATCACTCACCAGACACATTTTAGCAGACAGCATTAATACATACTAAGGTTCAAACCAAGAACCAAGAGTTGACTGTAAGAGTCCTCGTGAGAGAGAGATGGAAGTCTGTGTATTGTGAAGATGGGAGTGTTAGTATATATAGGGATGGGGGTACTCACTCACTCGCAGTTAATAAAAACATCTGTGAGCAGAATATGTCAACTGGGTATTGACATGCAGAAAATACCAATTTCACAATATTCCTGCCTGTCACACAGTGACCATTCCTAACCTGACAGGCGTCATGCCACATGGCACTAAGCACTGGTCAGCTGAATGCTCAAGCATATCATGACTACTAAATAAACATTATTATAATTGACCTGTCTACTAAGCTCTGGTCAGCGGAATACTCAAACATCATGACCACTATATAAACATACTATTATTATAATTGACCTGTCTACATTGATATAAATAGATGTTTAATCTAATGAATATATAACTTTACATAAAGAGAACTGAAAGAAATATCGTCTATGTACGCTCTCACCTCCACGGAAAATAAGATGGATGATATTAGATTAAGTTTGCTGACTGGTTTTGTGTCATAACTGAATTTTTCATTTACTTGAAAGAAAATGATTTTCTCATGAAATAAGTAATATAACAAAAATAGATAGATTTGTTTAAACTACAATAATTTATCCTTTTTTTTATTGATTAGAATTTGCTGGATGTATAATTCAATACCACTGTGTGTTTAGTTATTCATTATTAGCTATTCAACGATAAACATGAGAACATGCCATCAAACGATGTATACACAACTTATGATAAATTAAATTAAGTTATATTGACTTTATTTCTTGGCTGTTGTACGATGATACTTTAGAGTATCAAAAGGTACTCAATATATCCCCCTTAGCGACGGTAAGTTTTTCGAATGAGGATTTATTTACATAACTTTGTTAAATACACTAATAACTATACACAGAAACAGTAAATGTTGTTTTATACAGAAATTCTATCCTCAGATGAAACGCATACAGTGAGTGATTTAGATATAAGAATATTCGATCATAAATCGCTCCGATCAAAATCGATCGATATCTGATTACTTTTAATTATATATGGTAGCATAACTTGTGGTGTCGGGTCAAACGTAAATGGACAAGTCCGACTACTAAAGAAAATTTCAAAGTAGCATCATTTCTTACTTATGGACACAATCTTTTTCTTTTAAGCATCGAAGTTTTTGGCTTCATATATGGAAACCCTTGACTGTCTTAAATATGTAGATAATGCATATTGTTGATTCATAAGCACAATATATTAAATGACAACGTGCTTATACAGAGCAATTACAGCAATTAAAGTCGATTCGGCATTATATAAAGTGAAAATATCAACATATATAACAACTATGTCCTTATGTAGAGTCATTACAATTATAATTATATTGAATCATTTTGGCGATATATGTTGTTCGCCTGCCTTAATATGGAGTGAAAACGTACGTATGTTGGGTGACACTGTCATTTTGTTGTGTGGTAACGTCTTTATATAGTTAGGGTAATTTATAGCGGGTTCATTTTACAAATGCACCGTTGAGAAAGCGTCCCCTAGTCAAAACTTACCCTAGTGAAATCGTCACCAATTTGGTTAAAACATCCAGTATTTCCTATTAAATCGTCCCAAATCCCAAATATGTAGTTTAAACACCCACTTTTAACTATTCCATCTTCTTGCTATTTTCTTTTATTACTTTTATCATTCTTAATCGACTCCGTAAGTTTCTGTAGCTTCTCAACATAAGGACATAGTCACTTAATATATTGATATTTTCACTTCATACAATGCAAAATCGGCTATCCATATTGTTGCAGGACAAAGTCACTCAATATATTGAGTAACTTCATATAATGCTAAATCGACTCTATATAATGCTGTTACGTCTCTACATAAGAACAGCACTCAAATATGAATTTCACTTAACAAATATTGCTGTAACGTTCACTAAGACATGCTTTACATAAGAACATAGCCACAATTTTTGCATTTTAACTTTAATTAATGATTAATCAATTCTAGATATCGTTGCTGGACTTAGTCAATTAATATATTGACATTTTAATTTCATATTATGCTAAATCGACTCTATATATTGCTGTAATTCCTACATAAGATAAAGTCACTCAATATATTGACATTTTCACTTCATATAATGCTAAATAGACTCATTAAATGATTGAACAACCAGGTCTAGGGGTACTAAGAGAAATTAATTTCTACATTTCATAACTACAGCTCCAACTAAAAATATACATATTATAAATATCAACAATTTTTTTTGCGCATGTGATCATTAATACATAATAAATCATAATCATTGTCCAGGCCAAGCGCATTACACAGTAAATTAATATAACTTAATATAACCAATATGTCTGAATGAATGATTGTTTGAATATATCGTCCAGTTCATCAAAGTAGGACTAGGGTAGGTTAATAGTTACATAAATGGGTATAGTAATATATATATATACATGTAGTTCATAAGAAAATCAACATAGTTTTTGTTAGTTTTAACATTGACTGAAAGATACCGTCAATATATCTCATGTAACAACCCAAGCACCAATCGACAAACAATTTGATTGATTCAGCGCTCATACCTATTTGATAACAGAAAGATTCCCCTCTACTCCTATAGGTGTGATTTGAAATCTGATCTGGACTAAATCCAGCCTGTCTTAGATAAGAGTGGACCCTGCTATGAAATAATTTGCCATTCGACCAAAAAACGAAGGCAGGGTCGTCTAAACTGGAAATGGCTGTAAGACCGAAACAATGACCGCGACTGGAACTGATTCGTTTTGCTCCGATGCAAAATAAAGAAGACCCTCCTGGCAAAAATTTAACATCGCGCCACCGAAGGTGTTTGTCAGTTAGATATTTGTCTCGCATGATATTACTTTACGTAACAAAAAAAAACAAAAAACAAAAAAAGAAAGAAAAACATGCACAGGCTGATAGCCCAGACTGTGACGTCTAGTCAAATTTTGACAGCAATTTTCGTAGCAAGCATGGAGTGATTGACCTTTTCCTGTTAACACTGTCCTTAATGCATCATCCGCTACCCTTGGGGGTGCAGTTCAAAGCAAAGTCATTTAACATCGGGTTAGGCAATCCCCATGCGGCATGCAAGAGGCGAACGATATTTTAGTATTACTTAATAGAACTAAATTTCATCTTTAGCGCAAAGTAAGCAGCATAACGATATAACGTGCTTGACGAAGCTGGAACTGCTGAATAACCCATTTTTCTGCAATAGTTAATATTAGTTTCTATTAGTTTTGTAAGCTTTCTATGTGTTGTTAGCAAGAGTGCAATTCAAGCACTGCTTAGCTGCAGTGTCACGTTCCATCTCAAAGGATCCTAAAGTAACACAAAACAGTACCCTGCGTTATTTATATGAAGTATAAGTCTGTCGGCCCGTTTTTTTTGTTTTGTTTTTTTTTTTTTTTCATGGACGTTATACACTATAAAGAAAGGAACAAAATTTATTGTTATATATCGAATATACAAACTTACAATCAAAAAGACTAAATTATCTAAAAAAAGTAAAAACAAAATAAATCACAAAATTTGTCACTTAATTTTCATATATATTAATTTATATGTATATTCTCTATGAACATAAAATGGAGAGCATATAAACAACATTTAAATATTTGCACTTAAGGTTGTATAGCTCACTTCATGTGTGATCAAATGAAATAAAGGGAAGATACCTGTAATGGTTCCGCTACATTTCGGACTACCAGCCTCTACCAAGATAATAAATGTACCCTAATGAAACATTAGGAAACCTTGGTTATCTCCGTGAAAGGCCATGAGGTCTGAAACGTAGCGGAACCATTACAGGCATTTTACCTAATTACATTAACACTGCTTCATTGAATCGATATGTACACATTGTGATATCGAAACGATAAATTTGTAGAAATATTGCGTCTACAAATGTTAATGTTGTTTTTGTTGTTGTTGTTTGTTTTTGTTTTTTTGTTGTTTTTTTTTTGGGGGGGGGTGATACTTGTATCCCTCTGGGAACACATCGTAATTATAAGATTCATATCACAAAGAGACGGTAATTTCGATAACGATCTTGGCAATTTAAATGTACACGTCATTAAACTGAATAACTTGAGAACATACTTCTTATACCTAGCAAAACTTTCGATGAAATTACTCTTTTCGTTAAAGACATTTTATCATAATACATTCAATT
This sequence comes from Solen grandis, assembly GCA_021229015.1. Classification (NCBI taxonomy): domain Eukaryota; kingdom Metazoa; phylum Mollusca; class Bivalvia; order Adapedonta; family Solenidae; genus Solen; species Solen grandis. Next base: position 3,350,528 of record CM037795.1, read on the forward strand.
TTTGTTTAATATAATAATACACCAGGTATATACATGTTTTGAGAAGCACCCTTTTAGTTCAGGTAGTTTACTTTGCTTTGGTGGCGATTTTATATGATGAACTTTCAATGATTAAAATATCTTTGTATGAACATACTACATAAAATGAGAACTCAGCTTATTATTAACCGATGTATTTATGAATAGAAAATATACTACTATGATGTATGTACAAACTATATTGCGGCCACTTTTAACATTATTACATCCCTGCCGTTTGTAGTATTCATTCCCTCCTGGGTTTTGGTCACACATGAAAATAACGTCTAATTACGGGCACTATTTAGACATACCAAGGCCCATATTAACCTTAGTCTGTATAAAATGTAAATTTTAAGTTCATGTTTGATGTGCAGTTTTTCACTCACATTTGACGCTTTATCAATACGGTCTCGGGAGAATATTTTAAAAACAAACTGGGGACACTGACTGTCATCATTCCATAAATTTGAAAGAAATTAATATATATCATTATTATATGATACAAATAAGTGTTTTTATTAGTGATATAAATATAGTGAGATCTGGGACGACACACTAGAGCAAAAGTGTTAACTTGTTATCGTTTATTAGTATCGTATTTATAAAATTAAGGTGTCACAGCGCTATTTTCTCGACGTATTTTTCTGAGGAACATGAAATCTATTTCATTTCAGAAATACGATAGCGTGTGTGTACGTAATCTGAGTAATGTCAGTTTTAATATCCGATTTCAGCGATTGCTTCCTGTCTTCATAATCCGTCCTTCCTTCAAATCGGGAAATTCTTTTGTGAAAAATGACTAAATGAGCCACTGCCCAAATGAAGCAAGTAGTATTATATCACAACCATTATCACTATCCTGACATCGTATCATACTGTCATGAAACTTAATTTTAAGTGAAAATCGGAGGAACATGACCGAAGCACTAAATGGTAAGTAGTCACAAAACGTTCAACACTCAATATGCATTGTTGGCTAGATCTTGTATCACATTTTGAAAGGGCGAACATTCTTATTGTGGAAATTAAGCTTCAACTTTACTTATTGTTGTTTTTCAGTTATGACTAAATCACTTGCTATCACAAACAAGCCCATTTTTTCCTTTTGTAAAAACTAGAATAATCATTGATCACATTCATGATATTTTTATAGAAATAGAATTGAAACATACTAAACAACCGTTGTACGATCAAAATTGCATGGCTTATAAATAATAAAATACATGTAATAATTTTAGGAAACAAATGATACAGTTAATAACTGAATAAATATATATGGACCAACCTTGCAAATAACTGCAAAAGTCTAATTGATATATGATTAATCCGAAAGAGCGTTATTTTGTTTCAGCTACGTGTATTGCATTTTAAATAAGCCATGAAAATATTTTTGTTTCAGTTTTCTTCGCTAAACCGTTCGTGATATGCGTTATGTTTATTCTTTTTACTGCACACTGTAAATCACTCTTTAAGATAAACAAATACTATTAATGCATCTTCATCAATCTTCAGTTATGGAAAACAAGTTTGGTCATTGTGGATTGAAGAACATAAGAATTACATTTTAATACCCACCCCTTTTGTCATTTCTTTCACGTCTAATAAATCACGCATACTTGTATGTGATTGGCGAGAGTTAATGTGGCTAAAACAAATTGATTGAATGATTATGTCAGTTATGTATAGTATTTATTAAAACACCGGAAAATGAACACCAGTGTGTTTCCGATCTTGCCTGAAATGATGTCAAAGTCTTGAGCTTAACCCATGCTGTGTCGCCTCTTTCCATGGAAGCAATAGCGTCTGCTGTATTACAAATGCTGTAACTGCTGTCCCCGATATCTCCAGTACCATATACTTTTTCGTTAACAATGATGTCGTAATAGCTGTAACCCTTTCGAGGAGTGCAGAGCTGTACGGTAAATAGATACATTCCCGGTAAGGGTGCAGTAAACACCCCAGTCTCGTTATTGTACACGTTACCCACGTCTAGAACTGTTGTCGTGAAGATGATGGCCTTACCTACGACAACAGATTTCAAATGTTTGGCCTTGAATGCAACGGGTGCAGTTCTTTGAAGCGCTGAAAAAAGAATGACACACGTACATTTTAATGAGTAAAACGGCTTGACAAGAAATAAGTATACACCTGAGACCACGGTAGCATCGCACTGATTACCTTAAAAAGCAAATATATCTACTTCATTTTTGATATTATACAAAATAGAAATAAAACAATTAATATGACATAAAATGATGATACAAATTTATATACAGTCAATTATAATTACAAGTATATATTAATTTATATACACATTCTCTCCGAAATACAATAAAAAAAATAAAGAAGAGATAAGCAACATTTAGATGTTTGCACCTTTAGTTTTATAAGGTATGCTGTATAGGACCCAACATGTTGATCTAATGAAATTTATTAAAGTAACAATGCATCATTGAATCGATTAGTTCATCTTATGTAATGGTAACGATGAAGAAAATATAAAATTACATGTAATCATTACTTGTTATGGATTAGTATAGATAATCATGTAGAAATATAACGTCTTCAGATGATTTTTTTTGTGATTATTGTATAAAAACGCTCGTATACTAAAGACAAAAACATCCTATTTATTAGATTTATTTATCGCAAAACGACTTAATATATAAATTTCGATAATCGTCCTTGGTAATTGAAATGTAGACGTCATTTTTACTAACCTTCTACTTATATCTAATAAAAACTTTCGATGAAATTTCTGTTCTCGTTATTGACATTTTACATTTTATCATAATAAATCTTTGTATTTTTGTTTCATTGAATAGAACAATAGGTATATACATACATGTATTTTGAGAAGCAAATTTTTATTTCAGTTTACATTGATGTCAGATTAATGTACCATCAAAACTTTGCTCTGACGGTGATACTTTCAAAGATTAAAATATCTTTACATGAACATACTACATAGTACTCTCACGTTATATCGCAGGTTATATGAGAAAACATCTAAATATTACAAGATGTACTTATAAATCATATCAAAAATGTATGATTACGATGAATGTACAAACTATTTGGCGGCCATTTTTTAACATTTTTGCTATATCCGTTTCCACAGGAGTATTCATTCCCTGCTGGGTTTTGATCACACATGATATTAACGTCAAAGCACGGACATTTTTAGACATACCAAGATCCATACTGAACTTACTATGTATAACATGTAAATGTAAAGTTCGTAATTGATATATAATTGATATATAATTTTATACTCACATATGACGCTTTATCAATACGGTCCCAGAAAAATATTTAAAAAAAAAAAACGAACCAGGGATATTGACTGTCATCATTCCATAAGATTGAAAGCAAATCAGTTTTATCATTGTTATATGATACAGATACGTAGTATTATAAGTGATATAAATATAGTGTAATGTATGACGACACACTGGAACCAAAGTGTAAACTTGCTGTCGTTTGTTAGTATCGTAATAACAAAACTAAGGTGGCACGGCAAGATATTCTTAACGTATTTTCTGAGGAACTTGAAATCTATTTCGTTTTCAGCAGTACAAAATCGACTGTGAACGTACCTTGAGTAATGTCAGTTTTAATCTCCGATTTCAGCGATTCTTTCCTGTCTTCAAAATAGGAATCCGTCCTTTCCTGCATGTCAGAAAATTCTTTTGTGACACTATCTTTAATGCTGTTGATTGTCCTTATATCTTCTTTCATGGCATTCAGATCGGCTTCAATTTTCTCCTGCAATGTCATCATCTTCTCTTCCCATTGTCCAAAAGAGAATTCCATGCGAACGAGTTTAGCTAAAATCTGCTCTTCGTAATGGAACCGAGAACACAGAGGTTCAGATTTGCATAAATTAACCAAGGAACTTGTCAGAATGACAAGAAAACACATAACTGTCCTCATATTGGAGACGTAAAGGAAGAGATGTCTGACTTCATGAAATCAACCACAGACAATGAATGTGTCTTCTTTTATGAACCTGTATCTACAAGTTGGAAGTCTACCAACTATAATTAAATATGATTGTTTTTACAGAGATGATTTTGTTTCAGTTTTATTCCTTGTAGACTATTTTCTTAGACTAGAGCCCATTCCCGTTCATTCTACGCCTCTGGGATTCAGATTTTATTCAGACTGATGGTGAAACACTTTGGAAAGAATAGGATGCAGCTGGTTTTTCACTTTAGTATTCGTTGTCGAAAATCCTCCCTTGAAATGAGAGGTATTGAGAAATCTTAACAGGCCTGGAAGGTTTTCTCGTATCACAAAAGTGAACAATCTATCCCCCGAGCACCAGAATCTCCATTATGTCAGAATATTGTCAGGAATTGTTGTATAAATTCTTTCTCATCCGTCCCATTGATCCACCCCTGGGCAAGGTGTATAGGCAAAGGGATACAGTAATAAAGTATAAGTTATAAGTCTGAAAATATAATCAGCATTTCACAATGATTATATTTGTATGTCAATACATGTGTGATAATGATTCAAATGACAGACAGGCAATTAATCAAAGCATGTCAGACACAATCCTTTGTGAAATTCATACTTGAGAGTTGGGATATCTCCATCTTTGATCTCTTCCTTTTTTGTTTTTTGTTGGGGTTTTTTTCTGCCCCTGAATGTGATATTTTAGCACTTTTAGGTCATATTCAAGGGCAGATAACTCAAATAATGGCAAACAACACCTCAAAGATTTCAAAATCCATGGTCAAATTCACTGTCTCTGTACAAAATTTGTGTGAAATTATATGCAACAGATTTTTTTACTATAATCACTCATGCAAATATATATCAGTTTTCCTCAAACTACCTCCACCTTAAAAATGCAAATATATTTACAGTTTTAAACATAACAGAACTTCTTTAAGATCAATTGGTTTCAAATTTTAAATAATGATAAGTATCAGTAAGATTTATTTTGAGTTATCTGCCCTTGAATATGGCTTAAAAGTGCTAAATTATCACATTCAGGGGCAGATAACACAACAAGTAGGACGGTGACCCCCATATTTTCATAAAAATGTTTCTTATATGATTCTCTATAATAATGCAAAGTTTAAAAAAAATATATTGAAAAGTTAAAATTTTCCTTCTTTGTCTATATAGAAAATGTAGCCAACTGTCACATACGCTCTTAACAAGAACGTAGTCAATGATGGAATACAGTTTAAGCACAAAGTCTGAAAATATAATCGTCATTTCTCAATGATTTATATCTGCATGTCAATAACTTGTGTCATAATGAATCACATGACACTCGGGCAACTAATTAAATGCATGCTGTACACGACCTTGGTGAAATATCTACTTTGACAGGACACGTGAGGTTTTGGATATTTCCAAGTTTGATCTGATCCAGTGTTTTATTTTTTTTTCACTTTAAACTGATATAAATACATGCTTTTATGTTGATGTTTTTCAGTTTTAACTGATATCTTAAAAGTTTATGAGTTGTCGATGAATTTTCACAATAACTACGATCATCTATTTTAATTCAATATCATCGTATGTCTGTCTGTTTTATTTTCATTCCATCATCTAAATTATTCATCAGTGGCTATTCTACTATGATAGAAAGCAGTATGTAATACATGTAAATAGAATGGACCGCGATGGTAAGTTCGAATTAGGATTTATTAACCTAAATTTTCTTTAAAACACTAATACCTATATAAGAGCATCTGCTATTTATACAAAAAGTCTATCCAGAACTGAAACAGATATATTGAATGTATGATTGTTTATCTCCATGATCAAAACTCGACTGATATTAAGATACGTATATAATATATATAAAAAAAAACATATACATGCGGTGTCGGGTCAAACAAGATATACAAAATACAAGAAATATTTTTGAAAAAGATACTAGGCCGTGGTTACCAGTTTGATGATTAGTGTCTAAATGGTTTAACATGTAATAAATTTTTTGTTGGTTTAATAGTTGTGTAATTCCTGTGTCAGTGCAATTCTTTGAAATACCACGGATCCAAATAATTTGTACAATCTTGGTAGACACTTACAGACTGAAAACATCTGTATATTAGACTTCGTTTCGCGGGCTAACTGGATGTTACGTTTTTGTTTAATATAGGATCTGTCAGGGTCGAACAATCAATTCCGAAATCTATGTGTTTCCTATGTTTTAGCGTTCTACTCTTTCAGTTTACCTTAAAAAGGTGCAGTATTCGGGACAAATCGTTCGCAGGGGAAGAAAACTTTAACTTTTAAAACAAACAGATATCTAAAGAACCCGTTTCCGCAACTCCTTTCTTTTCTTTTGACTAATTCTACAATGACCTATGGGAATTAAGCAAAGTATATAAAAACCAGTGAAAAGCCTAATTTTATTCCGCTTCATTACTGTGTGTTTCACAGGAAGTCAGGGTGAAAATAAAAGGCCTAACGGCCAAAAAATCTGACTACTTATTAATTTCACAGTAAATACCCATCTTTTGAAATCTCAGTTGACCCTTATTCACATAGCAAAAAAAGTGAATCTGTTTCATATTTGTGAGTTAATTGTTTAAAGAATCTAGAGGTAGCGGACATGACTACGAATCCGAGGGTTGTAGGTTAATAAGTTAGTTTTGCATATAAAGTGTAAACATATGATAAAAATGGACAGAAAGTGTACATAGTAAATTGGTGTAAAATTGCTCAGTAAATAATTCTATAGTTCATTATCTGCAAATATCGGACATGTTTACATGTTTGATGAACTTAATGAAATATGCATCGGTAGATTGATGTCTTGCGTGTGACTTCGAATGATCCTCTAATACCATTGTTGTTGCTGTTGTTGTTTTGTTGTTGTTGCTTTTGAAAATCATAACTGATTCGGTCATTAATGTAGGAGATATATGCGCCAGGCATGCTCTGCTGGTCATCTCAGGCAGCCTGTATCCAATATAGGAACCATCGAGAAGGATTGGTATAAGTTATTTAAACGTCTTTCCCGATAGATGTGACAAGAAATAAACATTTATTACCTGTAACTATTCTAGGGATGTCGAAAAGTCAATGTTGCATTAATGTGTGGTATTTTAATAGTGAATGGGTGGAGTAGGTAAATAGTTTAGCACCATATTTCATGGAAGCCTTCGAATGCATCCAAACAAGTGCACTGAATGACTAGAGATAAGAGACTGATTCAAACCTGCAGCGTTCTAAAATTACTTTAAAAGGACAGGCCAAATGGTAGACAAAGACATCAATTGAAAATGTAAACGCGCTTAAAGAAACTATAAAACAGTTAAACAAGATTAGCATGGAAGAATTAAATCACGTGAATGTGCTAAGTTCCTTTCTTACTCTTTATTTACTTCACCGTGATCATTTTTTCTTTAATGCTTAAAGACGATTTCTAGATTTTCTTCCCTCCCATAGACTTTTTTATTTTTTTATATTTTGTAGAAATAAGTGTGAGAAATTCAAAAATGCAAAGAAAAAAAGGGGTCACCGAACTCGTTTTTGTGATATAGCTCAATTTCATAGATAGGTGTAGATGTCATTTCTGGAACTGATTCAGCATCAAATACAGTACATACTGATATGTACTAAATGTTGGATAAAAAGACAAAACATAACTGAGTACATTTTTTTTCACCTATAAAATTTAATATGATATTTATTTCATTGATATAAATGCTTATACAGTGTCTGTGATGGTATCTAGAATCAAAACTACATTTTATAGTGGCGGGCTAGTGTGAAAAATAGTCCCACAATTTCAACAAAATACAACAACTTTTCACACTAAATCTTCAATTACAAAAAAAACTGTTCCATAGAAATTTCCCAAATTTATATACATGTATATCATTGAATAATATCTACTGAAGACATACATATGTAAAAATAATGGGGTCACCGAGTTAGTTTCTTCACAAAATTACATTATGTGAACCACGACATTTGATAAAATATTCAAAAAAGTTGTCATTATCAGTAACCATCATAATGTAACTGCTATTGTTTTCTTATTTACAGTATTTTATCAATAATAGTGAAAAATCATTTTTAAAAAGATGTACTAGATCTATAAATACCAAATGATCACAAAATGAGATGCTCTCTGTGTCCTTGACCTTGTTTTTAAAGCTCAACCCGTGACAATTGGAAAAATGTCAATTTTTGCAAATTTTGACACATTATAGTTAATATCTGTAGAAATGCCACATGCAAACTTAAACCATGATATTTATTTATTAATTATTTCTATGAAGAATTTTTAATATTTAGAACCACTTTCTAAAATTTCATAAATACAGCATAAATTTGGATGTGTGCTGCTTTAAAAATACACATTCTTTGGTTTCAAAATATAAACTACTTCGGTACATTCAGATAACATAATGGCAATTAAACAGGATATATCATTATTGCATACAGTGGATTTTAAAAATGTGCTTTACACAGAAATATTAAAAATATGATTTGACTTGACTTACCGTCGCTGCGACAGTATTTCAGTCATACAGCGACGTCCAGCTAATTACAGGTGGAGGAAGACCCCGAATGCACGGAGGCATTCAGGTAGAACCACCGACCTACCACAAGCCAGCTGGAAGGCTTCCTCACGTGAAAATCCGAATCCGAAGGTTGGATTCGAACCCACAGCGGTGAGGGGCTGAGTGAGTGTAAGTCAGCGACTTTTCCCTCTCGGCCACGGAGGCCCCTTTAAAAATGTACACATACATATCAGTCAATAGTATTACTAACAAGACTACACGACTGCAAGTGTTGTATAACATCTGCCTCTTCGAGAGTACAAAACAAAATTTCATACGGTTTTTTCGACTCGGTGGGTGGGGTAATAAGCGTTCCAGTTTCCTTTTCATTAACTGGCATGCCACTGGAGTTTAAACTTGACGACTGACATCCAACATTAACTCTCTTCGTTCTTTCAACGGTCGATTTCTTTACAAAGTTGCCGCGAAAACGAAAAATTTGTGACATTTTGCAGTTTGGATTTACAGATTTGTGTTTTGATTTTCTTTTTACCTTATAAAAAAATTTTAATGTCTTAAAATTCTTTGACGCAACAGTTAAAGGATGTTCTACAAAATAATAAATCGGGTTACGAAAATTTCCATTTTAGACAAAGCTCACTTTATATAAGCTAGTGACATTTTTATGTATTTGAGATAGCTGTAATCTTTAAATATATAGATATTGTAGGAAACTAAATACTGTGTAGAAAACTGTGAAAGTTAAGTGTAATCTGTGAGAAACTTTAATAAGAATATAATATAGATGTGACGTAGATATGTAAAATAAGTAACTGACAAGTAATAATAATAATTCATTTTATGTCAACAATCTAAATAAATGTGATATACATGTATTCTTGTCGCTTATCTTTACTTTCTAAATATAGATACAAACTAAAATAGAGAAGTATTCGGTTTGCATTATTATTTTGTTTTTGTGTGCGAGCGTGTGTGTGTTTGTGTGTATAATTCGAATGTGTAACCAGTCAAGCGATTTGCGTGTAAAATATAAGTATTAGAAAATAACAACAGCAGCGGTACGTATAAAATTTGTGTAAAATCGCTCAGTATATAATATACGCAAATATTTGATTACCTAAATACATGTACAACATAGTTGTATAAAGTCGATAGATGGGTTTCATGCGCCTGACTTTAAATGTTGCGTTGGTACACTTTCATTAGATGTAGTACGGGCTACCAGATATAACAAGAAATGATTTAAACAAACTTTACTTTAATTTACGACCCCATCCCCCTTTCTCTCTTTCTCTGTAGTCAATAAATGTTATTCTATTAAATACACATGTTTAAAAAAGGGAAATAACTACAAAATAGGTTAAACACTCAAAGACATCTCAAGGTATATAATAATTCTATTCTGTAACATTTCATACAACTATCCAAACAACACAATGTTGAACATGCCCTTAAATAGCATTATAAATGATTTTTTTCATGACTGCATTGTACCAAGGAAAATTTTTTTTTTTTCACCTTTTGAAAAACAGAAATTGATAGAAAATTAGCATATCTCCAGTGGGCTACTAGTTGATAGTAGGTTCTAAACCGTACCTTTAACAATGGAATGCCAAACATGTACAAGTTCATGAAAAACTAAGAAGCAAGTAGTATCATACCACAACCATTACCACTATCCTGACATCGTATCATATTGTCATGAAACTTAATTTTAAGTGAAAATCGGAGGAATATGACCGAAGCACTAAATGGTAAATAGTCACAAAACGTTCAACACTCAGTAGGCATAGTTTGCTAGATCTTGTATCACTTTTTGAAAGGGCGAACATTCTTATTGTGGAAATTAAGCTTCAACTTTATTTATTGTTGTTTTTCAGTTATGACTAAATCACTTGCTATCACAAACAAGCCCATTTTTTCTTTTGTAAAAACTTGAATAATCATTGATCACATTCATGATTTTTTTATAGAAATAGAATTGAAACTTACTAAACAACCGTTGCATGAACAAAATTGCATGGCTTATAAATAATAAAATATTTGTAATAATTTCAGGAAACAAATGATACAGTTAATAACTGAATAAATATATATGGACCAACCTTGCAAATGACTGCAAAAGTCTGACTGACATATGATTAATCCGAAATAGCTTTATTTTGTTTCAACTACGGGTATTGCATTTTAAATAAGCCATGAAAATATTTTTCTTTCAGTCTTCTTCGCTAAACCGTTCGTGATATGCGTTATGTTTATTCTTTTTACTGCACAATGTAAATCACTCTTTAAGATAAACAAATACTATTAATGCATCTTCATCAATCTTCTGTTATGGAAAACAGGAATGAAGAACTTAAGAATTACATTTTAATATCCACCCCTATTGTCATTGACTGAATGATTATGTCAGTTATGTTTAGTATTTATTAAGACTCCGGAAAACGAACACCATTGTGTTTCCGATTTTGCACGTAAAGATACCGAAGTCTTGAGCTTAACCCATGCTGTGTCGCCTGTTTCCATGGGAGCAACAGCGTCTGCTGTGTTACAAATGCTGTAAGTGCTGTCCCCTATATCTCCAGCACCATATACCTTTTCGTTAACAATGATGTCTTAATAGCCGTAACCCGCTCCAGTAGTGCAGAGTTGTACGGTAAATAGGTACACCCCAGGTACGGGTGCAGTGAACACCCCAGTCTCGTTATTGTACACGTTGCCCATGTCTAGAACTGTTGTCGGGAAGACCATGGCCTTACCTAAGACCGCAGATTTAAAATGTTTGGCCTTGAATGCAACGGCTGGAGTCCTTTGAAGCGCTGAAAAAAGAATGATACACGTATATTATAATGCGTAAAACGGCTTGATAAGAAATAAGCATATGCCTGAGGCCATGGTAGCAGTATACCGGGGAATCATCGCACGGATTACCTTAAAAAGCAAATATTAATTTCATTTTTGATATTATACAGAATAGAAATAAAACAATTAATATGACATAAAATGATAATACAAATTTATATACAGTCAATTATAATTACGAGTATATATTAATTTATATGCATATTCTCTCCGAAATTCAATGTACAAAATGGAGAAGTGATAAACAGCATTTAGATGTTTGCACCTTTAGTTTTACAAGGTATGCTGTGTAGGATCCAACATGTTTGATCAAATGAAAGTGATTAAAGTACAATGCATCAGTGAATCGATTAGTACATATTATGTTATGGTAACGATAAAGAAAATGTAAAAATACATGTAATCATTACTTGTTATGGACTAGTATAGATAATCATGTAGAAATATGACGTCATTCGATTATTTTTTGTGATTATTGTGTAAATACGCTCGTATGCTAATGACAAAAACATCCTATTTATTAGATTTATTTATCGCAAAACGACTTAATATATATTTTTCGATTATCCTCCTTGGCAATTGAAATGTAGACGTCATTTAAACTGAATCATAATACATCTTTGTATTTTTGTTTCTTTGAACAGAACAATAGGTATATACATACATGTTTTTTGAGAAGCAAACTTTTAGTTCAGAGAGTTTACTTTGATGTCAGATTAATGTACCATCAAAACTTTGATCTGACGGTGATACTTTCAAAGATTAAAATATCTTTGCATGAACATACCACATAGTATTCTCACGTTATATCACAGATTATATGAGAAAACATCTAAATATTACAAGATGTACTTAAAAATAATATCAAAAATGTATTATTACGATGAATGTACAAACTATTTGGCGGCCATTTTTTAACATTTTTGCTACATCCCTTTCCGAAGGAGTATTCTTCCCTGCTGGGTTTTGATCACACATGATATTAACGTCGAAGCACGGGCATTTTTTAGACATACCAAGACCCAAACTGAACCTACTATGTATAACATGTAAATGTAAAGTTCATATTTGATATATAATTTTATACTCAGATATGACGCTTTATCAATACGATCCCAGAAAAATATTTAGAAAAAAACAACGAACCAGGGATATTGACTGTCATCATTCCATAAGATTGAAAGCAAATCAGTTTTATCATTGTTATATGATACAGATACGTAGTATTATAAGTGATATAAATATAGTGTAATATATGACGACACATTAGAAACAAAGTGTAAACTTGCTGCTGTTTGTTAGTATCGTAATTACAAAATTAAGGTGGCACGGCAAGATATTCTCAACGTATTTTCTGAGGAACTTGAAATCTATTTCGTTTTTAGCAGTACGATATCTACTGTGTACATACCTTGAGTAATGTCAGTTTTAATTTCCGATTTCAGCGATTCTTTCTGTCTTCAAAATAAAATCCGTCCTTTCCTGCAAGTCAGAAAATTCTTTTGTGACACTGTCTTTAATGTTGTTGATTGTCCTAATATCTTCCTTCATGGCATTCAGATCGGCTTCAATTTTCTCCTGCAATGTAATCATCTTCTCTTCCCATTGTCCAAAGGAGAATTCCATGCGAACGAGTTTAGCTAAAACCTGCTCTTCGTAATGAAATCGAGAACACACGGGTTCAGATTTGCATAAATTAAACAAGGAACTTGTCAGAATGACAAGAAAACACATAACTGTCCTCATATTGGAGACGTAAAGGAAGAGATGTCTGACTTCATGAAATCAACCACAGACAATGAATGTGTCTTCTTTTATGAACCTGTATCTACGAGTTGAAAGTCTACCAACTATGATTAAATATGATTGTATTTACAGAGATGATTTTGTTTCAGTTTTATTCCTTGTTGACTATTTTCTTTGAATAAATGAGCCAATGCCCGGTCATTCTACGCCTCTGGGATTCAGATTTAATTCAGACTGATGGTGAAACACTTTGGAAAGAATAGGATGCAGCTGGTTTTTCCACTTTAGAATTCGTTGTCGAAAATCCGCCATTGAAATGAAAGGTATTGAAAATCTTAACAGGCCTGGAAAGTTTTCTCGTATCAAAAACGTGAACAATCTATCCCCCGAGCGCCAGTATCTCCATTATGTCAGAATATTGTCAGGAATTGTTGTATAAATTCTTTCAAATCCGTCCCCTTGATCCACCCCTGGGCAAGGTGTATAGGCAAGGGGATACAGTAATAAGCTATGTAAGTTATAAGTCTGAAAATATAATCAGCATTTCACAATGATTTATATTTGTATGTCAATTACATATGTGATAATAAATCAAATGACAGACAGGCAATTAATCAAAGCATGTCAGACACAATCCTTTTTGAAATTCATACTTGAGGGTTGGGATATCTCCATCTTTGATCTGTTTCTTTTTTGTTTTTTGTTGTTGTTTTTCTGCCCCTGAATGTGATATTTAAGCACTTTTAGGTCATATTCAAGGGCAGATAACTCAAATAATGGCAAACAACACCTCATAAGATTTCAAAATTCATGGTCAAAATCCCTGTCTCTGTACAAAATTTGTGTGGAAATTATATGCAACAGATTTTTTACTATAATCACTCATGCAAATATGTATTAATTTTCCTCAAACTATCTCCACCTTAAAAAGATGCAAATATATTTACAGTTTTAAACAAAACAGAACTTCTTTAAAATCAATTGGTTTCAAATTTTACATAATGACTTGAAATGAATCACAAACATTAAGAAGAAATAATATAAAGTATCAGTAAGATTTATTTTGAGTTATCTGCCCTTGAATATGGCTTAAAATTGCTAAATTATCACATTCAGGGGCAGATAACACAAAAAGTTGGACGGTGACCCCCATATTTTCATGAAAATGTTTCTTTTATGATTCTCTATAATCATGCAAAGTTTAAAAAAAATATATTGAAAAGTTAAAATGTTCCTTCTTTGTCTATATAGAAAATGTAGCAAACTGTCACATACGCCCTTAACAAGAATAACAAGAATTCCCATTCTGAGAACGTAGGCAATGATGGAATACAGTTTAAGCACAAAGTCTGAAAATATATCATCATTTCTCAATAATTTATATATGCATGTCAATAACTTGTGTCATAATGAATCAAATGACACTCAGGCAATTAATTAAATGCATGTTGTACACGACCTTGGTGAAATTTCCACTTTGACAGAACACGTGAGATTTTGGATATTTCCAAGTTTGATCTGAACCAGTGTTTTATTTTTTTTCACTTTAAACTGACATAAATATATGCTTTTTTGTTGTTGTTGTTGTTGTTGTTTTTCAGTTTAAACTGTTATCTTAAAACGTTTATGAGTTGTCGATGAATTTTTACAATAACTACGATCATCTATCGTTTCGTTATGAAATAAGAATTAGCTGGATGTATAATTCAATATCAGCGTATGTCTGTTTTATTTTCATTCCATCATCTAAATTATTCATCAATGGCTATTCTACTATGATATACAAAAGCAGTATGTAATACATGTAAATACTATGGACCACGATGGTAAGTTTTTCGAATGATTTATTAACCCAAATTTTCTTTAAAACACTAAACTATATAAGAGCATCTGCTATTTATACAAAAATCTATCCAGAACTGAAACAGATATATTGAATGTATGATTGTTTATATCCATGATCAAAACTCGACTGATATCAAAATACGTATATAATATATAAAAACGTATACATGCGGTGTCGGGTCAAATAAGATATACAAAAAAATTCTGACTACTTATTAATTTCACAGTACATACCCATCTTTTGAAATCTCAGTTGACTCTAATTTATATAGCATCAAAAGTGAATCTGTTTCATATTCGTGAGTTAATTGTTTACAGAAAGAAGAGCCGTGTTTCAGTGGTAGCGAACATGACTAGGGATCCGAAGGTTATAGGTTAATAAATCAATTTTGAGAAGGGCAGGGTATTTTGTCATGGTTTCTCAGGGTCAAGGTACTGGTCCAACCTAGAACCTATCGATAAGGATTGGTGTAAAGTTTAAAGTGTTTCCCAGTCGATATAAAAAGGAATAATTTTATAAATAACCATGGTGGTCTGTAGGATGTTGGGGTTTCCGCAACGTCAATATTAATAACCTTCCATATGAATCGTTTCAACGGCATCCCAAAGAAAGGAATACAAAAGTGCACGGAATAGCTAGAAAAACGTCACTGATTTTACCGGAAGCATTATAGTGTTCAACTTCGCTTGGCTGTAGAGACAATGTCGTTATATTTATTATTGAAGTTTATTGAAACAGTTTGGGGCAATTCTAGTATTGTAGAAGTTTTGCATGTAAAGTGTAAACATATGATAAAAAAAATCGACAGAAAGTGTACATAGTAAATATGTGTAAAATTGCTCAGCAAATAATTCTATAGTTTATTATCTGCAAAAATCGGACATGTTTACATGTTTGATGAGCTTAATGCAACATGCTTCGGTAGATGGATGTCTTGCGTGTGACTTCGAATTATCCTCTAATACCACTGTTTTTGTTGTTGTTGTTTTTGAAAATCATAACTGATTCGGTCAATAATTTAGGAGATATATGCGCCAAGCATGCTCTGCTGGTCATCTCAGGCAGCCTGTCACACATGGGAAACTGTATAATCAGAATCTGGACCAAGCTATGTCGTGTCCGGGATAATGATATATTCCTGGCTACCAGACAACACTTGCGAAGATTCAAATAAAATTGGTTTAATTGAACGGCTTACATTAAGCATGCATATCAACTCTCTCTCTCTCTCTCTCTCTCTCTTACGGTTTATAAACAGTGTGTATATTAAATACATATTGAAATTTAAGGAAAATAATTATAAAATATCAAAATCACAAGAAAAGACTAGTCACGTTGTGTAATAATTGGTATTACAACCATGTTATAAAAAGACAACAGTCCAATTATTCAAGTTTAAAAGGACTCCATGCATATGCGATTATTCTTTATTGAATTTGAAAAACCTATTGTTATACTAATAAATGTCGTGACCGTCTGTGTGATTTAAGAAAGAAAAAATGGTGAGGCTTCCGCTATATTTTATCAAACCATACACACCACTGACAATATGTATACTACAAGTACCAAACGTTGTTTTAATTGCACATATTGTTGGCTGGTAATGATGGGATACTTTTCTCAAATTTATGCATTGTACATTGTTTACCAAAAAATAACACCAGTGTCTTTCGCCAGAACCACGTAAGTGAAGTATATAATTTCGGCTGGTACTTGAAACATGGATTTTAAATGTCATTCAGTTTTGTCTAGTATTTATTAAGACTCCGGAAAACGAACTCCAGTGCGATTCGGATGTTTTAAGTAATTTTGCCGAAGATTTGACCATCACCCATGCTGTGTCGCCTGCTTCCATGGGAGCAATAGCGTCAGCCGTGTTACATAGGTAATAGTCTTTGTCCCCTGTATCTCCAGTACCATACACCTTGTCGTTAACAATGATGTTGTAATAACCGTATGTGTCAGCTTTTTCAGTGCAAAGTTGTACGGTAAATAGGTACACCCCAGGTACGGGTGCAGTGAACACTCCAGTCTCGTTATCGTACACGTTGCCCACGTCTAGAACTGTTGTTGGGAAGATGATGGCCTTACCTAAGTACAGCAGATTTCACATGTTTGGCCTTAAATGCAACGGTTGGAATCCTTTGAAGGCCTGGAAATAAATGAAATTGTTTTATCATGATGATACTATGTACATGTATGCAAGTTTGTTATCATGATGATACAATGTACATGTATTTTTTTATCATGTCGATACAATATTCATGTGCATGTTTTATCATGCGTTAACGGCTTGAAAAGAAATGAGGAGACGCCTGAGTATTCTTAAATCATCAACTTATTCTAGGTAGCAGTTGCCAAGGAACCCCCATATAATGTAAATATTCATTTCATTTTTCATATTATAAACAATAGAAATAGATAGCATAGTATAAAAAAACTTAAGGAAATAAATCAATTATTATGACTTAACATGGTAATACAAATTTACAAATAATTTATATGCATATTCATTCCGATATAGGGAAAAATAAGAAGAAATAACATTTAAATGTTTGAATTTTTGGTTTTATAAAGTAAGCTGTATAGGTTCCTACATGCTTCATCAAATAAAATTAAATAAAGTAACACTGTGTCATTTAATCATTTAGTAAAACTTGTGAAAAGGAAACGAATTAATCATTTCTCATTAATAATATTATAGATTGAATTTGTAGAAATATGACGTCTTCAAATGGTTATAATTTTTGTGATAAATGTGTAAAAATGTTCGTATCCTAAAACAAAAAACATCCAATTAAGAAACCTGATATATCCCAAAAAAGTACGTTAATATAAAAAATTCGATAACAATCCTTTGCAATGGAAATATAGACGTCATTTAACTGACTCCCTTGAGAACATACCACTGGGCAAAACTTTCAATTACTCTATTTGTTTGGAACATTTTTACAAAAAAAATTCATAATAGTTTTATTTATGTTTCAATAAAAATTATACCAGGTATAAGCACGTTTTAAGAAACAAACTTATAGTTCAGAGAGTTTATTGGATTCCAGATTAATCATATTTTGCTCTGACGGTGGTTTTTATGATAAACATCCAAAGATTAAAATATCTTTACATGAGCATATTACATACTCTGACGTTATATTGCAGTCTGTGATAATTCAGCAAATTAGTACCAAATGAAATTATAATTCATACCAAAAATGTATTACTATGATGTATGTACAAACTATTTTGCGGCCATTTCTTAACGATTTATTATACATCCCTGTCGTATGTAGTATTCATTTCCTGCTGGGCTTTGGAAAAAAACCGTCGAAGTACGAACACCATTTTAGACAAACCAAGAGCTATATTGAACCTAATATGTATAAAATGAAAATGTAAAGTTCATGCTTGATGTGTAATTTTTCATTCACATATGACGCTTTGTCAATTCGGTCCTAGAAGAATATTTAAAAAAAAAAAACGAACCGGGGACACTGACTGTCATCATTCCATAAGATTGAAAGCAAAACAGTTTTATCATTGTTATATGATACAGATACCTATTACAATTAGTGATATAAATATAGTGTAATATATGACGACACACTAGAACCAAAGTGTTACTTTGCTCTCGTTTATTAGTATCGTAATTACAAAAATGAGATGAATCGGCGAGGTATTCTCAACGTATTTATCTGAGAAACTTAAAATTTATTTCATTTTCAAAAGTACGATATCATCTGATGCTCATACTTATCACTTCCAAAAATGTATTATTATCATGTATGAACAAACATGGACACCATTTCTAAACAGTTGTTTTTATATCGCTAACAAATGGAGAATTCCTTCTCTGCTTGGTTTTAATCCCTCGTGGAAATAGCGTCGAATCATGGGCACCATTTAGAAGTACCAAAAAACCATATTCACCTTGTAAGATTCTAAACTCTTTTTTGTTTTCGGAAATACTTAGATGCTCGCTGCTCAATGACCACTTTATATTGATTTCAAAATCGTACGATCCAATTTAAAAGTCCATTATATTTCAGTGGGATTCAATTTTCATGAAAAAGAAAATATAAAATAATATAGACGTATCGTAGACTAACATAAATGGTACATGATGTAAAATAACAGTTAAACGTATTGAAAATGTTGATCAAAATACGCAATTTAGTATTTTGGATGGATGTCAACATAATCTCATCGTTTACTTTTTTATTGGCGAGTGTTCCCGAAGACAGTCTGGTATAAGGAATAATTTGAATTTGAAAACCCGTCGACGAATTTCATTTATTTGCTACGTCATCAATAAATGCACTTGTTATTCGTTTGCGGAGACATACGGAATGTCTATGGAAAGTTGACGAAGATGTGCGGGATATGAACATTAGTTATTTTTTGTAAACAATTGAATGATCCTAAGTAATAGATTCTTCCTTATTTATACAATGACATAGTCGTCAACGAGTATGCACACGGTGCATCTCGTAACAAATCTGTAGCACACACTTTCCTTTTCTGTCCGAAGAATATACACCGCTTTTGGGGGCATAATGGGCCTTTAATCAGTTGAAGCAACACTGTATAAAATAAAACTGTTAAATTATTGTATATTCGTTTTATTCAGCTCAACGTCATTTTTTAGATTGACAATCTGTGTTTTAAGTAAGTTGATCTTGTGATGAAGAGAAATAAATACAATACTATTTGTTAAAAACAAAATTAATGTTTTCATTTAAATAATGTCGCGCTTAAAGGTATTCAAATTTTTAACTGGATTTAATTTCACTAAGCATACTTAGAACTTATAAAACTTGAATAAAAATCCCGAAATATTGAAATACTTCAGAAATTGTTTGTTAATAACAATACTTCATTACAGCTAAGTCATGTCCTTCGATACACGATATGTCATAAAATGGGAATGAAAAAGATTCTTTTCTACCTAAACCTAGCGCGAAGTGATGTTGGTGGAGATCGAGACTTTAGTAGATGTATGATTCGCATAGCGTTAATCTGAAGCACGTTCTGTAGATTTTTGAACATTAAAAACAGAGATTTCAATTTTCAGAAGCACGATATGATCTTTGTTCATACCTTTCATGGTTTCAGTTTTAATCTCCGTTTTCAGCGCTTCTTTCCTGTCTTCAATATAAGAATCCATTCTTTCCTTCAAGTCAGAAAATTCTTTTGTGACACTGGCTTTAATTTCGTTGATCGTCCTTTTATCTTCTTCTATGACATTAAGATCAGCATCAATCCTCTCCTGCAAAGCGGTCACCTTCTCTTCCCATTGTCCAAAATAGAACTCCATACGAACGAGTTTAGCTAAAATCTGTTCTTCATAATGAAATCGAGAACACATTGGTTCAGATTTGCATTTATACAAGGAACTTGTCAAAATAACAAGAAAACCGATAACTGTCCTCATATTGGAGACGTTTTCGAAGAGATGTGTACCTTTGCGAGAACGACCGCTGACTATGAACGTGTCTGCTTTTTTAACCTCTATCTACGAGTTTCAGTTTGCGATGAGTTTTATAGTATAACGAATTATTTAGGTATTCAGTTAATTATCTCTTTGATTGCTTTTCATCATCTGTAGGAGATACAAATACAACATTGATGAATAGCAGAAAAGCCTCGCGAGGCCTTGATGGCACGTTTGTTAATAGGATTTGATACAACATTCCCAGTTGCGGATTCATCAACAAGATTTCTTCAAATTTATAAACTGTTAACAAAATCAACCAAGTAGCAGATACATTCTAATTTCTTTCACATTATTAACAGAGATGATTTTGTTTTTATTTTATTTCCCCATGGACCATTTTTTTTAGATAAATGAACCCATACCCGGACACTCTACGCCTCTGAAATTCAGATGTGTTCCAGACTGAGATATAATTAATTTACCCTAAAATATTTAGGTAAGAGTATGAGACAGCAGGCCTCCCAAATGTAGCATTCGTTTCTAAATCCTACCCTGACGTAAGCAGTACGGGTCTGGAAGTTACTACCGGCATCATGTTTTCCGGGCGGCATATCACCATGTCTGTCAAAATACTGACAGGAATAACCTGTTGCATGAATTTCCTTCTTTCCCGATCCCTAAATCCACCCTGAGCCAAACGCCGATAGGAAGTGTGTCTAGACAAAGGAATGCAGGGCTAATTTTATTGGTGACGCGTTTTTCAACATATGGTCTTGTAATATTAACAACATTCCTTAATAATATAAAGCTGTTTGAAATTAACATGTCTGGTAATGAGTATTAACAATCAAATGTCATCTAAGACAGTAATACATAATATCAGACTTCGCGAAAGGCAAAAAAAAAAATCTGTTAGAAATTCGGTCTAACAAGTATGAAAATTTTGTCACACCAAAAGAAAATCTGTCACACCGAAAAACAAATGAGAAAATATGCAAAATATCTATCTTGTTTTTGTCTTTCTTCGGGTTTATGTAATTGTAAGATAATGATATATATATAGTTTTAGCCATTTAAAATTTAAAATAACATTTAAAATACAAGAATCGAGCAAGATAAGTTCATAACAAGCAAGAACAGCAAGGGAAGTTGTTTCCCTTTATATATACAGTTTGATAAACAATTAAATTCACTCTTATTCAATACTTCGGCAAAAGTTTGCCTTTCTTAAGAAAAAAAAAACATGAATTTTCAGCAAGATCTACATAATAGATATTTGAATCGTCGCCATATTGTGGGTGACTTTAATTGTTTATTATATTATTTCCCTCTGAAAAATCAACATATTTATTTACAGGTTGAGTTCGCTGAAAAATCCCTGCCAGTCATCTGAACTGAGGAAAAAAAACAACATTTTTTATCAGACCGAGATGAAATCTGTCAGGCATGTCTGCCTGTCTGACACCTTTTGCTAAGTCTGTAATATACATTTATTATACAGCTTACTTCACTGGAGACTTATTTCATATATCACTGGCTTGGATTAAATTCATGTAGTGAATGTCCGACTTGATAAGGAAACCCGAGGATTGGGAAATTACATGTTTGCCCTTATTCAGTGGTGGATTATGATTCTCACTATATATTTGTATAAACATGTTTTATTAAATGACTACGGGAGTGGCATATATTTGAACTGAAATGTTCGTAGAACGATTATGCATGAAAGCTCAAATATCCCTATTACCTGAACTCATGAATATATTATATGTCGATATTCTTGTGGTTACATTTCCTGGCTGCTGTATGATGCTTACTTTTTAAAAATCTCACATTTTCCGCATTTTTGCTTGACCTGAAACTGTATGTACATAACGACCCGCGATTGGACGGTATGTTTGGTGGTCCAAAACTTATATTTACGATAACTGATAGCTATATACGTACTAATACATTCATAAATATGTTCTTAAAGAGCATAATTCCATATTTCCAAGATGCTTTCCATGGGTAAAAATGAAAAGTGTTCGAAGTGTTTTCGGCGAAGCCGTCTAACCTCACTTTTAATCTATCTACAGATGGTGAAGCCGTCTAACCTCACTTTTAATCTATCTACAGATGGTGAAGCTGTCTAACCTCACTTTCGATCTATCTACAGATGGTGAAGCCGTCTAACCTCACTTTTAATCTATCTACAGATGGTGAAGCTGTCTAACCTCACTTTTAATCTATCTACAGATGGTGAAGCCGTCTAGCCTCACTTTCTATCTATCTACAGATGGTGAAGCTGTCTAACCTCACTTTCTATCTATCTACAGATGGTGAAGCCGTCTAACCTCACTTTTAATCTATCTACAGATGGTGAAGCCGTCTAGCCTCACTTTCTATCTATCTACAGATGGTGAAGCTGTCTAACCTCACTTTCGATCTATCTACAGATGGTGAAGCCGTCTAACCTCACTTTTAATCTATCTACAGATGGTGAAGCCGTCTAACCTCACTTTCTATCTATCTACAGATGGTGAAGCCGTCTAACCTCACTTTCGATCTATCTACAGATGGTGAAGCCGTCTAACCTCACTTTTAATCTATCTACAGATGGTGAAGCCGTCTAACCTCACTTTTAATCTATCTACAGATGGTAGCCGTCTAGCCTACTTTTTAATCTATCTCAGATGGTGAAGCTGTCATAACCTCACTTTCTATCTATCTACGATGGTGAAGCCGTCTAACCTACTTTTAATCATTACAATGGTGAAGCTGTCTAACCCACTTTCGATCTATCTACAGAGGGTGAAGCCGTTCTAACGTTCACTTTCTATCTATCTACAGATGGTAGAGCTGTCTAACCTCACTTTCGATCTATCTACAGATTGGTGAAGCCGTCTGCCTCACTTTCGATCTATTACAGATGGATAGCTGTCTAACCTCACTTTAAATCTATCTTACAGATGGTGAAGCTGTACTAACCAATCACTTTTAATCTATCTACAGATGTTGAAGCCGTTAACCTCACTTTTAATCTATCTACACGATGGTGAAGCTGTCTAACCTCACTTTCGATCTATCTACAGATGGTGAAGCACGATAAGACCAAATAAATATATTTCAACTAATTCATTGATTGAAAATGCCTATACTTAGGGAAAAGGGTTGCGCACAATTCCTTATTAAGATTAGAACTAAATGAAACATATGATTCCTTTTCACCGAAATATTTAAAATGTATTCGGACTAAATTACGATGTTATTTTTGTTGTTGTTGTTTTGTAAATACATAGTTGTTGTATCGAAACACCTCTCTTAGATGCACATAGAGAAATGTTTTAGGCCTAATGACATCTGCAGAATTTAAATTATAGATTGTTTCACGTCTAAGTTTTTTGATGGTCGGCCTACAGTAAGGATAACCCCCTCCCTCCGCCCTCGCCTCTCTCTCTCTCTCTCTCTCTCTCTCTCTCTCTCTTCTACAGTCTATACGATGTTTATAAATCAAATATGTTTAAATAACATAAAAAACTATGTAGTATAGAAGCAAACTTCAGAGTCCTACCGGTTAAAGTTTGTCAGATAGAAATAAGAAAATAATGGAAATTGGTAGGTCCCTGACTGCACGGACATTTTAAGCGTATATGGTTGACAAACCAGGGTTACACCTGGATCACCGATAATCTAAAAGTATAACAAACGCGATCCACGTGGAGAAATAGTTACAGGTGTACCATTTTGAGTCAGAGTCGATGTCTAGAAATAAGGTTTGGATTGCTACCGAGGGTAAGAAACCTGTCATTGCTTGCCGAACTATGACCTCAAAACGCATGTCATAACCTATTTTAGGCCTGGGCTAGATGCGTTTAAATATTCTCACTACAGCTTAAATCTCTCTCCGTGTGGCTTCTGGTTGTTTCCTCTACTTAAGGAAATACTAGTAGGACGCCGGTGTGACTCCCATTGCGGTTAGGTAGTGCGGTGTTCCTGTGTCTTCAGGCTAAACCTAAAGATGATTACCGTGCAGCTTTCAGGAAGTGGATAGATCGATGAAGATATGTGTAGAGGTAGATGGGGGTATAATTTGAAGGGCTCAAATAATCAAACTATCAAAAACGCCCTACTCCATGAACTTAAAATATGGACCTCGTATACTGATTGCTAAACATTTTTAGAAGATTTTATTCCAAAATATCGTTTACTGTAGGTACACTTTAAATGTGTATTGCACACACAGATTATCTGTGTTGTTAAAGCAGCTCGTTCCACAGATGATCGGTAGAAATAAAAAAAAATCTACTCTACCTTATTCATGTTGGTGAAGTATTTGTTTTCTGCCAGATAAACTCGTCAAATGCAGATCCTTATTGCACAGGTAAACGCCATTTCCGTAAATACAGCTTCGGCGATATTAGTTTAATATAGAGTAGGGGTGTCCCTGAAGCGTGTGCTTGCGGTACGTGACACGTTCAGCAACACGGCGTCTTCACCAGTTCAGGGTAGCAATCTATTAAGTTCAGCCTATGAAGTTAGCGCATGCGCAAAAAGTGAAATGATCAGCCTAGTAACGGCAAATGAAAGCAGAAACAAATCTAATTACAGATTTCATAATTCTTAATATAGTTTCAATACTGTCCTAGATGTTTTGCCGGTGATGGGTAAACCAGCATTTTTTATAAAAATTTTTCGTGACCATGTTTATTGATATTGATAGACGTAATACGCGCAAATCTTAGTAAATGATCATCTGTGAACCTGCTGCTTTATGGAATATATTTCAGCACAAATATTTAAAATTTTAAACACCGTTCTGTACAAATAAAGATTCAAGATTCAAATAATTTTATTTGGTAACGTAAACATAGGTCTCCTGTTACATGATTCAATTACTTATATAAAGAAAAGTAACATAGCATGAATTGTAACAGATATTTACAATAGAGAACATGGAATAAACCCGATAAATGTATTTGAAAGAAAAAAATTGTAACGCTTGTCCTGAAATACGACTGCACAGAACGATCGTTGAAACTATTTTTTTCTGCATAATGAAAATTAATAGAAGTTAGAAAACTACACACACTGACCTGTCAATCATACTTCACTGATAAGTCATAAAACTGTCAATGCAGTTAAGAAAACTTATCATGTCGCCGGATAAGGCTATGTATGATAAAAGAGGCAATTAAGATATAGGCCCTGTAATGGTTCCGCTACGTCTTGGACCACCTAACATCTACCAAAATAACCAAGGTACTCTAATGAAACAGTATGAAACCTTGGTTATCTCCGTGAAAGGCCATAGGGTCAGACATGTAGCGGAACCACCTTTAAGGTGCTAAACATTGAAATAACAATAAATTAAAGTCATGACGAAGCCAGATATTCAAATAAATGAAAATAAATAGCAAATAACTCTGCATATAAAAAATAAATATTTTGTAAGATATTATGGCAGTGCAACCCTAATGGGTACTTTTCAAAACCTGAATAAACTATATCTATTCTGAACTAGTATTGTAACAGTAATTCAAATATAAAATTTTAAGAAGATATACCGCCATGTAAAGAAATTTACGTACATTTTCGTTACGTATCACCTTTCCAGCTGTTAAGATAAAAATGAAAACACCTAAGCAACACAAACATGGATTTAATTCAATAATCAATATACTGTCAATTTTGGTACAAAATGATTATCAAAGAAATCATGAATGTATGTGTGTTAAATGATAAGTTTGTTTGTTTGTTGGGTTTAACGTCCAACTGACAGTATTTCAGTCATTTGAAGACGATGTTTACTTGAGACAGATATAGTGCTGCCACACTGCAGTATCACACCGTAGACATGTGGCATGATACCACACCCAGTCACATTATTCTGACACCGGGCCAACCAGTCCTGCAACTACCCTTAAATACTGAGCGCCAAGCAAGTAAGCTATACCAGTACCATTTTTACGACTCTGTTATGTCGCGGACGGAAATCGAACCCAAGACCTCCCGCTTCCGAGGCGGAATGATATGTTTAAAATCATTTATAAACCCATTATACGAAAGAGTCATTCAGTATTGAAAAGTGCCCACCAATTTCGCACGACAGTATTTTCTTTAACATAATTTTATCACTCAATTTCCAAAGAAAAATAAAAAGAGGAGTTTTTGTCATGACCCTCTCGTCGGCGTCGGCGGTTGCGTCGGCGTTGAATAAAGTTTTCATCCAGGTCCATTTCTCCATAACCATCACACATTATCCCTTCAATCCTGGATTACTTGTTTACTTTCAAAATAGAAACGAGCAGGTAACCCCACAAATCATTTTAGTACTTTTTCGACTTAGAATTTTCTATATTATACATGTACCTAAAAATATCATATTAATTGATATTCATCTCAAACTTGGAAAACCCCATTTTAAAAAAGGCAGGTAGCCATAAATTCATTTTGGCATGGTAACGCCCCTTTTCTTACTTGAGTTTTCGGGTTGGTAAAGAAGTTGGTTAAGTTTGTTTTTTTTGTGTTTTTTTTGTGTTTTTTTTTTTTGTTAAGGTCAACTTCTCCATACTTCAATTCTGGTATACTTGTTCACTATCAATAAAGGAAGGGATCTCATTTCAATAGGGCAGGTAACCCTAAAATTCATTTTTGCACAGTTACACCACTCTTCCAAATTAGAATGTCTGTATTGCTTATGGTCAGTTCCTCGGATATTGTCAAACATATTCACTTCAAAGTTGGAATGTTTGTAAACTTCAAAAACTGAAAAGATTTCAAAAGGGCATGTAACTCTTAAATTCATTTTAATACAGATATGTCCCTTTTCAACCTAGATTTTATATCTTATCTCAGTAAGTACTAAAGCTTCCCGTATGTTTTCGGGCTCAATACATTGTGTCACATGTGATAGTAACATTAAAATAGTAACAGCTTTCAGTATACTACCAAGCATTCAGGAAAGTGGAGCGCGCTGTGTTTGGACAAGTCATGTAAATATTAATATTCATCGCTATTATCATTTATCGCACGTTTTAAATATCACACATGAATACGTATGGATTGGGATGAGAATTGATAAAACAGAGAAACCAAATGATCATAAGGTATATGCATCCGTTGAAATTTAGACTATAGATGTACCGTGTCATTTCTGTACAATATTAATCAATACTCCAGAAAACGAACTCCAGTATTTTTCGTCTGTCTTATCTAAAACTACCGAAGTCTTCAACTTTACCAATGCCGTGTCGCCTGCTTCCATGGGAGCAACAGCGTCAGCTGAGTTACAAATGTGATAATCTTTGTCCCCGATATCTCCAGCTCCATACACCTTTTCATTAACAGTGATGTCGTAATAGCCGT
>CM037795.1:3378393-3428393 GCA_021229015.1 Solen grandis
ATGTTTCCGCTTTGTCAGTGCAGAGTTGTACGGTGAATAGGTACACCCCAGGTACGGGTGCAGTGAACACTCCAGTCTCGTTATTGTACACGTTGCCCACGTCTAGAACTGTTGTCGGGAAGATGATGGCCTTACCTACGACAGCAGATTTCACATGTTTGGCCTTAAATGCAACAGTTGGAGTACTTTGATGTACTGCAAAAGACGATACATTATTTTAATGATTTACCATGACATAAGAAATATGTAAAAAGTTTTGACGCCTGCGTCAAAACAGTTTATTCTCCACGCTATATGTTTCGGTACGTCGAGGAACTATTCCACTAACTACCTAACAAATTCTTTGTTTGTGCGTGTGTGTGAGTGTGTGTGTACCTTTTTATCTATATATTACAAAAATAAAACAAGAAGAAAGAAAGAAAAATAATATACATTCATTTATAAATAGTTTAATCCATATGAATATTCTCCACAAAAAAAAAGAAAGACATAAACTAACGTTGAATGTGTGTACCTTTCGTATTGTCAAGTACGCTATAAAAGATAAAATACATGTTCAAAGGGAATAAATTACAGAAACATTAAACAGTTTCTACAAGTGGTTGAATGCTTCTTATGTAATGATATTTAAGTGAATCATTTCTTATACATGATTAGTAGAGAGGGCATTGTTCCAAATGGTCGTACTCGTATGACGAGAGTATCATATTTATATATAGCAAAACGATACAACAGAATGCATGTTATCATGTTCAATTCAATTACCATTTTCTAGATTGACAATCTGTGTTTTGAGTGAGTTGATCTTGTGATGAAAGGGAAATAAATACAAAACTATTGCTAAAAATAAATATTTTCATTTAAATAATGTCGCGCTTAAAGGAATTCAGATTTATCTGGATTTAATTCCACTAAGCATATTTAGATTTAAGTAATATTTAGATATTTAGGAGTGAACTTCAGAATTCTTTGTTCTCTAGTAAAAATGCCCAAATATGAAATACTTAAAATATTGTTTGTAATTAAGGGAATACTTCATTACAGTTAAGCCATGTACTTCAATACACAATATGTCATAAAATAGGAATAAAAAAAATCCCTTCTACCTAAACATAGCGCGAAGTGTTGTGGGTGGAGTTTGAAACTTTAGTAGATGTATGATTTGCATAGCGCGAGTCTGAAGCACGTTGTGTAGAGTTTTGAACATTACATACAGAGATTTCAATATTCAAAAGTGCGGTATATCTATGTAATTACCTTGTGTCATGTCTGTTTTAATCTCCGTTTTTAGCGCTTCTTTCCTGTCTTCAAAATAAGAATCCATTCCTTCCTTCAAGTCAGAAAATTCTTTTTTGACACTCTCTTTAATGTCGTTGATTGTCCTTATATCTTCTTCCATGGACTTAAGATCAGCATCAATTCTCTCCTGCAAAGCGGTCATCTTCTTTTCCCATTGTCCAAAAGAGAATTCCATTCGAACAAGTTTAGCTAAAATCTGTTCTTCGTAATGAAATCGAGAACACATTGGTTCCGACTTGCATAAATTATACAAGGAACTTGTCAGGATGACAAGAAAACCGATAGCTGTCCTCATATTGGAGACGTAAAGGAAGAGATGTCTGATTTCATGAAATCGGCAACTGACATTTAAAGTTTCTTCTTTTATGAACCTCAACCTACGAGTTAGACAGTCTAACTATTATGGTTGAGTCCTGTTCCTATGGATAACCGACAATGAACGTTTCTGCTTTTATGAACCGCTATCTACTCTTAATTGACGTCAGAAACACATTTTGGTCTTAAGTATTGTTATCCTTATTGCTTATGTCACATAAAGATCGTGTTTTTTTTTCTTCAGGTTTTCAATGAGTGTTATGGTTGTTTCTTGATTCATCAAGAATTTCAGTTTATCATTTCTTACATTCATTGCTTTTTTATGAGATACAGAAATATTAATGTGCAAAAACCAGAACCGCTGTGAAACTCTGAATACATTGTGTATTAACTGTATTTGACGCACACTTCCCAGATACGGTTATCTTCAATCACAGTTTTGCCAATGATGATCCAACAAGAGGCAAATCACGATTTCTTACTTCTTAAATTGCTAACATAATCCGGCGAGCAGCAACGAATAACTATAAGTGTATTCTGGCTATATTACAATGGAAAAAAAATGTTCTTAAATTTAATGAACCCATACACGTGATAGAAGTCATCCTAAAGATTCTGAGGTTCTGCGATTTTGCCATGGGAGGCGGCGGATATTTCTTTGAATTGGAACAACTGCATAATTCCGTCCCAGAAGTGAGAGACTATAAGCAATCTCTACAGGACATACGGTTGTGTTGTTATTATTATTATTATTATTACCCCGTGCCCTTCGTCTTCTACTGGACACAACGCGGATAGGCTGTAGATAAGTGAAATGGGAGGCAGTTAATATTTTATTGACTGAATTGTTAAGAAGCACAAGGTCTTGCGTTAATATATCTAGAACTTTACAAGTACAAGTACATGTAATTGTTGTTGTTATGTTGGAGTTAAGCTTCGCTGTGACATTCAGCTGAAACAGGTTTTAACGTGCGATTGTTCATAACGACCAAGCACCTTTCTCTGTCACTTCCGGTAATAAAAGTTCAGTAATTCTCATTTACCTCCTTGGTAACCGTTGAGTATATAAAGAAAAAAAAGAAAATTCTTATCTCTAAACATTCAATAAACTAGTGCTCAAATACAAAAGGTGTTATTGCAAGGAATGGCAGACTGTAGATACTGTATTCAACGTTAGTGTAATTATTATGTACATGTATAGGAATTGTGATTTTTTAAATTTGCATTTATTGGGGGTTGAAGTTCATTACCTATTCATTTCTCATGACTAATGATTATGCTTCCAAGTTCATCAATACTACTTGCGCTCGAGCTTCAGGGCCTTTTGGCGTTATGTTAAGGTTACGCTCTCCTATGATTAGCACGATTATTTTATCCTAACTGATAAAATACTGTGTTCTGTTGGTGAAACAAAATCCATATCACCAACACTATGAGTGAATAGGTCTTATAAAGGGATTTGATTTGGGAATATGCATGTGTGCATTTTGTATGTAGCATTCCGACACTTACTAGTGACATTCAAATGGATTTATCCGCACGGTAATATGATCGAATACAAAAAAAATAGTTCCACTCTTTCGTAGTTAGCATAAAATTACAAAAGTGTTACGAGTGGATAATAATGGAATGTATCTCATGGCGAAGTGATACAATGTTAACATTTTTACGCGCTCATGAAAACATTAAAATTGTATCATTTCTCGGTGAAATATATTCCACATTAACTCAAAACAAAAATAATCCTTTACCTATCATGCTCTCACAATATTTAGCATCGAATAGGGACGATCGTTGCAAAAATGTTTGATAGTATTTTTTCTCGATCCTTACGATCATCGCAACTCCACTAAGTTTCATCAGGATCACCACGATTCGACCCCAGTCCACGCTTTTCGTGAATATCGTCAAGATCGTAGATACCGTGGCCAAGTGTAGACGCATCATTGCTGGATATGTTCAGGGCGTTTAGTGCGTAAAAATTAGGAGTGAGCATGGGGTTTGTTTTAGTGAGATTGATGACAGATGTTCCAGTAAATAGTGAAAAATAAACAGTAGGCATCCATTTGCTGTATTATCTTTTTTCCAGATATCAGTACCAGTAATTGTTAATGGTCTCATTTTTTGCTGCTCTTTAATTTTTAGCTCGACTATTCGAAGAATAAGGAGGGCTATTCTATTCACTCGAGCGTCGGCGTCGCCGTAACGGTTAAAATTTTGTACCACCTCACTTTTACACTGAACACCTTAAGGTATTGTTTTGAAACTTAAAATACTTATAGATGACTACCAATCCAACATGTAGGCAAAAGGGGATAACTCTGATATGTATTTTGACCTAATTATGCCCCTTTTTGTATAAGAATTTCGGTTAATGTTTTTGTACGACATTTTTAAGTATCCCAATCGAAGTTTGGAGACTTATTGTTATTACTCCGTTTCTTCTTCTTATTCTTCTTCTTATTATTATTATTCTTTCTTCCGCTGGCAACTTTGTTTGGGCCATATCTCGGAGACCGCTCGATCTATCTTTACAAAACTTCATACACTTATAGTCCTCAAAGGGTAGTGGTGCCTTCCTGAATATTGTAAAGTGGGGTCTCTTAGGGTCAGGCCCCGCCCCCTTAAAGATGGATTTTTGCATAAAAATGTATTTTGGTTAAATATTTCAAATTTCCAACCCTGAATCATAATTTGTTCCTAAAAATGAGAAGATTGAATAGTACTACTTTGGTGTCCACCGAGGGTCTCGCTCCACCCTCTAAATTTTTACTTATGACCTTATATCCCCACCCCTAACCATATATATTCTTGTTCTTCATGATATTGGTTAGCCCCACCCCGTCAGTTTTACTTGTTTCAAAAACCATTGAGATCCCCACTCATAAACCATATATATTCTTGTTCCTCATGATCAGATGGATTGAATGGTACTGTATGATTTGTCTAAGGAGAAACTTCGTTTGAGAGACTTAGGAACAGTTCACTGTTACAAATATAACTTGTTTTCACTGAACCCATGGATTATATTCTTTGAAACTTGGTATACTTGTGTATCACTATCACCACTGCCTTTGGTCAAGAGGTGATAACTCTGTCTTGGATTTGAAAGATTTATGCTCCCTTTCAACTTAAAATCTTCATCAAGTTTTTCGTAACACCTGAATTTGGTGTTGCTTTGAAACTTTGAATGCTTTTTTATGACCTCTTCCTTCCAAATGTAGGGAATAGTACATAACTCTTCCATAGATTTTGACTAAATAGTGCCCCTTTTCTGACTTAGATTTTTTATGCTTGCTCACGTTTTTACTGAACCCTTTGAGATATTGTGTTAAAGCTTAGAATACATGTTTATATCCTTTGCTTCTTATTTTGCCATATACTGCATTTTTTTTTCTATATTGACAAGCATTAGAATAGTCGAGCGTGCTGTCTTACGGACAGCTCTTGTTGATAATCATATTGACGTGTTTTTTTTGTGTGTGGTTTTTTTTTTTTGTTTTTTTTTTTTGCCAGGTGGTGACTGCATCAGAAACGAATAAATAATAACTGAAGCGTGTTTTGACGCCAACTGTCAAACCATTTTTTACACTGCCATTAATCTCTTCCGTCGCCGTTCATGGTGGAGTGATATAACAGAGGGTGTTTACGACAAATAGGCACCCCGACTTTGGTAAATCAAGATGTTCAAGTCAGGTTTATTGACGCCACGTCAGTATGGAATAGGTTTTAAATTTGGCCATGGAGTCGCATAATCGAAAAAGGGAGAAACCACTGTTATCATGTAAAACATAAACATGTAATATGTTTGGGAAAAACAACATTTTATGAACCAGTTACTTATATTAACTGATAAAAAATATAATATGCAACTTTTCTATCGTTATTAAAAAGAAACTCGACTCATTTAATGTGTATCTGATGACTTCTCCCTAAACTCGTAGGCCTCAGGTTTTAAAACTTGGTTAACGGACATTGCAAGCAACCTGATTCAGGAAAAGGTTTTTAAAAGATGTTTTGAGATCTTAAAATATTCAGAATTTAGATACATACCGTTAACTTAAAAAATCAATGAAACCGCAGTTAAATAATAAATACTACAGCATAATGTAGAAAATGTAAAAAAAAAACAAAAACAAAAAACACACACACAAAGGCCGTATCAGATATGTCTAATTTACGGCCCCAGGCCCAATCTGCGGTCCCAGTATGTATAGCACTTGAAATGGGTAAATGTAACTGAACATTGAAGCATATGTTGAAAAGCCTTGTAAATATACATTAATTTTATACATATCATCAATCCAAAAAAATAAATATGTTTAAACTAAACTAATCCAAAAAGAATGTCATCCTCCTACGTCACGCCACGTTATCGAGAGTACATTTTACTGTTCTATATTCCTGAATAATTTGATAATATAAGTTTTTTTATTTTTGGGCTTTTGAGAACACACTTTAGAAATCCAAACGGTATAGAGTTGAGGATATTTGTCGAAATTACATGTATCTATAATCATTGCCTAGTGGAAATATTTAGACCCGCTCGGCGTCTTTGATGCTTTGCATCAAAATTAGTCTTTGGATTAATATGCAAACATTTTGTATCTTCAGTCGATGGTGCTTGCACGTGGCCCGCGCAGCTGATTTCGAGCACGTGGAGAGATAGTTCACGTGGTGACCTTGAGTTCACCACAACTACAATGTCAGGCTACACATTTCAAGTGACTTCAAACACGTCTGTGACAGACTGGGAATGCCTATCAGTGGACACGTTCGGTACTGATGGCAGAGTCCTTATGCTGTAAGTAAATTTAAGTAAATTGCCATATGCATGAACTCATTCCATTTATAGTGGTACATTTTTTGTTGTTGTTGTTGTTGTTGTTTTTTGTTGTTGATTTTTGTTTTTGTTTTTTAACTTTTTCCGTATTTGCTCCCAGGCTACACACTATTTTTTTCAAGTTTCTTTTGGACTAAACTGTAATCTCCATCTACTTTGGAAGAAATCTCTAGAATTTATAATTTTCCTTTGTTTTCCTCAGTATACGGTGAGCTTTCTGTCATAAGAGCACCATATGGACCGCGGTAAATTGAGGTAGCGTGATTTTGGTCTTAATATTGAGCATTGATTATCATTTCAATTCAGAGCATGTAGTTTTACAAGTAAGCTCGTCTGATCATTAAGATAAAATACAGAGTCTTGAAATATTGGTCGCAATATTGATTATTCCTTACTTTTAGTTGTCTGATTATCAAGTTCAAAATCAACAAGTCAGAGAGTGAAATAACAGCCGCAAAATTAAGGTGTACTTTATAGTGACGTGGTCTTCATGTTCGTTCTCTGCTTTTTCAGAACGTCCTCGCCGTTCGAGGTTTTCTTCACCAACTACTACGCCTACTTGTGTATCACCATGACGCGTCTCACCGACACATCTTACCGATATTACATCAATCACCGTGAGTTTTTCAATATTCTTACACCCTTCCCTATCCGTAAATAATTGTTCTTTTCATTCTTTCTTTCGTAGGTTCAGTCTATTTCGTTTTTGTAACTGATAGTGCAATTATTAGAACCTTTTTTCCAATTATTTCCTAGATTTCTTAGACTTACTAGGACGGAAAATGCATTATTTTCATTATATGAAATAGAATGCAGCTGAATACGGAACTTAGATTAATAATATTTAAATCAACAAGAAAGATATTAGAAAATAAAAACGATGATTATGTTAACTTTGGCTTATCATTCAACGGACAGTAAGTATTTCGCTGCTGGGTATCGTTTACGGAGTGGGTGTGCTCTAACAACATGACCACAAAGGCTCGTCGATGATGATGATGATTACTTTTATTCCAGCTATATCCCCTAACTTAATGAACAGTGAACGACTGTTTATATATCCTGTAAACACCCTTACCGACTCGGGAACCATCTGCTCTGACGCTTCCGGTGCGACTGGGGCCGAGTATCAGGTCATGATTCGATCAGGTAATGATCACTGAATAATATTTCAACTGTTTTGTTAAGAACATAGTGTCAAATTCATCCAGCATGTAATAGACAAATGTCCACATAAATGGGACATATGTCCGCAAAAAAAATCATTTCACTAGAACATGCTCTTTACATTTTACTTTATTCAGGCAAGACTGAATAAGATCTTAATCTAATAACTTAATACCCTTTGATACTTAAGAAATAGTCATATAAATATTAATGCGGTAGTTTTAAAGACGCCTTCGGTTAATTGGTGTAATATTTTCATCACCGATCGAATTTCATATCTTACTTATTACACAATGATTTTATCATTTCAGGAGTGGAAACCTCGGCAAAAATCAACTGCCCATGGTCACTTCTAGGTCGCTATGGTTACACACACCAGTCGAATGCTGGAGTTACCACGTGCGATAGTTCGACAACAGAAATGGACATGTGCGCAGATACGACTCAAGTCACGTTTGATTATGGTGCGTGTAGCACACAGGTGGCTTTCTCAAGTAAGTGACTTTCCATCTATATAAAATACATACTTTTTTTCATGTATATCATTCTCTAGGCACCTAAAGTTAGTGGTGTTTAACTGTGACCGTACTAAATAAGAACATAACTCGTATTTGTTGAAAAGCTGTCCCTCAATCTTTACAACACCCACCAATAAGTTTGAAGTCTTATTTCATATTTACTTAAATAAATCAAACAGATAATACATATCCATATGGAAAAGATAAATGATTTTTATTTTCGGTAACTGAAAGTTTTGATTGTGAATATAATTGATAACTACAGATTCGGACACAGTGTGGTGTGTTGATAATGTTGCCGTCGGTGATAATAATTACGTCATGACTTACAACGGAAATGATGCAACGTCGGCGATCAATGACGTATCTATCTACAGATATTCCTGTATTGTAAGTATAATCAAATTCCTGTGTACGTACTTATTCATACATTAGTGAGTTATGGTTATTTTGAATACTACACAATCAAGTGATATTCAAATGAAATAGATACACCAATATCGTATTTTTAAAAAGATCTGGGTCTGTAAAAAGATTAATATTTCGTCCACTGAAAGCCAAAGGGGGCTATCTGCCTTCTTTTTACATTATGCTGATAGCCCCTTCTGGTTTTCAGTGGACGATTTATTTGATTTGAACAACACAATGAGGCCAAAGATATGTGTTTAATTGTCTAGACTCAAACCCGCCATTTTGACTTTTGAATTATTTATTTGTGTTTGAGTTCCCACCTACATAATTACTTGTAACTACATAATTACTAATAATAATTACCTTTTTACCTGCCTTTGATCTAAACGATGTATCAAAGAATGACTGAAAGGGTGTCGCAGATAGTACACAAAGCTTAGGTGAATTTTGGGGATGAACTTGGTTAAAAATATATTGTATGTTAGATCTACCGGAAAACGAAATCGTTCATAATTCTGGCGAATGTAGCTTTATCATGCTCTTTACTTAAACTTTCTACACAAGTTTGCTAAAATTCTCAATCTGTTATTGTATTGTTGCATTGTATTTTTCTTTTTCATTCCTATAGATTTTTTTTCTTTCTTTTTTGTCATGTATTGCACTCAGTGGGAGGGTATGAATCAAAATCTTTCGATTCGAACTTTGCGGATGATAAACATAAAGGGCGAATGAATCATCAAGTTTTCATCATGCTGATGATATCCACATCTATGTCGAGAAACACAAAATCCAGTTCTAGGATAAACAATGTTTCCTTCCAACCATATGAAAACTCTTACGGATATGAGCATTCTGTTAATGTTTCAGGAAATTACTGGCAATAATTATAATAATAATTACGTGACCATAATTCATCTCGTGTAACTAAGTAATAAATTCCACGTTAATATGAACCAGAAAGATGATTGATGTGTGCGCCGTCTTCTGCAATAAATATTTCTGCAAAAAGTGTAGGCCTGAAATTTTCACGCGAGAAAACGAAAAGATAGTACACGTAACTCCCTAACAAACATAAGCTGAACTCATCCATAGGGAGATAAAACAAGAAACATCTTTTAAAGATAGATGTGGCGTTGTTGGAGATTAAAGTAATGAAGAATGTGTCCAACGTTTACATGATGAATGAATCATTATCTGTGAAGCATTTTATCCTAGGAAGTCAAAATAAGCATATAGGTAGATAAAAAGAGGTATTAAAACGTCACTCCGCAGCAATAAACGCAGTAAACATCATTGTAAGTTAGTAGTGAAATAGACTATAATATACTGTGAGTATATATACAGCGTTCGGTCGGAAACAAGTCTTATTGTGCATCAAAGAAAAATGCTTTAATTCAATAATTTTATATTTATCAAAGAAACTAATTCAAGCAGAATAATTTCTTTCGTGAATACGATGTATATGTTTCAGCTAGTTGTCATCACGACAAAATACGGTGCGTAACATGTTTTCCGTGAGTATAGGAATATTTACCAATGAAGATTGTTAAAAATAATCAGTCGGCACTGTCTATCTTCTCTAAAAAGATAATTTGAGGTTAGACAACTATGCCGAAAAAGAATGTGTATATGATGAGTCGGTGAGTGTTGAAACTACCTAACATCTGAACTATTTCAGGCTATGGCCCCCAATGGAAGCCACGCCTCTGTGTCCCCTAAACACTGCCAACAGGGGCAGACTCCCGACCAGATACCAACGACGCCGTCAGGGTCTAATGTTGGCGGTCTTTTGACGCTTACCCAGCCTATCGGTAACCTTTGACCGTCTGTCTGTCTTTCTATTAGTATACCCATCTACTCATTATATATCTGTCTGTTTAAACGTGTTCAATTTAATGTTTCGATGGAACTTTCTGCCTTACCGTATGTATGTCTATCTTAAATGACTGGGTGTATATCAACATATTGTATCGGTAGTGTTGTCTTTCTACATGTTTTGTTTTTTGTCATACCATACTATATGTTCGTCCATCGGTTGGTCTGTCCCCGATGGGTTCGCACAATAGCAACTTAAATACCTCTTGCCGTGTCCTGTACACAGTCCATTTTCTCTGCAATCCATATACACTGCAGAATCATGTATATACATGTATACTCGATGACTTTAAAAGCGCCTTGGTATTTCATATCATTTTGTATTTTTACCTGAAACTCGGTAATCAGACTTTCGAAGTATGGCATAAGACATGTACCAATCTATTGATGAAATATGCATAATTACATTCCTAAATAATCAAAAGAAAATTTGAAAAACAAGAAATTGAAGAGTCTATAATAATACCGGAGGGATAACCCTTTCTACGTGATGTTATTTGAAAAGAACATTCACCTTGACTTTTTTTTATTTCAGAAACCTGTCGTAAGTAATACTTAAGATGTTATTTTTGAATTAAAAACTTATATGCAACAATACTCCTAATCATAAGCATAATTTGACACTAAACGACACACTTATGTTTTTATAAATGTAGATATGCTTCATTCACTTTCAATCTTTCTTGATGTGATATCAGTTTAAAGAATCTAATTCCTTGTACTTGTTAACTGGCATTAAAAAAAATCAAACCTTAAAAAAAAGCTATTTTCTATAGCCACTTGCCCGGAGCTGAATGACCCTGCACGAGGAACAATCACTATAGAAACGGCAGGGGCCGTTACCACAGCCAGTTATGTATGTGATACTGGCTACACGCTAAGTGGTGACGTAAGCAGAACTTGCGAGGCGGATATGACGTGGAGTAATTCGGAACCTTTCTGCAGTATGTAAAAATACCTCGAAACTAGGCACAATTTGACCTTTACATAATTCATAATTTGACTCTTTTTAAGTTACAATTTGACTATTTGTAGCCATACAGCTTTCTTAAAAATCAGTGAAGCAATTTTGGTTGTTATTATTCTTGATTTTCGAAATACATGTATAATGTTGATAAAATAGCATACACTGTTTTATTTATTTATTTATTTATTTATTTATTTATTTATTTATTTATTTTTGTTCTAATATAAGCTATAAAAGACAAATATTTGATAACTTAAATTTACTCAAACCTTCCAGATTGTGCTGTCCCATCGACGGTTGCCAATGGAGATGTGACTATCAGTGCAGATGGAACGGTGGCATCTTACACGTGCGATGTGGGGTTTACCCTCAGCGGTTTAGGGAGCAGAAATTGCTTAGTTAGCAACGCGACCTGGGAAGGCAGTGACCCTGAATGTGGTACGATGACAGTTGACCAAGAGTGCATTCTGGTCTTTTCTTTTAAGATGTATTCGGTCCAACATTTCTGCCTACTAATTCTTGACAGAAAGTGTGCAACGTTAACATTCCAAGAAAAATCGAAAAATTTAAACAGATAAAGTTAAATCAACATAACAATACGTTTTTAAAAAAAATACTGACGAGTACACACGAAGATTACCTAACATAGTTGGAAACAATCCGATCGCATTGGAAACAATCGAAACGTCATGAATATTAATGTGGCAACACATTCTCGCTAATTTACGTTTAACTATCGGGGACTGACTGCATTACGCCAACATCAGACACGCTTTTTTATATAAGTCAAGCATGCAGAGTTTAAGTTCCTGTGATTCTTGGGTATTGTCATTTACTTCGACAAAGGAAAGCATGGATACTTCCAATTCCTCATATTTACTTTTTCACATCAAACATTATATTCTATGTATCTGTTTTTATCCCTCATATAGAAGTTTTATTTTCTTCACTGTCAGCATGCTGTTCGGCCATTTTCTGTCACGCAAACTTACGGCACTATATGCATAATTAATTACCTGCAAGCCTTTCCGATAATGGCGTATACTCATTACGAAGATATCGTTTTACATGTATAACTGAGAATTAAGATTTTTTCATACCCAAAAATAATTTAAAAGTTGAGCCGAATACATCTTTAACATGATTTTTTTAATCAGTGAAATAATAAAAAAAGAAATGGTAATTATGTCTGTGTAAAATGTCCATGTTGTTCTGCATTAATACGTTTGTGTTGCCGGGATCCATTCGTTTGAATAGCATGATTGTCTTCTTAGTTTTGAAATCTAGCAATAATGCCTTGTTTATTTAACCATTAAGAGAAAGCCAATCAGCGTCGCTGCTTCAAAGGGCGTTCAGCAATAGTCCCTCTTATATATGAGGAATTCTACACTATTCTAATAATGTAGGAATATAGTAATTAATATTTTGTTAAGAATCACGGACAAAGCAACATCATTCTGTTCTATCAATAGTTTATTGGTCCTCTCCAAGATTTTTTCCTAAATTACAGAACTGTATTTCACAAGTTAGCCACATACCCGTAGCTATCTTAGAATTTATGACATTCGGGCTGTTATATAGCTTTTTTCTTTCAAAACTATCCCTGTGTCCTTGCTTTTTAAATGCAATTTGTAAATATATCTATATGGTTTTCGTTTTAAGTAAACAGAGGTATTACTAAAAGACAGATTGATAGATGGACAAACAAACTAACACACAGACGATAAAAGAAAGAGAGATTTTAC
This sequence comes from Solen grandis, assembly GCA_021229015.1. Lineage (NCBI taxonomy): Eukaryota > Metazoa > Mollusca > Bivalvia > Adapedonta > Solenidae > Solen > Solen grandis. Next base: position 3,391,534 of record CM037795.1, read on the forward strand.
ACACCGTAATTATATTATTTCATTCACCTCCTTTTTTGTGGCCAACTTCAGTTGAATGCGATGCCCTTGCGGACGCCTCCGGTCGGTCTTATACCCAAACAACAAACGGAACTGTGACGTCAGCTAGTTACACGTGCGCATCAGGGTATACGTTAGACGGGACGTCAACCATTACGTGTACGTCGTCTGGCACCTGGGATAATCAGCAACCGATATGTGGTATGGTTATGATTACAATGAAATAATAACTCTATGGGTCAGGCAGCATTTACCTCCCTTACATAAATAAAGTATGATTTTAGACTGGCGGTTGCGGCCGTCGTAACTCAAGATCAGATATTGTTAATTTGCATAATTACCACAGCCATTTTCACCGTCAATGCATTGCGATTGTTCACATCAGGTCAAAACCTCCTTAGGTACGAATGGAACAAATCAAAGCGCTCAAGGAAATGAAGGACTGTCGGCAGGTTTGTCAAGAACTAAAGAGCTAGTTAAGTTGACTTACTACAAGTAACTAGAGTTGCAGAAAAACGTGTCATATGGCGTCACATGACCTATCAAGCCTGCTTAAACGTGAAAGTTTGAATTACACGTAGCTAGTTCAGCATGTAAATCCTATCGACAGTATTTCAGGGCATTGTGCACTTTTATTTATCAACTTTCATTTTTTGTGTGAATGCACTGCAGTTACTCTTCGTGATATAGCTATATGGTCAGTATCTTTGTCACGTTCTGTTAACACTTCCGTTTTTCCACATAGATCTTATCAAACATAAAATGGCGCAGGCCATTTTTATTGTGGTGCACTTGATAAAGGAACCGTATTTATTTATTTATTCGTTTATTCATTCATTTAACACTACTGCACCTTATTGTTTAGAAGAAGTATACATATATACATATAAACTTAGGATATATATATGTATACACAAAGTAAGAGTACAACATATAAATGTTACATATATTATTATTCTCTAATTATAGTTTTGGTATGGCCTTGTCGATCTTGATAACTATTGAATTATACGTATTGGATTTACATAAAATTATACAAAACGCACAAATAAATTATTCACCAAGTTAAGAGTTTTATATTTAATATTATAAGTATGCCTCGGGCATAAATGTTCCAAATTAAGAATCACACGTATATCATTTCAACTTTCACTTTTAGTTGCTTGCGCTTCTTTGACCAATCCTCAAAGTGGGGTGGTGACTGTAACAACAGACGGAAGTTCATCAACGGCGACATACGCATGCGCAACAGGATATACATTAAATGGGTCACAAACAAGGACATGCCTTTCAACAGGTGATTGGACTAATACTCAACCAACATGTGGTGAGTAGGTTTTCAATCTACATTTTAAATTCATTATGAATAATTTAGTTTTGTTGTTGTTGTTGTTGTTTAATTTAACATGAAGTCTGCTAAACAATAAAAGGGCAAATGAATATATGCATTGTAAATACTATTTATATTTATCACAATAATATACACAACACAGATAACAGAAATTTAACTTGCAAGTAGATCGGTATATTTGTATGCCAAACAATATATGAAATGCAGATTGCATGATTGTTTTCATTATCTAACAGTTAATGTACTTTAAGAAAATCTACGGTTGTCCAAGATTCAGTTCATTAGCCTAGTATTACATGGAAAATCACTTACACTATTGCTATTTTACTTTTTTTCAGTTTGCAATAAACCGTCTGTCCCCTCAAACGGCGCTCTTGTCTCCGACGGTTCATCTGCGACCTATACGTGCTCACTAAACTACTCAATAAATGGTGACGTCACCAGAACGTGTCAATCAGACGGTTCCGGTTGGACAGGCACGGATCCTACTTGCGGTAAGATTTTTTTTTTAATTTGAAGACGAGTGTTGTCCATCTGCTGGTCGGTTGATATAACAAGTTTTGTCTTAATCATAACTAAGCGATCAAACTTCATATAATTGTTACACATGAACTGTACATAAAGGGCCCCGTTGAACTCTGTGATAACTTAAGGGCCATTGTTAACAATTGTATTTGTCGAACTCATTTTAGTGCATGCTATGTTTTGTGATAAAAATACATTTTGTCTTCATACAGGCCGTAATGGCAGCAAATGTTGATCTAACTTTATTAATGCAATTCATATATTTATCTGAAAAAGTCAATCAATTATTCAAACCAGCAAACCAGAACCTATTTAATGGAATACTTATAGTGGACAACATTTTGTACTCATTATATCCATTTAATACATTTCTATGTATCTCTCCTTACAGAGCTGTGTGCTACATTGTCTACTGTAACCGGAGGTGATGTAACATTGTCAACCACTGGAACTGTGACGTCAGCAACGTACACGTGTACAGTGGGATATTCTCTAGATGGCGTCAACAGCCTCACGTGCAGTTCCACAGGATCATGGAGCAGTACACCACCTACATGTGGTATTGTCTTAAGCATAAAAGAAATAGAGCTTAGTTACAATAGAATTAATAGCTCTTAATGAATCCTACTTCGGTATTATTACAAATAGGATAGCAGCAGATTTTCGCTGGCGATTTACCTAGTATAGACAAATAGTAAACATGTGAAATGTCGTTTTTAGAGAAGATTACCTCGTAATTGACCAAATATGCTTTTTTTCTTCATAAGAGGTAAATCAATAACAACATATCTATATATTGTATATATGACAATTCATATCAATATATTTATCAGACTTTCCTCACATTGTATTTTATATATAATAAATTGCAATAAGGGAAAAGGAAAAAACAGACTTCGATGTTGTATTTTCTGTTATTCTTTTCCCTCTAGTATTGTGCCCTACCCTCAACAGTCCATCCAGTGGCACGGTATCTCTCTCAACTTCCGGTACAAAGACTTCCGCTATATACTCTTGCACTTCCGGTTACGTCATCAACGGAAATACCGTACGTCTGTGTAACTCGGACGGCACATGGAGCTTGACAGAACCAACTTGTAGTATGTATCGTGTCTTAATTTCATCAAGCTTAAGCTGATTCTTATAGTCAGCCATCCATCTTTTTTTTCTGCCGGTCCACACGTCTGCACTTTAACCAGGATTTTTTTTTTATTCGATCCCCACCTTGGTAATTGATATGGAAGGAAACTAGAGTATCCGTGGAAAACCCACGTGCTCGAAATGGCAAACTACATACAACATGAATATGAATGAACCTGGGAGACAATGACGAAATATGGCCTTATCTCACACTCACTCTCATGCACACCCACACATACAAAAACACATCCTCAAAATATCCTTAACCATTCTTAATTAATAAATAGAACATTTTATAAAATATATATCAAAAGTAATAAAAATGATGAAATCATATAAATATTATTCTAATGACAGCCTGTACGTCACCCCCATCGCCGCTGAACGGACAGCTGACAGAAGACGGCAGTGTGGCTACGTATACCTGTAACCTAGGTTACTCCTTGAACGGCGTGTCCAGTCGGACTTGTGGGACGGACGGGAGTGGGTGGAGCAGCACGGACCCCACGTGCAGTAAGTTAAACCAGAAAGGATACATGCATCTAACCTTAATAGATTAAGAGCCTATTTTATGATTTAGCGAAATTGGATCAACTGTCAAAAGGTAGTAAATGTAATCTTATCTGCAATTCATCGCTATATATCTTAACAATGCTTGTGAAACTCTTGATATAAATTTTAAGTGATAAACATGAACAAATAGTTAATTATCTTACATTTTCCAGGGTTATTAGCAAGTGGGGGAAATATTTTTTAAAAAATGGCGTCTAGCGAAGAAAACACCTGTCTTCCACTGAAACCAATAACATTCTGCAATACTAAGAAGATAGTCCTTATTTTTTCTGTCACATGGACCCTGATTTTCCTACCACCAAACACAGACGACTAGCATGTTTTCCACATTCAATTAACGATTTAGAAATATCCATTCCAAAAGTGAAAGTGTTTCTGCGCGAGGCAACTTTGAAGTATACCTCCTCGAGAATTTTTTTTTGCATCTTACGAATGCATAGAAATCTACAAAAAATCTAGAAAAACTACATTTTTGAACAACGTTTTGAAACGTGTGTCTATGCAACCCTTACCAGATGACAGACTGAATAATGCGTCTTTTTGAAGTATTCAGTTCCTGTGTAAATATATATAGTATACACTTATTCATATTTAATCGGAAAATCAATGCCCTCTTTCAAAGATCACAAAAAAAACAACAAAAAAAAAAAAAAAAAAAAACAAATAAAGGCCACTTTGAAAGTGCAACCACCTTAGTATGAAGACCACTACATTAAGCACCCATATCCCTTATAAAAATCCTTTATTCCTAACGGGGTTTGAGCCCACAACCTTCGGATCCGCAGTTGGGTATGTTACCACTGGACTTCGGCTCCCTTTTTCTTTATTTTCGATGGCATGGATTAGATATATTAGGTCTTGCTCTCCTTGGTTATAATTGATATATGTTAAAATTAAACCATTCAGCCATTTCAAGCTGAGGCCAAGCTGTAAACAAATACTTACCACTTACTTCTTTTAACAAGATAGTTCTTTTAGCAGACATTTACCTATAGCTTTCATTCCGATGTTTGAGTGATTTTCTATCAAACTCAATTGTTATATTCATGAAAAAGGTACGTGCTCCACTCTGACGTCGCCGACAGGAGGATCCGTTTCCTTGACAACAGACGGTATAAATACTGTGGCAGCTTTCACATGCAGTCAGGGTTACACCCTGAATGGCGTGGCATCGATCACGTGCAGGAGTGACGGCTCATGGGACTTTACCCAGCCCTCCTGTGGTTAGTATATTTGAATCATTTAATCCTTTTCCTCATGAGTAAATCATGTACACTTTAGATGGTTTATGAAATTTTGCATTTTTCTACGCCACAGATTTCTACGCAGACACTGAGCTTCAGTAGTGTATGATCAAACAGACTATGACCAGACAACTCCTATAGAAGCTGTCTGATCTGGGTCTGTTTTGTTTGCCTGTTCGTTATAACGAGTCTATATGAAGTAAATATTTAATTGAATACCTGCCCCATGAAGCATTTTTTTTTAATTTGCATAACTATAAATTCAACAACAACCAGAATCGATCCTGGTCATTGTCATTATTCGGTTGAAATAACTAGAAAAACATGGGTTCTAAACAATGACATTTCAACGGGCAATTTGTGTTGTCCAGCGAAATCAAAAGTGCAGTTCAGTGGACCAGTATGAAATGGCGCAGTATGTTGTCACCAATTGCAATAATCATTACCATGACAAAGAACGGGGAATAGGACACATACCTTGTAAATTACTTCCAAGAAAGTACTGGCACATAATGATACAAACTTTTGTTACATACTGTTAATTTTTGTTCCATTTTAGCCAATTGTCCAGATCTGACAGCGCCATCTAGCGGGACGTTAACATTATCCACTTCCGGTACCGCGACCACGGCATCGTTCTCCTGCGCATCCGGTTACTACATCAGTGGTGCACAGACGCTCACGTGCGGCAGTGATGGCACGTGGGATAATGCCCAACCGACGTGCAGTAAGTAATGTTACTGTTCATGGTATTTTAGGATCAATAGAGATTCCTTTTTCTTACCACTTTCAATGCAATGCCAAATTTCTGTATCAACTATTTTTGTATATTAAAAAAAAATAAACATTTTGTGTATTTTTTTTCAGAAACAAAGACATTGTAAAATTTCATACATACATACATATTATTTGTTCAAAGTCTATAACTGAATTAACCTCACGTTTCTTTTGTTGGCTTCACTGTTTGTGCTGGAAATAATTAAGACACATGTAAACAATGTATTCACACACATAAAACATTAATTGCGTAGCACTTTTATGTGTGATAATAAATGTTCACTTAATTAAATACACATCCCATCTTTCCATTGCAAAACTTAGACATCTTGACATTCCCTGCCTACTTCAGAGTGCAATTTTCCCAGTACGCCATCCAATGGGGCGGTGTCGGTATCCGATGGAGCTTCTGGAACTATAGCATCCTACACGTGCGTGACCGGCTATACTCTAAGTGGGCTGTCCTCACGGTCGTGTCAAACCGACGGCACCGGCTGGGAAGGATCGGACCCGGCGTGCGGTAAGCAGATTTATAGCAATTAATATTACAGTAAATCCTTTTCTTAACGTCCGATTAGGGGAACCAGAAAACGTGGCTTCTTAGCTTAGGTTTTCACTTAACAGAGGTTAACATTTAACAACACAATCTGAAATTTGTCTGCTTTCAAACAGATTCGCTTTTTAATACCGATGACCGCTAACAGCATAATACTGCCTTGTGTTTGCTGGGTAGAATACATGTAGCCGTACATCGGGCACCAGCGGCGTGTTCAGTAAACGTGAGCAGTTTCACCTCGTTTATCAAAGTGTATAGATTGTAACCAGGGTACCAGATCGCAATTGCAAGCTATTGTTAGCTAACGGTCGCCTTCACTGAACGCACTGCAGGTTGTGGCAAGAACGGTGTGTATTTGAGTCCATACCGCAAACACGTTAAGTATATTTAAAATTTGTGTCAAGCTTTGATTTTCGCGTGAAACTGCTTTAACGTATTTCATTCATGTCCTCAAGAAACACTGCAGTACAACGTTTTTTTTTAATGGTTGGTAATATGTTGCGCCCTCTAATGATAGTGACAAATTGTATCCATTGGAGGTCAATCTCAAAGCCATCGGTTCCAGGGAAATAGTTTTCATGAAGGCGAAGTTTCGTTAACATCATTGATGGTTTTGTATATGGACATAAATCCCTCAAAAACTGATAATATTAATCATTGAATACTTGTCTACATGAAATTTACCTGCTTGCAGATTAAACAAATGTTAAAGAAATATTTTACAGTATGCGTTTCCACTGTACAACAAAGCATACACAGTAAATAACTTGGAAGGTATGGTTGTTCCACCACGCAGTGTTTTCTAACACCTTTAGTGCATTTAGCAATTCAATCTTCCATCATTTGTAAGGAGCAAAAAAAAAAGAAAAAGAAATATGGAACATGTAAACTATATAAGTTTACGTCCATTTGACAGTATTTGAATCAGTTGAAGATTTTGTCAGACGGATATAGTTCTGCCTTACTGCATAACATGTCATAGACAAGTAGTATAATACCACTCCTCATCACACCAATCTTGGCACCAGGCCAACAAGTCCTGGAACTACCCATTCTCATCACCAAGCGAGTGGGCGAAATATATATATACCCGTGCATTTTCAAAGTCTCTCTTGCAATCTAACAGTAGACTTACTTATATTTTGTAATATATATACAGTATCCTGTTTAAGTAAGAACAACTTCAAGAAAAAAAATAATTGCATGCACACATCTCCGGTTTTCCAGTGATATGTCAGACGGTTTCACTGCCCAGCTCTGGATCCATAAGCCTCAGTACAAACGGGACCCACACAAGCGTGACCTTCACTTGTGACCTTGGCACCTCGTTACTAGGAGAACAGTCTCTAGTCTGCCAGTCTTCTGGACAGCTCGATGGAACAGTACCTTCCTGTGGTGGGTGTTATGTCCTATTATAATTCATTTACTTTTCCAGAGACATTTTAGTTCGACGGCAACGACCAGCTAATTACTGGTGGAAGAAGATTTCGCCCTAAAGCTCAGTGTAATATCATTGCTGATATATTTGTTGTTGTCTGTTGTTGTGGTATATCTCAAAATTAACTAATGGTGTTACTGTAAGCCTCACAGTTGCTACACGTATTTTGAAGAGATTTTTATGCCCCTGAGATCTTTGATCGGGGACATATTGTTTTTTCCCTATCTTTTTTTTTTTTTTTTTTTTTTTTTCACTATCTTTTTGGTTTGTCAATACTTTAACATAGGCCATAACTTGATAACTATACAAGGTATTGAAACTTCATATACAAATATAGAAGTTTTTTGACCAAGAATCATAACTTATTCTGTTCCAGCATTTGAATTATCACCCTTTTTCAATTAACCTGTTAACTGTACAAACTTTATACATTGATTATGAATAAATATCGAGATTTGGAAGTGTACAAACAAAAATCATAACGTTTCCTGGACGAATTTTGAAACGATCTCCCTTGACTTAATTTCATAACCAATTTCTGTCCAGAGAATAGCTCATTTACTTACTTGAAAACTACGTATTTATATGAATTGATGAAAACTAGAAGAGGTACAGTGACAAAGAACCATAACTCTACCAACTCTTTAATTATTTCCCGTTATTTACTTTTCATTGTTTGTCCTTAAGGTATTGATTTGAAACTTCAAATATATATGGAAAGCGAGTAGGAAAAGTGAAGTGACTAACCCTACCTTTCTTTTAATGATCTTCCTTTATTTATTTTCAATGATTTTTTGTACAAAGCATTTTAGGGGCCGCCGTGGCCGAGCGGTTACAGTCGTGGACTACAAATCTCACAGCCCCTCACCGCTGTGGGTTAGAATCCCGGTAGGGACTTCGGATTTTTCATGTGAGGAAGCCTTCCAGCTAGCTTGCGGTAGGTCGGTGGTTCTACCCGGGTACCTCTGTGTACTCGGGGTCTTCCTCCACCTGTAATTAGCTGGACGTCGCTATATGATTGAAATACTATCGCAGCGACGGTAAACCGCAGTACAACAACAACAGCAAAGCATTTATCCTTTAATATATGGAATGAAAATTGAAACTTGATATTAAGTATTTGACGTTTAACCCATTGGTGTGGTGTCAGGGGGTGTTTGACTCGGTAGAGTTACATTGTGTTTTTTGGAAGCATCTTGCTTTTCATTTTGAATTGATTTCTTATACCCTTGGAGAGATAGGAACTGATAGATGTTATCGATGTTTAGCTTTCTTTACATCTTGTTTAAAATTCCCTACGGTCTAACAACACTTAGGACACGATTCAGGTGATACTGGTCTATCTCAAAGTTGAACATTTGTCTTTTCCAAAATGTTTTAATGTTACAGTTGCTGCAAATACTAGGTACCTTGGTCAAATTATGATAACTTCGCCTATTTACACATCTTTAATAATAATGTTATCAGTACATATATATTACACACGTGCATATATTTTTATTCCAGTTCAGTGTCCAACTCTGAGTGACCCCTCAAGTGGATCTGTTACTACGACAACAGATGGACTGACCACCCAGGCGGTGTTTTCCTGTGTTACGGGGTATACTCTGATAGATTCATCAGCAACCCTCACGTGCCAAGCAGCATCGGGGACATGGAATGTTCCTTCCCCTTCATGTGGTATGTATCAACAAATAAATTCTTTTTTACCTAAATTTTGACAAGTGGCACAGAGTATATTAATTGCAAAACTTGTAGTCCTAGAAAACACCGTTTTTCACCCTCCTGAAAATATTGTTTTCTACTAATATGCAATTAAGATGAAGGGATCTTATAGAAGTTCTTTAACTAAAAAATTGAATGTCTTGATTGATTATTTTTCAGCTTTTTTACCAAAAGCATGGAATAAATTTTGCTTCATTTTCTCTATAGTATGTGACTCCCCGCCCGCTCTGATCAACGGGCAGTATGACCGGACCCCCTCCACCTCGACTGTTGTGACCTACACGTGCAACACGGGCTATGTCCTGATTGGCTCAGAAACACGAAACTGTCCAACGAACGGTACGGGATGGGACGGGATTGAACCATCTTGCGGTAAGAAACAATACAGATTATGCAAATTTATACATATCATCGTCGGTCATACACCCAAAGACATCCCGCTGCTCTAATGTTTATCTTCCTTCTTATATCATTCATACTGCCAAAAATGGGAAGTGTTGCCTATGTACACTAGTTTAAACACTTTTTATTGCAAAAATAAATGTTCTTAGCAAAGATATTGGATTTTGACGAAAGTAGAAATTACTTATTTATTTATTTTCCATCACTCTAAAATACATTTAATGCCAAGTTCAAGTATGCATATGTTTTGTTGATTGGTGGTGTTAACAAAATTAATATGATTTGGAAAGTGTCTACATAAACAGGAACATAATACGTTCTTGCATTAATTTATATAAGAAATTTATTTTAAAAAATCTTAGAATGAAATTATAGAATTAATAACCAATACTGGTTTAAATGATAGGTTCCTCAACCCATGTTTACGCCTTATGGTAGGAAGGATTGGTTATCTCCCTTGTTTCAGAAGGGAAATGCATATCGGTCACTGAAATAATTCATCCCACTTATACAGAATGAAATATCAAGAGGCAATCTAAATACACTTTGTGCATGTAATGTTTGATATAACATGTATAACATAAGTTGTAATATTATCAAACCACTGACGCTGGTGTTTCTGTTTTATTTCTTTGATAGTCAGTAGATTTGTATTACATAAAGTGTTTAATGATAGGACAAAATGAAGGGCAATAAACTTTTGTCAGTATTTTAGCAATAAATGTAATGTACAGTAAATGTTGCGCTAGGCTGCAGGTCTTAAGTTTGAGAGGCGATTAAAAGCATTTTTAAATTCAATTGATTTCCTGTTCGCGAAACGTCGCGACAGCAACGGCCCCGTGTGCGTAATTTGAAGCAGTTTGCTTTGCAATTCGGGAAAGGAGGTTTCTTTGAAAACGAAAGCAGAATTTTCATTGAAGTCCAGTATGGTGAAGCGCCTTTTCCTGGTAAATATGATTAAAATATTTTTTTTATTCTTTCCATTTTTAAGACCTGCTTCTTTAGCGCAGCATTTATATCCTCAATAAGATTTTGTATGCTAAAGCAAATGGTAATCAGTAAGATCAAGATTTTTTCTCAAGAGTTGTTCATTTTATTTACGCACGACATGTCCAATGCGCTAGATGAATTGGTCTTAAAAATGGTGGGTCTTCTTGAACTTTTTTTTATTTTATTGAATCTGTGAAAAGTTTTATTTAAGTATAGTCATGTGTGTCTGTTAGAAAATGCAGAAATAGCATTTTTATGATCATGTTCCTCGTTAAAATCGGAAATACAAGTATCTAAATTCACTATAAACTTGATCAATACAAATAGTGACTATAATTAGAAAGTGAAATTAAGGATCTCATAGTTCCAGAAATTTGGATTCGCGTAAAATACCGTATTTACAAAAGAAATTAATAAAATTATAATCGAAAGTAAATGTATGCCCAAATTATCAGTAGGAAAATGTTTTTACAAAGTTTTTCAGCATGTTCTTGCATCAACACCTTATTTTGGAAACAGGAATATACTTTCATTTAGTCTCTAAACAGTTGTCGAGTTTATATCTGAAACATTGGTTGTAAAGACAAAAGAAAGTTGAGCTTATATGGCACTGTTATCATTTTTCGTTGAAATGTTGATCCTAAAGAAAAGTGTATTTTTAATGGAAAATCTCAAATTGAAATGCTTCAACTGTTTCAGATCTGGCACAGACTGCCCCGTCAACTGAGGATAGTTCTACAATATCGATACCTATCGCTGCGATGATCGTCGTCTGTATCTTGCTTGTCGTGGTATCGATACTGCTGGCAGGTTTTATCTATCTCTACATTCAATCCAAGAAACATCGGATCTCTTCTGCCAAGAAGGAAAGTCCCAAAGGTAAACAGCAAACATATTTGTCATTGTTGACATCGCCACTTGTCTTGGAAAAACAACAACAACAAAAACAACAAACAAATTCATATAAAATACTTCTTAAGGTTTATATTCAAGAAATGAAGTGATAAATACTGTTTTCATGAGGATAATAAAGGTATAAAAAAGACATTAACTTATTAAAAGCTAAATACTATTCATTAATATATTCGACCGTTCACAGTTACAGGGAATAATCATAATAAGCTTTCAACAGTAGTTTGAAAGAACATTTGCTAGGAATGAAATAAGCTCAAATGATTTATATAAAGATATGCTGGCTTATAAAATTGTGTTTTTTTAAGATTTTTTTTTATGAAATGTAGCCAAAAATATGCTAACATGCTGTTTCATTATCATCCTTTAAGCTGTACGTGAGAGGACCAGAGAATCTATGACGCTGACAAATAAAAAACTTAAGCCTCCAGGCAAATCCATCCGCTTCGCTACAGATTCGGACCCGAGACCAGAGTCAGTGGCCACGGCCTCCAAAATCCAACTTGCTAACGGCGATATCGCACACCCTCCTCCAGACTCTCCGAGTAAAGTGCCTTTACAGAGCGTCAGACTACCAAAATTGCAGAAACCACCGGCAGGGCATGCAATTACTACCAAGCGACGAAAAGGACCTGCTGTCGAAAGGACACCGAAAAAGACAAAGGAGGGTCCTGTAGAACAAAGACCAAAGACACCTATTGAAAAGCGCATGCGTGAAGTGTCAACTCCAGATTTGCTCTCCACTGTTGAGTTCAACTATATCCAGCCTATCTACACGTATGAAGCAGAGACTCCAACACCGGAGAGTGGGCGGACAACTCGTGCTAGTCGAAAAGGAAAACGTATCAAATAATTTCCTTAAAAGTTTTTATCATACTTCCCGTCAAAGAACTTTTTCTCCTTTTTTGACATTATCTATAGGTAACTTACGACCATTGATTTTGCCTATATTGATCTTCCTTTCATGTACTGTGATTGTTTATCATTACCTTTAAGTGCCATAATTATTATCTCGACTATTCAAAGAATACGAGAGCAATTGCAATCACCCATGCGTCGGCGTCGGCGTTTCAGGTAGGTAAAAGTTTTGCATGCAAGTCACTACCAAGCTAATATCTAAATAACCATCCATGGTATTGACTTATAAGCCTATGAATATGTCCGAGGGCATCCGACAACAAAGGTAGATAACTCTTAACTGAATTTATTACATATTATGATCCCCTATTACTTATTTTTGTTAAAGTTTTGTAGTCAAGGAACCTAAATAAGCAGGAATGGGATTGATTTGAAACAAGATAGACTTGCTCAAGTGTACAACTATGAAGGTAGATAACTCTTGTGGAGTACAAATTAATTTTTAAAAAAAAAAATAGATAGTGCATGCAAGTTACGTCCTTGCTTATATCTAACAGCAAAGGGTTAATTTGAAACTTCATTTATGTATTCAGTGATATCAGTCTATCGAGAATGGATTTAATGTAAATTATAGCCACTTTTTGATATAAACTATTTGGTTGAAGTTCTGCATGCAACAGAAATTCTGATTAAGATTTGCATGCAAGCCACTATTTAGCTAATATCTTATGTAACCATTTTTGGTATTGCCTCGAAAGTCTGTGAGTGTATTCAGGGGTAGATAACACTTGATTGAATTTATTACAATTGTTGGCCCTTTTCTAACTTGGATTTTTTCGTTAAAACATTGCATCAGTAACTAGGCATGTAATTTGTTTTAGACCTCTTAAGATTATGGGTATCAGACTATCAATGTAGGTACTTTTTATTAGGGGTATGTTTGTGACAAGACTGAAAATATTATATTTGATTTTTACCAACAAACATTTAGAATAGTCGAGCATGCTGTCGAGCGGACAGCTCTTGTTATTTGAATTAAAATATTACTTTCATTATATCAACGTCAACTATTTACCTCATATAAATATCCATGTACAAATTTTAACTTAATTATTATATATTCACAAAGATCTTTCAGTGGTATATGAAACAATTGATTTGTCCTTGCCCTGCAGGCCGTATCGGAGTTTCACTATTGTATGAGTGAAAAAAAAGATAATTTGGTCAGACAGTTCTTCCAGGAGCTCTCTGTTCTGGGGTTGCTTTATTTGCCAAGGCATACTACAAGGCAGGGAATCACGTGACTTTTGTGGTAACGCGGACTGACAATATGGCGAATTGAAACCTTCGATTCAGACCCATTTTTCAGGTAATTTCATATTATGTCATTCATACTTACTTATAAGACCTGACGCAGTCTACGCGGAAAGGAATATTGTTATCGGCTATACCTTATTCTTTATGTTAACAGTTTTCTCAAACACTCAAAAATTCGACCGGCATTATCAATTTTTTTTGCGAGTCACTTCCACACAAAATTTATATTTTGTTATGAAAATGATGATGCAAGGTTCAAATAGCCCAGAAAAAAGTTATCTCATTTCTTTATATACAAATGTAACCTTTCTGTATGTTGATCTTTGGCTTTTTTCTTTTCTGTAACAGAAATGTAAAATGAGTTGGGTAATGAACAGGGGTTCTATTTCATGCCGTGTACGTTACCCAAATCATTTTATTTATAGTCCATAAAAGAAAGTAGGCAGTTTAAATACAACAAGCAGAAAAGTAACCTTTTCATATAAAGAAATACAATGACCCTTTTTTCTGTAATATCTAGTCCTTATAAAACCTTATTTTTGCCCCTCACCGCGTGGGTTCGAATCCCGACAGGGTCATTCGGATGTTCATGTGAAGAAGCCTTCCAGCTGGCTTGCGGTAGGTCGTTGATTCTGCCCGAATGCCTCCGTGCAGTCGGGGTCTTCCTCCACCTGTAATTAGCTGGACGTCGCCATATGACTAAAATACTTTTGAAGCGACGGTAAACTCATATAGTCTAATAGTCAAGTTATTACCATTTTATAAAAATACAACTTTTGCGTGCAAGTTACCTGTAAATTAATCGCCAAAATTGAAAATGCAGGTCTTATACTTAAGTATGAAATATATAATATAAAATTACCTGAAAATGGGTCTGAATCGAAGGTTTTAGTCCTCCATATTGTCAGTACGCGTTACCACAAAAGTCACGTGATTCCCTGCCATGCACTAATCTGTTGCAAATGCTCAGTGTGTGCTATTAAAAAAGCCAGGTGTGCATAAATAGATTGTCTTCCCACAAAGAGTTCTTATTGCCACAAAAGTATTTCAAATAAAAACTTATAAGAAATAAAAACGGTGGTACATTTTAAATGCTTTATTTAGATTTTTAAACACATATAACAAGCATTTGCTGCATATGACCCAAATCTATAAATAGAGACTGTGACGTCATTAGCTTGCAGTTGTTGACACCCTGTTATGACCAACTTGTTCGTATGCTATTCGTTTTTTTTTTGTATGTGTATCTGTATGCCATATTATTATACAACTGCTGTAGGACTATAGAATATCATTCTCGCTCGCGTCACGTCAAGTCGCGACGTGTCCCGTTTTACAAAATAATCCAATATATTTTCATTTTAGAGAGTCAAAGATGTGAAGAAAGATACATGTATTCTTAACTTCCATTGATAGCTCCTGCTGTTTTCACTAGCTCAAACAGGACATTTCTCTCACATTAAAATATTTAAGAAATAAATAGAATAACAAAGACTTTGATGAATGTATAAGAATAGAATGGACTGAAAACATATTTAACTTCTGACATTAAACATTTACTTCACGGAATTTTGCGGTCAAACAGTCTTCATACAAATACAGCTAAAAGGTGTTGTTTTTCACTTTTAACATATGAAGTTTTATAACACAAACAAAAAGATAATATAGATATTAAACTAACAAAGGATCTTGATGTAGAAAGCAACATAAAGTTTCAAATATAACATGTTGAATAATCAGTATGCACACAAAAAAAGAAGTAACGAATCAAACAAAGAGATTATCGGGATTGTCCGATATTGATTCCGATTATTTATTCAAAGTCAGTTGAAATTCTTCTAATGATTGCGATTACAAATTATAGAAATTACATAGATTGCCGTTTGTAATCACTTGGTCTTGATTACATTGTAGTGGAGTACAAACTGGATTTAAAGGATTCAAAATGGCGAAATATTCGTTATTGTTAGCCATATACATGTATCTGTGAACCATTGTGAAATATAATGCCACTAGTGACTACGTATACCAAAGTTACATGCACATATCTGGGTATAGTTTGCATTTGGTTTCCTTCTAATCGTTAACTTATTTAATACACATGTTTTATCATAGTTCATCTGTTCAAACTATGAGGAGAAAACAGCATAGCAGCAATTCATTTTTCTTTATCTAAAGGTTTGAAATTTGGAGTACATGTATATAAAATGTTGCCGTACTTTGCTCGTGTTTTGTGTCAGTGATATTTTAATCATATGATATTTAATTCATTTGAAAATAATATAAGCACACCGATTTTCGTTAGTTCAAATGCATCATTTCTTTTCGGAATATATTGTTTTGGTATGATGTGCACTTTTTGTTTTGAAAATATTTATGTATGAATGAGAATTATTTACTGCCAATACATGTTTCTGAAATAAATTTAAACTTTGTTTTTTAATCAAATATAACAAGATATTTGTTTTTATATGAATTGTCTTTAATATCATGTCATGACTTATATTTTTATAACTCTTTTTAAATATATACGTCCTATTTATACGAAGACTGGTTACAGGCATTGTCTGATGACCTTTGTCCTTTCTCATAATGTCAAGGTATTCTTTATTGTAATCAATGAAAGCACGGACATGTTTAAGGGCCTTCAGTTGATGATGAGTGCATGTTTTAATTATATATTCTAAAGTTGCCATATTTTCTAGTAGCCAAACTTTTACGATGATTCATATTTTACGAATAGTAATATTTTCACGATTAGTACATAGTATTATTTTACTTAGTTTGAATTTCACAGTCATGAAAGAAAGTGAGTGAAATGAAACACGATCTTCCAATGAAGCAACCAAATTTCAAATTCATTAATTGCTTCTTAACTTGCTCGTTTCATTATTTTTTCTTTTCGGTTTCCTCCTGCGACAATCATCGGCGGAATTTAAAACATACAATATGAGGTTCCAGCCAATATAGACAACATATAGTTATCTTAGTGAAATTTGTATTTTGACCACGTGCTGTTTTGCATAAATATCATTGATACTGAATTTGTGATGTGGTGACATGTTTTGTAAAATTGACACGAAAGTTGTTTTATATTGATAAAGATATATTTTGTAGATGGTTGTGTTTGTATCATTGTTACCATTTTTATCTGTGATAATAAATATTGTGAAATATTGTTTATTCTATAGTGGCTTTTTATATGATGAAACACCATCTGATTAGAAGTTACCTGATAGATATGCATTTGAAATACATAAAACTGAGAAAGAAAAAAAAGTTTAATGCACGCTTTCTGGTATTGTCACTTTAAACCAAATTGATATCATAAATTACAGTGTAGTTATTTAAGTCAGATGAAGCTTTTGTATTAACCCTTTCCCTCATATAGACTCATTTTGACGCACTCAGTAGGTACCACATAAAGCCTGATCTGCAGAAAACCACAGTTAAACCTTACCAAATTTAATTACAAAATCCTCATTTCCAGACCAATGAGGAGCAGCGAACAGCATAAAACCTGATCAGCCTGCGAGTTACTCGCAGGCTGATCTGGTTTTATGCTGTTCGCATAGGTCTTTTCATGGTGACTTCTATGAGGGAAAGGGTTAAACCTGTTATTCTCGCCGAGCATGTATTTCTATTTCGGTGTATGTCGGACCTATGTCATTGTTTCTTGGTGCACGTCGAGAGGTTGTTGATAGAAAAATAATCTTAGAGTGAAAGAAATGTTACTTTTATATGTGACAAGTTTCTTTGTAGACACATTATATTTGTGTAATGACATTCATGACTGTACACCATTAGATATTTACATACACTTCAGATCTTCAACCCGAGTTACTGATTGGTCAATTTAAATCAGATAATTCACCGAATATTGCCCAACCCGTGGTAAAATGGTCTGTACATGCATATTTTCCAACACCTGTTCAAACTTTCGAACACAGTTAAATCTACAAAAGTCAGTTGCTTGTATTTACTAGTTCATTCTGGAACAAGGGGTCATCGAATGATGGTGTAAGACTAAATAACAACAAGGAAAAACAAAATTAATATGTTTAAATTAAAAAAATGTGTAAGTTTTCCGTTTATGAATTGTTTAATTCTTATGTTTAGGTGATATCAATCCTTACACTGAAATAACATTAAGAGATAAATCACTATAAATATATTTATATATACATGTATATCTTTAATTTGGGGGACATTCATTTATTCTTAAAACAGATTTTTACTCATAACGAATATACATGTATATACAGAATGAAGCTAACTCCGTATCTTTCCATATTTTACTATTATATATAGTTTACCAAAATAACAAAATATTATAATTTAAACAAGACATATTATTACGATAGAAAATATATGTTGAAACAAAACAGGTGCCAGAATTTTTAAGAAAAGAATGTTAAACAAAAAATATATCTTAATTTCATGTTGCAAAATTAATGTATTCCACTTATTTTCTTGTTTGAAACCCAACCTATTTTTTTTAAATATATGAAAATATATGAAAAACTTTGCGTTACCCTGAAGTCTGACAGTAACTAATCTGATTGTCGATTAATGAAAATAGAAACTTGTTCTACCAGGAATCTGTAACAGCCTGGCTTCGCTGACCGGTGGCGTCTTTGTGTTGACGTCATCCGGAATTACGACGTCAGCCAACTACAGCTGCCGAGTAGGATATACATTATCAGGGATGGGCACAATCGTTTGTCAGACTGATCAGACATGGAGCCATGATCCGCCGGACTGTGGTATGAATCTCTTCATATACATTCAATTTTAAGATCACGTATATTCAAGGATTGTATATTTACATATAAGACATTACTGCTCATCTTGCCTTGTGTCAGAATGTATGTAACATGTTTTTCATTGTGTGCATGCTTCAAGCGCTCGTTTGAAGATATTTATAATTCATGGACCACCAGTCGGTAAGGTAAATAATCATTGTATTCGAAGCCATGCTGCTTGGCCACCGTTTTCAAGCAACATTGTCCGGTGCTTGCTGGCACATGAAATAAGTTATTACCATTTATACAGGTACGGGCCTTCTTTATGGCTTGTCGTAGGTCGGGTGTTCTGCCCGCTTGTCTCTGTGCACTAGAGGTCTCCTCATATGTAAATAGATAAGATAAATGAATAATGTATCACAACCCTAGATACAGGCGGTAATAACCTCCGATTCTATAATACAGTGACTGAATTGCTCGTTCAAATCAATGTTTTAATATGAACTACTTATTTCATGATAACAAGGAACAATACTTGATTAATTAACAGTCCAGTGCCAGTCTCTGACCGATCCGTTTAGTGGCGATGTGAGCCTCAGTACAGATGGACACACTACAATGGCTACATACACCTGTAACCAAGGATACGTTCTGGTCGGCACCATATCCAGGATGTGCGCTACCGACGGCTCCTGGGATTTCACCACACCGAGTTGTGGTAATACCATTTTTTCCCTTTAAAGCATCATGCTTATCTTAGAGTTATTCAAAAAAGCATTATTGGTAACATTGACGATGAAAATTGTGATAAATTATTAAAATGGTGAGCATGATGATGAGTTTGGCCTACAGTCAAGATTTTAATTGTGCTGTATCGGGAATATGGAATGCCATGCTTAGGTGTTTTATACACGTATATGATTTTGTGTTATAAACAGTATTTGCAGGAAAAAAAACTACTATTTTCGAATTCCTCATGTTATTTTTTAGAATGTGAGGACCCTGATAGCCAGGCAGACGGCACTGTTAATCGCGGACGGCACGACAGCAAATTACTCCTGTAACCTAGGTTTCACGTTGTCTGGTGCGTCCGTCCGTACGTGCAGAACAGACGGAACAGGCTGGAGTCATACTGACCCGGATTGTGGTATGTTTCAACAATCACGTCTGACTGAACATTGACTTTTGTTCAAGTAATCTATAGGAAGAATGATTTCATTTTAATTTAAGGATGGGTTGCAGCAGAAAGATGTATGAAGCTGCTGTAATATCAACATCACAATTTATGATATGAATTTCAAACAGTTTTAATGTTCATTTCAGACGACTTAGTTGTACGGGGAAAAGGATATATCAATTGTAGGTGGAGAGTAACACAATGAAAATCACTGTAATCATTTTCTGCTTCCATTCAAATATTTCAATACTACATGTAAACATATTTTAGAAAACTTTTCAAATGTTTGTTGTTTCCAACTGCAGTCGCGTGTCCAACCTTGTCAGACCCTACCGGAGGAAGTTATACCCTAACTACTTCCGGTACACAGACGTATGGTTACCTGTCCTGTACTGTAGGATACACTCTTACCGGGGAACCAAGCATTCAATGTCTCTCCAGTGGATCATGGGAAATTCTTCACTCATGTGGTGAGTATTGATTACGAAAGCCGAATCATGCCAAGAAAAATATCATTATTTTCCTTATCTCGTTATTACGTTATATTACGAGAAAAGTGAGATATCGAAATAACGAGATAACCACAAGGGTTAGACAAAGGTTAGACATCACTTTCTTATGAGACATGGTTTCACTCCGAATGATCCAATGAGCTGCTTTAAAAGCAGCTCGTTCACATATGGCCACTGACTAAGAAATTAATATTAAACTATATGTGTGCATTAAATCTATCTATCAATACCCATATACAGACGCGTGGTTAACCAATACAACCATCCGTAATTGTAAAAAATAATGAGTGGTTTCTGTATCACAGATAATAGCGTTACGAACGGTATTAAGCCTATATTCAGAGTTATAAAGCATGTATTTAGAATTTCTATTTTCGTGTCCTGTCACATGACTGATTGCTCTCACTCTTCGCGCATGCGCTTACTTCACAAGGTAAACTTACGAATTCGCTACACGTAATTTGTGAAGACGCCATATTGCTGAACGTATCACTTAATACCGCAAGCTCCCGCTCCGGGTAAGACAGTGTTCTTTATTTAACCGATTTTCCAGAAGTGACGTTTATAGAAATAGCGTTTTCCCTTGCAATGTGACCTACACTTGCCAAGTTTATTTATTATGAAACAAAGACTTCACCAACATTAACGACAGATGGAAGAACTTTTTTTTTACCGATCTTCTGTGAACGAGCTTCTTTAAAACTATTCAAGCACAAAATACAGCCCAATGTTGAAAGTCGTATGTAAACAAAGTGTTAGTCGTAATGTATCATGAAATTACAATGTTTTTAAGTATAAATGCCAGGCCTCTGTGGCGCAGTCGTTAATGTAATGGACTGGCACATTAGTTGTCGGATTCAAACCTTACAAAAGCAATCTCTTTTAATCTATAATTTTGTGTCTCTTTTGTCCCCTTTTCAGTGGCTAGTATGCTTACAGCTCCTGTATTTACCGACAAATAAGTTTTCTAGTATTATTTTTAAATTACATACGATTTAAACCTGTTTTATGTGCCTTTATGTCATGAATTTGAAATATCAGAGTGGTTTGTGGATTTCTATAGACCCACACTGGCATCAATCAGCGAATATCTTTACATTTTGTAACTATAATTGATCTGATGTAGGAATCAATGTTTCCGGGTTTGAAATTGAAGACAGAGTATCATAAATGTAGATTTAAATTTATTAAAAGAAATGGTCGGGAAAGAGACTAACCACACATATATCCTATATCCATTCAATCGGTTTGTTGCGTTATTCAAATTTTATCTGAAAAATGTGCGCATAACGTATTTGGTCTAGCCACACGGGAGCGTATCTTAAAGTAACGAGAATTGATCTCGTAACTACGAGATAAGTATGATAATTACCCCTTTGTTTCAAAATTTTTTTTTTTTTTTTTTAAAATTAAAAATTTAATTAAAATATATACATGTATTAAATCCTACAGAAATGCACATTTTTTATCACATGCACATATTATAATAAAAAATTGAAGTCTGTGCCTTTTATTAGTAGAGCAGTAGTTCATATTTAAATATCTTTTAGTTAATTGATTTACTGTAAATATAGAAGATTGACCTTTCATCATATGGTCTGAAAACCTTCTATTTTAACTATGTACTTAGATACATTATAACATGTCAGTCACGTATTGAAAGGTAAACGTGAGACCGATATTGTTTTACTTTTTATCCATATTCGTCTTTTTATCAGTGTTGTTATTTCAAGAGCGGAAGAAGTACAGAAACATCAAATACATTGTTCATTTTTTTTCAGTGGAATGTCCAACGTTAGAGGAACCTGATAGCGGAAATGTAACTCTTGCATCATCAGGAATGGTTACAGTAGCTACGTATTCGTGCAAAACAGGATATGACCTCATAGGTGACGTCAACAGAAACTGCAATACTTCCGGATATTGGGATGCCAATCCGCCAATATGTGGTACTTGTTAACCTTTTACATAAAAAGATAATAACAAAAGTTTTATTCATGATTTGAAATAAATAAGAACTCGAGGGTCAAATATTTTGGGGAAAATTGTTCTAAAAATAATGTCTGGCTCACGCTTTATTGATATATTTAATTCCTTAGGTTTACATAAAACTATATTTACCATGTACCAATGAATTATTGTTAATTTTTAGTTTGTAAAGCTCCGAATTCGCTGAACAATGGCGCCATGACTCAAAATGGCGTCACGACGAACTACACGTGTGACGTCGGTTACACCATCAACGGGCCGTCAGTAAGAACGTGCGGAGATGACGCTAGTGGATGGAGCGGCACAGATCCTTTATGTGGTAAAAAAAAAAAAAAAAAAAAAAAAAATTAAAAAAAAAAAAAAAAAAAACTTCCCAAAAAATATAATGGTTAGAAGTTTTCATTCCATTTCAACATTCAATGAGATTAAGCATCAATTGACCAATGTTAACTTGCGTATAAACTGTATTCTTGTAATAACAATGCGTTTGTATCATGTAAACATATGTTACTATATATAGACGCACATACTCTTAACTCCATAAAAGTTGTTAAACCTCATGGAAAGCGTGCAGCATGTGTTAAATTGTTAATCCCCCGCCGCGAAGCGGGAGGGGGGTTATAGGAATGCCCTTCGTCCGTCCGTCCGTCCGTCAGTCCGTCCGTCAGTCCGTCAGTGTGTCCGAAACACTTTCGTGTCCGCTCCATATCTCATGAACGCTTGGACACATTTTCTTCAAACTCGGCTAAAGTGTTAACCTCATTGAGCTGATGTGCAGAAGGCATGTGGCGGTCACGCTGGCTCAAGGTCAAGATCATATTTGAAGGTCAAATGTTATTTTCGTGTCCGCTCCATATCTCATGAACGCTTGGACACATTTTCTTCAAACTCGGCTAAAGTGTTAACCTCATTGAGCTGATGTGCAGAAGGCATGAGGTGGTCACGCTGGCTCAAGGTCAAGGTCATACTTGAAGGTCAAATGTTATTTTCGTGTCCGCTCCATATCTCATGAATGCTTGGACACATTTTCTTCAAACTCGGCTAAAATGTTAACCTCATTGAGCTGATGTGCAGAAGGCATGAGGTGGTCACGCTGGCTCAAGGTCAAGGTCATACTTGAAGGTCAAATGTTATTTTCGTGTCCGCTCCATATCTCATGAACGCTTGGACACATTTTCTTCAAACTCGGCTAAAATGTTAACCTCATTGAGCTGATGTGCAGAAGGCATGAGGCGGTCACGCTGGCTCAAGGTCAAGGTCATACTTGAAGGTCAAATGTTATTTTCGTGTCCGCTCCATATCTCAGGAACGCTTGGACACATTTTCTTCAAACTCGGCTAAAATGTTAACCTCATTGAGCTGATGTGCAGAAGGCATGAGTCAGTCACGCTGGCTCAAGGTCAAGGTCATACTTGCAGGTCAAATGTTATTTTCGTGTCCGCTCCATATCTCATTCAGGAGTGTTCCCCTTGCCTTACACAGACCACTTCTTGACCTGGATTGCACTTCCACAGTGATTTATTGTACTCGGTAAATAATAGTATGTCATGTTCACAATCATACAAATTATTTCATGATATGTAAAGTTTTTAATTGAGTTACACATGTACTTTGTGGTTACCTAACACATCCTATACTTCATTGATGTTCACTTTTTGTACTGTTTCCCATGTAAAACTTGTCAGTTAACTTTTAATATATGTGCCTCCGAATTCTGAGATTCATACATAACTCCGGAAAGTTAAATTGTCTTAAACTGATCTTTTATGTCTGCTACAACCATGCCAGGTTAAGGTGAACATAATCCTATGACCAAACAAATTCTAATATTTGGCCAGCGGCGGGGGATATAGCTGTCCTTTGGACTGCCTTGTTAATCTTGTTTCTTAAGTTTCAGTCCTATTAGCCTCATCCAAATTGTTACAGATTAAAATACATGCAAAGGGTTTATTCATCCTGCATCAAATAAAAATGATAATAATTGTAAAATAATCATGATAATGATAATAAAACAATAATGATAATGATAACGTTAACAAAATTCGTTTATAAAATATACATGCTGTAGGACTTTCTCGGTTTTAACTCTGATATCCATGTGCATTTCAAAATGGCCCAATGGTTTGTTTTGAACTTCGCAAATGGTCTGCAATTAAGGTGCATACACATAGATTTACATGATCCACTCACATTAGCAGTACATTGTATTCTAATCTGCAGTTGCATATAATCCCGATAATTTTAAATTTTAAAATTCAACTATAACGACATATTATTGACTGGGATATTTGGATCTCAAAATATGAGAAATAAGTCCTGTTATGAAACGAGAATTCTTTTTAAATAACTAGAACAATAGAAAAGGAGACTTATCATTAAACTGCTCGTGTACCTTTAGGATTTCATTAAATTTCTTAATCCCACCATTGTACTTTAATGGAGTTTAACTTAGCAGGACATAGAAAAGGGACAAACCAATATAAATAGAAGTTTCTAAAAACATTTTCGTGTCCAACAGCCGAAAGTACAAAACCTTCAGCATGTTATAATATCATGAAAACGTCATTTTAACGCCATTGCAGTTGCGTGCACTACGTTAACGACTCCGACAGGAGGAAGGGTATCCTTGACGACGGACAATCTCCGAACCCAGGCGTCCTACACGTGCGACGTCGGGTACACATTGAATGGCGCACAGACAATCACGTGCAGGAGTGATGGCACGTGGGACTTCAGCGAACCACAGTGTAGTAAGCAAGTTTATGATTTTAATTAAATATGATAACGTGCATAATTATTTATGACTTAACATGATGACGTTTGTACATTCATGATTTGATTTTTATGACGTTACATGAATTTTTTTTTTTTGCATATTTAAAGTTTATTAAGGTTTACATGTGAGCGTTATTCATATTATGATATAAATGATGACTTTTGTTTACTTTACATTTAATGAAAATATTTATAATTATCTATCAGTATGACACGGTCTATCCAAATAAAATCTTATGTGACAAGCATAATATACTTTAGATAAACAGCCTTTATAATCATTATGACTAATAACATATTTAAAATGACTTACATTTGGATTAAAAAGCCATTATATATTTTAATATAAGGTAATCGAACCATCATTAAAGTATAATCATGGTCCCTCAAGTGCTTAAAAAACTTCAGTGCAGATGCATGCATCCATTGACTTGAAGTTATAGTTTCATTTGCTCAATTATATAAAAGCTTGCATTTACTATAAAATCCCGACTCGGACGGACGGTAGACTTGATGACCTGATTACATCTATGTGATGATAGTAACATAAATCATGAAAGAATATTTTTCTTTTGAACGTATTTTACCGTCGACAGCTTCCCGGTAACTAGCTCTGATACTTGTGTTGTTACGGTATTTTAGTGAAACTGGTAATTACACTGTGTGTCCGATCACTTTTTTTTTTTTTTTTTTTTTTTTTTTTGCAAAAATTGCTTAAATACAATTTTTTTTTCAGTGTTTGATACTCTGGAAAATCCAGCTAGTGGAACCGTTACCATGACAACAATACGACAAGTCCTAGGTCCTTATGTGCTCTCGGTTACTATATCAACGGTCTGCTGTCCGTTACATGTCGGACAGACGGTCAGTGGTCGGACTCATCCCCTACTTGCAGTACGTAGACAGTTTGTAAAATATCTCTGGATAGTTTGTTTCTCTTTGCTACTCTTACTGTTTTTTATTGAAATTGTAGCCAAATGTCCATAAAAAAAACTAAAACATGACTTTTAAACCCCCAAAATTTGGCAAATAACCTTAATATGCTTTTAATACACGAATCTTAAAATTTGGATTTTCCTTAAACATTTTACAGTAATAATTAAAAAAATATCAAAATTAAAATCAGTGGTAACGCGCTGAAACGTCCTTAATTAATACTTTTTTTTTTTCAATAATGATAATGATCCATATTTTATTATAGCTCAGTCGAAATGAATTTCTTTTTATCCTAACTTTCTTTTCCTGCAATTGAAAAAGTTAGGTCTTATACAACATTTTCTGTTTGGGGGAGAAGGTGAGGTGTAATAAAGTGTAAATTTACAATGACCTTGACTTTTTTTGACATTAATATTGCCCAGTTTCATTCATTCATTTTTATTCTTTCAGAATGCAATTTCCCGACAACGCCTGCACATGGAACAGTTGCCGTTACCGACGAGACCGTCGGTCAAGTGGCCAAGTATACATGCATTCAAGGGTATTCTATTAACGGTCCGTCGGCAAGATATTGCAATGCCGACGGAAGTGGCTGGAACGACACAGATCCGACCTGCAGTAAGTTTTAAATTTCATCAAATCTCATTAGACCAATTATTTCAATTTGTCCTATTGTAATTATGCTGAAATCACCTTCACCAGCCAGCCCGAAAACCAGTTGGTGCGAACGTCTTTTATAGGCACCATCTCAAAATGTCGTCTTTTTACCCTGTTACTACGTAAAGTAAAGATGCAAGTACCAGAAGGGCAGCGAAACAGATATTACACGGCAACAAAAATAGTCCTTCAGCCCGATCTTTGACGCTTGCGTCAAAAGTTTTCTTGTATCTATATAAATATATTTACTTTTACAGCGTTGTGTGACACAATCTCTCCTGGAACCGCTCAGCAATATACTCTTAGCACGAACACTACCAGCACACAAGTGCAATACAGGTGCAGTGACAATCACACGTTGCACGGAGAGTCCGTGCAAATTTGTCTGTCAGACGGTACGTGGAGTGGTGTTGTGCCGACATGTGGTAAGTAGTGAAAGGTCTCTTCTGTTTTTTATATGTATGTAGATTTTGAATAAAACCTTAAGTTGTCCAGATACACGACAGGATGGGGCTACAGGTAACAATAATTCATATATGAAAAATATATCTTATGAACGTGTTTACTTAGGCAGTGTGTTACGAAACAGCATTAAGTATTTTGATTGATCATTTTATGTTACTTTGTCGTACGATTGATAGATATATGTCTAGAGACAGAAATTTTGGTAAGTAGACAATGTCTGAAGAAAACAAAAACAAAACAAAAAAACAGTAGACCGTTTGCGGAAAGCTACATTATGTTGGACACACATACAGAGAGAGGAGAGAGAGAGAGAGAGAGAACAGTAAATATCAGAGAATATAAAACAAATATGGCCTGCTCGGATAATTGCAAGGCAAGGAACGCCGATATTGTTTGCTTCTTAATGTTCAAGTACGTATTAGCTTAGAATTTACAGGAGAAAAATATATTTTGGTATACTTCATAAGCTCAAAGCTTCCTATGTTGTTTAATAAGCCCCCGAAGTCCACACAATAAAAATACGGAAATCCACCCACCCCGGTAGACAGAACATTTTATGCTAAAATAGTGAGAAAAATACCTGTTCTGAGACACCATCTTAACATCTTACTCGTCTGTTTATGTAGTGTAAAATCACTCTTGGAATATCACTTTGGTATAAAGAGGACATGGAAGAGAGTTCAATAGCATTAACAAGATGTAATGCCTTTAAACGTGTCTTTTGTCAACGAGTCTTCATCAACTAAATATGGCCTCTTCCTGTGCGTCAATTGACATTTAATAAGTCAGTTTTATGAGTATTTCATTATTCAAACCATTATCCAATATTTACTCTGTTGTTAAGCACCTCCTCATTCAGTCCAGCAGATTGTTTTAATCAGAATAATTTGAAGATGAAAAAAAAATCAAATGTTTTCTCATCTCTTTTTATCTACAGTTCCATGTCAGATCATACACGCTCCTGATAGTGGTGACGTCATCCTCTCTACAGACGGAATTGTAACTACAGCAATATTCTCGTGTACCTCTGGATATGGGTTAAACTCAACCGGAAGTGCAACGTGCTTGACAACCGGATCTTGGAGCGTCCCGGAACCAGATTGTTGTATGCAACATTTTTTTTTTACTTTCTTTACTAAACTTTGATTTAATGATATTGAACTATAGATGATAGAATATATTATTTCTGCATACATCGGTTAAGTGCTTAGTATTGCATTTTTAAAGTCCTAAAGGCACATTGTTTGGGCGGAGATATGATTTGATATCTAATCTGTTTTTTTTTCACTATTTAACACCGCTGACTTGCTGGATATGAGTTTTATCAATACATCTCTTTAATTATCCTATAATATACACAGACATGCTTGTGGGCTTCTTCGCCCCTGTTTTGTGTATTCGCTCTAGTTTATGGACATAACAAATGTATGTCCATAGGATGAGGACTAATGGTATTTAGTGTTCGAATATTTAGCATGGATGGATACATTTAAATTAGTTATAAAGATATTCTCCAAATCCATAATTGACTAAAGACGGAATTTGCATGCCATGATTTCCTAGGGGTCCATTTAACCTTCACTTCGTACATATAAAACAGCATCATTACTGCTAAGATTAAAATAGTGAAACGCGACCTTGGTTATTAACTAGTTTTCATAGCAGCCGTGCACATGTCAGTGAAATATGCATCTTTTTAGTTGTACATTAAGTTTGAGTAAAATATCTGATGTAAATGACAATTCATACCTGTTTCTTGATTTAAGTTTTATATATTCAATGTTTTGACAGTATGCCTTGACCCCGATAATGTCCAAAATGGTCATGTGATTGTGACGTCAAAGGCCGGTCAGCAGATTGCTAATTACACGTGCGCTGAGGACTACGAACTGATTGGTCCATCCCTGAAGGGTTTGTCTCAATCAGGGACTGGGATGGAACGGGACACAGCCGAGATGTGGTAAAGTTCAAACATGCACCTGACTTAAATAGGCTATGTATCGATCCTGCAAGTGTTTAACACTGCATTTAAATAAGTAAATGGGGTTTCCGTGACCGAGAGGGTAATGTCGCTGACTTTAACACTCACTCAGCCCCTCGAATCCCGGCAGGGTCATTCGGGTTTTCATGTGAGGAAGCCTTCCAGCTGGCTTGCGGTAGGTCGGTGGTTCAACCCGGATGCCTTTATGCCTTCCTCCGCCTGTAATTAGCTGGACGTCGCTATATGACTGAAATACTGTCGAAGCGACGGTAAGCTTAAAATAGTCAATTAGTCAAATAAGTAAAAATCAGAATGCTCTTTACTTGGATCTGTACAATTTGATTTTGGTAAATTTGAAGAAAAAAATTAGTTTTGTGTAGAGACTATTCAGACATTTCTACACATAATAGAGGGCCGAAACGAGTCTGGTGAGCGCATGCTGTATTGTATGTGGTAATGTTTAAATATAATCTATCTGACTTGGAATTCGCTCAAAATGTGAAACATAACTTAATTTTGTCAAATAGAACAATCTACTTTGTACATGGTTAAATAGAAAATAGAAAGGTGTTCTGTTGAAATAAATCGCTGATATATTTAAATTGCCAGAGCTTCTTATTGGCCACACATTTTGGAGGATACCCACCACATGGAGTATAGCCTACTGGAATGAAGAAATTAGTATTTGTAGAAGACATTAATCGATGGGGCGCAACTACTATTTGCTATTTTTTGTATATTTTATGAGTTGTCTAACTTACGGTTTCAGTAACTTTCTGTCCTGATTCAAGAAACAAAGGTTGGTTCGTGTGTATTTCCATGACTTATTGGCCGGGTATCAGATTTAAATTACTAATATTGTATGCAAATGACAAATCAACAACCCTCAATGTACCCATTTAAGACATTTTGATATATGATCATTTTAAACCATGGAGACAAAATATGAACAGTGAAAGTGAATGCACGTACTGTATAGGTACACAATTACAAATAAACATCTACATATGTTACAGAACCTATTGATTCCACCACTCCCTCAGCCTCGGCATCCACCGACGACTCGATACTCTCCCTACACGTCGGGATCCTGGCAGTCGTCCTGTTTATTATTCTGTGTCTCGTGGTGGCGGTTGTCGTCTGCTCCTATTTCCGGTTCAGGAAGGACCGTCAGAAAGTGTCTGCCACGTTTGACGAGGGAGAGACGCCAGAACCTGACGGTAATCTAGCATGCGGTTCATGACCCGACATGTTTTTCAAGCTTTGCAATTATATATATATCTATTTGGTTTATTGACTTATCTAACATATTGAAATATCAAAACTTTCATGAGGATATATTATTGCTTTTATTGCTGGACTTGCCTATAAATACATCAACATGTATCAGTCGATAATTTTTTGCTGATTATGAATGAATTTAAGAATGGAATTGAGCACTGTCATTGCTGAAAAGAAATTGTGTAATGTAAAATGATTTCTAAAACACTTAAATAGTTATCTGAAGAAATTATACATTTAAGTTTACCGTCCCCGGTAGCCGAGAGGTTTGAGCCTTTTACCTACTGTTTCTTCTTTCAGTTGGAAACACAAAGTTCCAGTCGTCCAGAGACATTGAAAACGGCAGCGCATTTCTTATAGGAAAGCCTATGGAAAAGAAAAACAAGTTCAATGTCGGAACCCTAAAGCTGACTGAAACCCCAATGGACATCCAGGACCATAAATTGCCTCCTATAAGCGCTGTCGTCAAGAAACCACCATTACCAACGCATTTAGTGGGTTCTCCTGAACACAAGCCACTGCCAGAAATCGCCCCAGAACCACCACAAAGTCATTCTATAGAGCGAAAGGCCCGAAAGCGTCCGAAAACCAAAGTCAAAAGTGAGCACAAGAAGACGACAAAGTCTGTAAGACATGCTCCTTCACCTAGGACGTCAACGCCGACGGAGAAGCCTATCCGGACGGATACGCCGAATATGTTGTCGGCAATTGAGTTTGACTATATCAAACCGGTTTATTGCCACTCGCCGAGTCAAAGTCGCCCGACGACGGCGAGCACGGCAAAGATGTCAAACGTCTCCGTGAGCTTAGACTGAGACCATACCTGTACATTAGGTACGTGGTTGTCATGGTGATGACAATAACGTTTATGTCTGATTTTTTGATTGATTTTTTTTTTGGACAGCAGCATACAGGATAAAACGTGAACAGACTGCGAGTTCATGATTTGTATGTTTTAATAGAGTTTATAGTATTAACATCCTCGGAACACACGGTATACTGTAGAGGGTTTATCAGTACTGGATGGGGCCTCTATTTCACTGTATGTAAGGGTGCGTTTTCCATTACTTCATCCCTAGCATTACTTCGTCGCTCCTTGATTTCACGGAATTTGATATACAATTCAATTTCTTTATTAGGTGTCGAAACGCAAATACTGCGAAAACAAATATCCATTCCAATAAAGGGCACATACAGTTTCTTTTAAGATTGCTTTTTATTTTAGAGTTGGTTGTTTCTCTGTTTTAAAGCTTAAAGTTGAAATCATCGATGAATTGTTGATTTAATTTGTATTTGAGTCTTTTGTCTATCAATACAACCAACTTACATGTTAGTTTAGAATTAAGCATATCTATATAAACCTCTAAGGGAAATGATGTGAGAAAAAAGAAACATCTCAAAAAACTATCGATGAAATAATTATTATGTATAAACAAATATTTGCAATTGCATAATTATTATGTTTAAACAAATTTGCATATATCAGGTTCATAAGCGACTATGTTTGCCCATATCGATTTATCACAATTTATTATATATCTCATTTATCGTTCATACCTGCACCGTTTAGCCTCTGATGACGGATTTTTCTTTTGAATGTATCATTTGAGTTCCATCACTATACATATATTTATATACGCACATTTTTGTTTATTTTGTAATAATCGTATTTCACATTAATTATATTTTGCATGTTCTACAATAATCATTTAAACGTCACTTTATACTTTTGTCTTTCACACTTTAGCTCTTGACTATTCGAAGGATGAGTAGATACATTCAACTATATTGTTGGTTTAATTTAATTGTCTGCCAAGCTTCTTTTTCCGAACAACATGAAATTCAACCCCAGTGAAATAACATAAGGATATAACACTATAAAGGGAACCTATAAAACATAAGGATATAACCTATAAGGGAACCTATAAAACATAAGGATATAACGCTATAAAGGGAACCTATAAAACATAAGGATATAACGATAAAGGGAACCTATAAAACATAAGGATATAAACCTATAAAAGGAACCTATATAACATAAGGATATAATCCTATAAAGGGAACCTATAAAACATAAGGATATAACACTATAAAGGGGACCTATATAACATAAGGATATAACGCTATAAAGGGAACCTATAAAACATAAGGATATAACACTATAAAGGGGACCTATATAACATAAGGATATAACGCTATAAAGGGAACCTATATTACATAAGGATATAACGCTATAAAGGGAACCTATAAAACATAAGGAATAACCTATAAAGGGACCTAAACTATATAAAATCATAAGGATATAACGCTATAAAGGGACCTATAAAACATAAGGATATAACGCTATAAAGGGAACCTATAAAACATAAGGATATAACGCTATAAAGGGAACCTATAAAACATAAGGATATAACGCTATAAAGGGAACCTATAAAACATAAGGATATAACGCTATAAAGGGAACCTATAAAACATAAGGATATAACGCTATAAAGGGAACCTATAAAACATAAGGATATAACGCTATAAAGGGAACCTATAAAACATAAGGATATAACGCTATAAAGGGAACCTATAAAACATAAGGATATAACTATAAAGGGACCTATAAAACATAAGGATATAAGCTATAAAGGGGACCTATATAACATAAGGATATAATGCTATAAAGGGAACCTATAAAACATAAGGATATAAAACTATAAAGGGGACCTATAAAACATAAGGATATAATGCTATAAAGGGAACCTATAAAACATAAGGATATAACGCTATAAAGGGAACCTATAAAACATAAGGATATAACGCTATAAAGGGAACCTATAAAACATAAGGATATAACGCTATAAAGGGAACCTATATTACATAAGGATATAACGCTATAAAGGGGACCTATATAACATAAGGATATAATGCTATAAAGTGAACCTATATAACATAATGATATAACGCTATAAAGGGAACCTATATAACATAAGGATATAACGCTATAAAGTGAACCTATATAACATAAGGATATAACGCTATAAAGTGAACCTATATAACATAAGGATATAACGCTATAAAGTGAACCTATAT
This sequence comes from Solen grandis, assembly GCA_021229015.1. NCBI lineage: Eukaryota > Metazoa > Mollusca > Bivalvia > Adapedonta > Solenidae > Solen > Solen grandis. Next base: position 3,424,956 of record CM037795.1, read on the forward strand.
TACATAAGGATATAACGCTATAAAGGGACCTATATATGGGTATTGCAACCAATATTTACAAGGTCAATGTCACCAGAAGTGATTAACGTCGAAAATTGTTTGAAGCTTCATTTTCCTAACAGATCTTTGCAACTCGAATTCCAATTTCAATGAAACTTTACCTAAAGGCATTTGCGCCAAAAACAGTTTTTTTACAATATAGACAAAGAAGAAAAAATAAAACTAGGCATGATAATTTTCTTAATATTTGCATGATTATGGAGAATTACACTAGAAACAAATTTATGGAAAAGAAATTGGGGTCACCGATCTACTTTTTGAGTTATCTGTCCCTGAAAGTGAGTTATTTTGCTCTATTCTGTCGTTTTCTGAACATAATTATATTTGTATTTGATGGTCCAGTAAATATGAAACTTGAGTACTTGTATATCCTCTAGTACAACATAAATGGAACCATTGAATTGGCGCTGATCTTGATGCCTCCAAGGTCATTGTCACCATAAGGGATATACATGTATCTAGATTGTTCTATCGTTAAAATCTTTTGGCAAGCTTCGTTTTCTGAACATATCTTCGGAGGTTCAATATAAGGATAGTACACCATATATAGTTTGGTTTTAGAATTGATCTGTGTTCAATTATATATTCATCGTTGGATAACCCATGGCTGCTCAATACGCTCCATACAAAAATGAATGGAGTGTAACGGAAGGAATTGACCGTGAGTATCTGACGATGGTACATATTCGAACAGTTGAACGTGCTGCTTTATGGATTGCCCTTGTTAATATTTAATCGTGATAAGTTTATCTATTCATCTGTATCTATTTTGTTTTTTATGTATTTGTTTTATATATGCAAATGCTAAATGTTCATTCTAGCTAGATGTAACACGTTTATCAAATTTGTGTGAATTTTTGTGAAGCTGTAATATTTTAAACGAAGTTCCGGTGCCAGTGTAATACTTCAAGGTTTATATATTCGTATATTGACTGTTTTTGACTTGACTATTTGAGTTTACCGTCGCTTTGACAGTATTTCAGTCATATAGCGACGTCCAGCTAATTACAGGTAGAGGAAGACCTCGAATACACGGAGGCATTCGGGTAGAACCACCGACCTACCGCAAGCCAGCTGGAAGGCTTCCTCAAATGAAAACTGGAAGGCTTCCTCAAATGATAATCCGAATGACCCTGCCGGGATTCGAACCCACGCGGTGAGGGGCTGAGTGAGTGTTAAAGTCAGCGATTTCACCCTCTCGGCCACTGAGATCCCCGACTGTTTTTGAGAAGATGCATTGTTCATTGTATTTTATTTTATTTTTAATAATGGAACGCACTGTCAGGAACAGATTCCTATGACGTCTGCCCTAATGATCATGTTAACCGTTACACCCCATATGGCATCAAGCTTCAGTTACCTGTCCCTGGCTGACCAGGTTATAGAATGCAATCTTTTAGTGAAAATGGAATGAAAAAGATGAGATACAATGCAATTTTGTTAATAGAGACATAAAATATAAGTAAATGTCAATATCCTTAGAGGTTTATGGTCTGGTTTCTTGGGATAAAGTTTTACTATTGATTATAGAAATAATTTTGCATTTTTGGGCTGTTGTCTTAGATATCCATACCATACGCATGAGCTTATAACTGGCAAAAATAATATGATTCTACATTACGTATTTATTACTGCAGCCTGAATGTCTTTATCCAGTGCAGATTTATTTTACTGGCGTAGATTTTTTAACATGTTTGTCTTGATTTTATAAACCTTTTGACCCTCAAATATCATTAAATCACAATGGTTGTTAAGGTCAAGTTAAAATGCACTGCAAGAACCTTTTTTCTGACTCGTAGCTTATCTATACCTAAATAGTTTCTTTAACAGAGGTCAAGGACACAGGCTTTCTAGTGACCAGGGATCATTTTTGCTTTTTATTTAATGCAAAAGGGCAAGGTCACAAATACTTATTTCCTGCACAACTGCCTCACTATTTTGTTACCTTAACCGATGCGATCTTAACATACATAGCCATCGTCAGTGATTTCCCAACGAGCGTATACCTGGGAATCTAAAATATTTGATTTAGTAAGGTCTGAATTTTGTTCCACGTGTTTAACATTTAAGCTGTACAATATTTTTAAAAAAAACTTTCATGGAGGGGGGGGTGAAGACAAACATTTGACTTTTAGTAACAATTGTTTTAGGACATTCCAAATTAATTTGTTCATTTATTTATTATTTGTTCATTTATTTATCATTTTTTTAATCATTTCCATGGGAGACTTGTAGTCGGTGATTTTGTGGATGATTCATTAAGTTCATACTAGTTTTCTAGAACATAAATACATAAAATATACGTATCCACAAGCTGCTTTAGTTTATACTATCCGAACAATGTCGAACGAAAATTTATGATTTATCAGTACTTACCTTCTTTGTCGAATTCAAAGATAAAAACGTTTTGAAATCAAATTTTTATGAGGGTTTACTGTTTGGTTATTTCGTGACTGGCATTGTCATCTAATATTTACCCCCGCGAAATTTGTAAAAACATGTATCATTCATTTATTCCTTGTTTATCCACGAATACATATACCAACAAAACTGCCGATTTATAATACATTATCTAATTAAATGTTAATTGTAAATAATGAATTGGATCCAGAAATACTGGTTTTTATTGCAGGAGACCCAGTTGGCAATTTTGTCAATGTGTAATGTTTGTCTATATTGACTTTAAAAAAAAAGAAAATGAGCATGTTTCGTAATGTTACGTTGCTAAAGAGAATTAGTGAGATTTCTTTTTATCGAATGTCTGTGATTTTAGCTATATCTATAGGACGTTTTTTTTATTATTATTACTGTTATTATTATTCTTTTGTTCTTTGTGGCAAATGTGTTACTTCATGTGAAATTCGGTTCTAAAATAGTGTTCCTTTCGTATTTTAATGATTTAAGAAATACTATTAATATTCCTATTGAATAATATTTGTTCACAATTTATGTAAAATATGCCGGTATGACAATGCATTTTTAATGTCAATGATAGCTTTTTAAAGGTTTACAGAAAACTTATGTTCATTTTTCCAGACTATTTCGGTATTTATTTTCAGTTTTATATTTAAGAAATAAAAAAAAATATTTTATCAACAAGTGTCCTGGTTCTTTAAGTTCAGCTTGATATAGTGATCTCTTCGTGGATGAAAAACCTTGATTAACAGTAACACAGAAAAAAAGGATTCCAATCGTAAGTAGACATATTACCGTCATTGAGGTTTGCAACTAAGTTACAATTGTAGAGCACGTGCTGGTCCAACCCAGACACTGTCGATAGTTGATAGGTTGAGTACTGCGAATTTATTTCCAAGTCGTAAGACTTACAGGTAAACAGGCGTACGGCACTGGTCCGAGAAGTCGTGAGTTCGTTCCCCG
>CM037795.1:3428493-3456306 GCA_021229015.1 Solen grandis
TTGATAATTGTTTACTTTAAAGACAATTCCCTGCATTTCATGAAACATCTTAAAATGAGACTGTCCTAAACTTAAATATATATTTTTTTAAGAAATCGATAACAATTTCCCGTAAGTTCATGCTGAAAAGGCAACATTTCACCTATGTTAACAAAATTTAATAATGAATTTCAATATCTTCAAATTTTGATTTTAAATTCTGAAAAAAAGCAATTTCCTTAAAAAAAAAGTTCATGATCTTCAAATTTTGAGTTGAGGACAGCGATGTGTCATGAAACACAGGGCAGACCTGATTGTGAGGTATGTGACATAGATATGTGAGATAGGAGAGATAGCAAAAATGCCTGCCTGTAATATACCGCGCAGTAAATCTTCACGTTGAAGATCTAAAGTCTACAAGAATGTTAATATGATATAGAAGAAGACAATAGTAAATTTAGAATCTAACTACATAATAAGACAGACATTTGATAATAGTATTGCAGACTCGTGTGAAAAGTGTATCTAATTCTATTGTAGTATCTGGCTGTAGACTAGTTGCACATTCACAGAACCATACGTGTCACAAGTTTCACCACAAACACACGCCTCTAGAAGGGATAGAGCTGTGAAAAGATACAGTATATTGCGGTGTGTATGTGACACACACATGCAATAATTATGATACATTTATATCGTGCGGTCCATGCAGTACGCAAGTGTTATAGTATCTTGTTGTGAACGAGTTGCATGACGCAATCGGCCATTATTACATTCCTAGTTGGGGATGATTCTGGCAAATTCTAGTTCTTGCATTACCAAAAAGAAATAACAAAAATCAGTTACACACATTTCTTCAGTTTAATAAACTTACAACTAAGTTGCAATGACAAACTTAAACACATTTTCTACAATGTTATCATTTCAAGACAAGATACGTATTTCCTTAGACGTATATAATTCGTTTCTTTCCAGCCCCATAATGATCTTCTGCAGTTGATGATTAATGCCCATAAAAGCAGTACTTCTAAAAAGCAAGACGAAAATGACAGCGAGGAAAAGATATTTGATAAATTAAAAAGACAAGGTGATGAAATAGTTTTAGTTAAATTGGATGCTAAATATTTCAAATTTCACTCTTCCCCCATGGTACTGTAATTACAGTCCAGAATATAATGAAATAAGGACGAACGCACCGAGTTCACAACACAGTTTAGATCAAAGTGATCACAGCACTGAGAGACTACCGATGAGGTTACTCTGACATTTTGTTTTGAAGTGAATCCAGTGAATCAAGCTGGGTTGCACACAATATTCGTTCCACAAATTTGTAGGAATTTCTTCGATATAATTACAGGTTTGATATCTTGACCAAGAATCGAACCCGGAACAAATTAGTGAGTAGCAAATTCGTAACCACTGCTCTATCCTGACACCCATGCTAGCAATGATTCCTTTCTTCGATGGGTTATCGAATATGTTGAAGCTTGAAATCTAGACTATTTACTTTAGGTCTGACAGACAAAGAGGTATTCACCAATTCGTTGGTTTTCATGGGTGCCGGATTTGAGACAACTGCAGTTACTCTTGGCTGGATTTTGTATTACCTGGCATTAAACCCAGCATGCCAGGAAAAGTTGGTGGAAGAAATTGACGCTCAAATTGGACAGGTATACACCCGTCATAAAGATAGTCCTAGATTTTAGATAAACAAGAGACCAAAGTAGCCTTAGTTCGGTCACCTTAGAAATAATCGTCCAAAGTTAATCATTATAGTATCTGGTGAGATCTGACCAATTGGTCATCAGTAGTATAGGTCCCACTTTGAGTTTAAAAAAAGGTGACGTAATCGGTTCTTTTAAAGGTCCGGGTGACCATCTTGTTTCTATTTATAGTAACTTATTTGCATATAAGCGTTAAAGGTATAGCGCATGCGCGGCGGCCATTTTGTTGACCTAGCGGGCACATTTCATGCTGCCATGTTGACCTTAACAATGACGTCATATGTAGAAAAACAACCCCAAAGATATAATCCCAAAAGATCTACATTCCACGGCGCGGTCAGTTCCTTCTCAAAAAAGAAATGTTACCGTGATATGTTTATAATAGATAATATAATAGATTTTGTTTAGCTAAAGACAATTGTAATCTTTTAATCGAAAATCACGGTAAAAATATCGCTATTACTTAATGAAGGCGATATAAAAATATTTCAGTCATATTACAAACGAATAAATGTATATTCTATAAAAATAGTTACCACTCGTTGACGTTTTAAATAAAGCCGGAAATATATGTATTTCTGAAATATTAAGAGCCAATATTTTGGTCGTTACACAGCAAAATATTAATGATTCTGAAACACTTCAGACTGATTATCTCATTAACTCCACGAGTCACGGTTGAAATACGTTGATTATCGCATTAACCCCACAAGTCACGGTTGAAATACATTGAATATCTCATTAACCCCACGAGTCAAGGTTGAAATACGTTGATTATCTCATTAACCCACAAGTCACGGTTGAAATACGTTGAATATCTCATTAAACCCACGAGTCACGGTTGAAATACGTTGAATAGCTCTTAAACCCCACGAGTCACGGTTGAAATACGTTGATTTTCTCATTAACCCCACAAGACACGGTTGACATACGTTGCGAACGACACCATGCATTCTTTCTCCCTAAGATTCGGGGCTCACGTAAGGTCGACTCATGTCAGAATGGAAGGGCACTACCGTAAATAATTAATCTCATGATTTACCGGTGAGCCATTTTATGCAGATAGATATTACCTATGACTTGACCAATTAAATGTAGTGTACATTTCCTGCGTTAATAAAAACTAGTAAGCACCAAGCCCGGTTTGTATATGTGTTAAGAAACTTCGAATTGCTCGTTCCTGTACATTCATGTTTTGTGTACGAGTATCTGTGTCCAATGTTGTTATGACTATACATTTTGGTAATACCAACAAATATGGGATTTTCCCTTATGCTTCTCCATTTAAAATGATGAATTTCTTCTTTATACATGGCATTTTCGAACTTTTCTCTTAGAATGATGTCCTGCAAATGATTGGCAAGTTGCTCTTATTCAGTCTGTATAATTTAGAAATTGTACTTTTTTATCTGGAATTTTAATCAAGATTAAACTGAATCTTCTAATGAAGTGATGATACTCTGGTAAGCGTTCTAGGGCCATTATGGCCCTCTTGTTTATGAAGACGATAGTAAGCACTCTTGTATTCACCTCTTTTTCATAATGCACATATCACGGTAACCATTCTTTTAAAGGTGTACTTAAGAAGGACCTTATATCCGCGACCGCGCCGTGAAATGTACATTTTTGAGACTATTAGGTTGTGTATGTGTCATAGGGTTGAAAATAAGTGTAGATGTATTTAGTAGTTGTAGATTTATTTTCAGGTCTCTCTGTACTTTGATTTCGGACTCGATTTGACAGACCAATCATTGACCGACGGACTTATTCAAACTTACACAAATATTTAACATACAATGCCATTTGATACGTGAATGGAAATATAAATATAGTTAAGGGAAATATTTTGTTTCTCTTAAGGTAATTATTATTTATTTATCAACTTCATTATTCCTTTTATGTTGTATTATTACATTTTGTAACTTAAATGGTGTAATTAACTTAATTGATAATTTTAAAAATCCGATGTACAACCACAATGTTTGATTGTATTATGTAATCATCATCGTGATTCTTGCTGAGTATTCTATGTCTAAACTAAAATAAATATATTTAATATTTTATATACTGACATGCTAATAATTAATATGATTATATGCGATCTTTAATATATGTCAGAAAATGTATCTTTTTTTAGATAGTCGGAGACTAACGAAGAGTTTCGTCCCTTTGCGGATGTGCCAAATATAAATATATAAAAACTCAATATCTTGTCGTTTGGCTTTCCCTTCTACAACTAAGCCCGTCGACAATGGCGCCCAACGTGGGACTATGGCATCGGTGCTAGGTATGTCTAAGACACCTGCACGTGGTATATATTTAACCCTGTAACTCCTAGAATTCAGGGAAAAATTCTGAAATGGAGGGGGATAATCTAACAGTACCGATAACTCACAATAGGGGAGAATTATATGTAAGCGACCGGGTAGCTCAGTCGGTAGAGCATTCGCCCTGTAAGCAAAAGGCCTCGGGTACGAGTCCCGGTCAGGCTCCATATTTTCCTTGCCCTGTGACATTTGGCGCCAAACGTGGGCTGTGGCATTGGTGCTAGGTATGTCTAAGACACCTGCACGTGGTTATATTTACCCTGTAACTCCTAGAATTCAGGGAAGAATTCTAAAATGGAGGAGGATAATGTCACAGTACCGATAACTCTAAATAGGGGAGAATTATATGTAAGCGACCGGGTAGCTCAGTCGGTAGAGCATTCGCCCTGTAAGCAAAAGGCCTCGGGTTCGAGTCCCGGTCAGGCTCCATATTTTTCTTACCCTGTGACATTTGGCGCCAAACGTGGGATGTGGCATTGGTGCTAGGTATGTCTAAGACACCTGCACGTGGTTATATTTACCCTGTAACTCCTAGAATTCAGGGAGAAATTTAAAAATGGAGGAGGATAATGTCATAGTACCGATAACTCACAAAAGGAGAGAGTTATATGTAAGCAGCCGGGTAGCTCAGTCGGTAGAGCATTCGCCCTGTAAGCGAAAGGCCCCGGATTCGAGTCCCAGTCAGGCAGCATATTTTTCTCACCCTGTGACATTTGGCACCCAACGTAGGACTGTGGCATTGGTGCATCATAAGCATGATGTCATTGTTGTGGCCGCCGTGCTATACACGCATTAGATGTAAATGAGCATGATCGCCCGCAAGATCAACAAGATAACCGCTACGAATCACCATACCCAAAATACTTACATGCAAATGAGTTACTTTAAATTGTAACAATATGACCTTCCGTACCTATAAAAAGAACCGATTACATCATCTTTGCCCCTAAAGTGAGGCCCTTACTACTGTCATCTTTTTTTTAAAAAAAAGAAAAGAAAAAGAAAAAATACAGCAACAAAAACTAATGACATTCTCACGGAACGCAATATTGCTACTTTTACTGAAAGTAAAGATATATTAGCGGGATATAATGCTTCATTAATTAAACATGCATTCGTTAGGCTAACCCGAATATAAGATAGGTATGACAATTCATAAAAAAACTGATTTTGTTTAAAAGTTTTAGACATCAGAATGTATGTACTTTCCTGCTTATACTAGAGTGACCCCAACCACGACAATGTATTCAAGCTACAGTACCTGGACATGGTAATCAACGAGACACTGAGGATCAGCTCCATTATACCAAGGTTGGTATTATCTTCCGAGTCTTGGTACTATATTTAATCTCGGTATTTATCTTTGAAGGATTTTTTAATTATTTTTTTTCTGTATGGAAGTAGCCAAAGTTCCCTCTCAAAAACCTTTCTATTTATTTTTGGAATATTTATCGCAAAGTCTAAGAAATCCTGGAATGATCTCTAAAGTTGGTACCCCTTCATTATTTGAAGAAAGGAATGGGTCAGAATATTTGTTTGTTTGATTGTTGGGGTTAACGTCCCAGCGACAGTATTACAGTCATTTGGAGACTGTCACCTTGAGACAGATATAGTGCTGCCATACTGCAGAATCACGCCGTAGATTTGTGGTATGATACCACACCCAGTCACATTATCCTGATACCGGACCAACCAGTCCTTGAACTACCCTTTATATGCTGAGCGTCAAGCAAGGGAGCTTTACCAGTACCATTTTTATGACTTTAGTATGTCGCGGCCGTGGATCGAATCCACGACCTCCCGCTCCCAAGGCGGACGCTCTAACCACTCGGCCACCAGGGATGGTCAGAATATTTGACCAATAGAGCATCTGTAAACAAATTTGATCGGAAACATAACCTGTTTTCGGTATTTTAACAAGTTTCGAGGAGTAAATTCTGTAATGCACAGATCAAGTCATTATTACAATAAGTAATAGTGTATAGTGTAATACTTGCTTCTGGCTGAAAAAACAGCTGTTCTTTAAGTATAAAAGCATAGACATATGATGGTAGTGAGCATGGAATCTAAAAAAAAACAACGATGCTAGTCGAAGCATTGGCCTAAATCCCATGGCTCGGTTGACATTTATTTTCAGTTATTCTTGGCTGTTGCCACTATAATTTTTCATACCAAACAAAATAAATCGGATATATATACAGTAGAACCTCGTTAATCCGAAGTCATATATATATATATATATATATATATATATATATATATATATATATATATATATATATATATATATATATATATCATTTCTGAGTTGCTAAGTGAATATGGATTTCATTTTCTTCTATTTTCACTCCATTGAAGACTGAACAGGAAGGCCAAAGAAGATATGGTAATCAATAGTATCCGAATCAAAAAGGGCATGGATGTTACATTTACACCCCTGGCCTTACATTTCTCCACTGAATATTGGGAGGAACCTTCGAAGTTTAATCCAGAAAGGTATGATCAATTCAAGGGAACATGCTTATAAATAGGTCACATACTTTTAACACATTGGAGAAAACATTAAAAACTAAATTTGAATGCACATGAATTTCGATGATATCTTAATCTTTGAGAACTATCAGTCGAACAAGCCCCTGTCTTCAAATGGCAGTCAATAAGTGGTAAAAAAAACACTAAACCCGACTGACTAATTGTCTTTGTTGTGAAGTAACATGAGAGACACTTGTAATAAAATTACCGTGAATGTTGGGGTGCTAGAAGAATTAACTAATTGAAAAACACAATGCATCCAGCCTATCACTATCGCAATGAATCCAACCTATCACTATCACAATGAATCCAACCTATCACTATCACAATGAATGCAACCTATCACTATCACAATGAATCCAGTCTATCACTATCACAATGAATCCAGTCTATCACTTTCACAATGAATCCAACCTATCATTATCACAATGAATCCAACCTACCACTATCACAATGAATCCAACCTATCACTATCACAATGAATGCAACCTACCACTATCACAATGAATCAAACCTATCACTATCACAATGAATCCAATCTATCATATCACAATGAATCCAACCTATCACTTATCACAATGAATCCAACCTATCATATCACAATGAATCCAACTATCACTATCACAATGAATCCAACCTATCACTATCACAATGAATGCAACCTACCACTATCACAATGAATCCAACCTATCACTATCACAATGAATCCAACCTATCACTATCACAATGAATCCAACCTATCACTATCACAATGAATGCAACCTACCACTATCACAATGAATGCAACCTATCACTATCACAATGAATCCAACCTATCACTATCACAATGAATGCAACCTATCACTATCACAATGAATCCAACCTATCACTATCACAATGAATCCAACCTATCACTATCACAATGAATCCAACCTAACACTATCACAATGAATCCAACCTATCACTATCACAATGAATCCAACCTACCACTATCACAATGAATCCAACCTATCAACTATCACAATGAATCCAACCTATCAACTATCACAATGAATCCAACCTATCACTATCACAATGAATCCAACCTATCACTATCACAATGAATCCAACCTATCACTATCACAATGAATCCAACCTATCACTATCACAATGAATCCAACCTATCACTATCACAATGAATCCAACCTATCACTATCACAATGAATGCAACCTATCACTTTCGCAATGAATCCAACCTATCATTATTACAATGAATCCAACCTATCATTATCACAATGAATCCAACCATCACTATCACAATGAATCCAACCTATCACTATCACAATGAATGCAACCTATCACTTTCGCAATGAATCCAACCTATCACTATCACAATGAATGCAACCTATCACTTTCGCAATGAATCCAACCTATCACTATCACAATGAATGCAACCTATCACTTTCACAATGAATCCAACCTATCACTATCACAATGAATCCAACCTATCATTATCACAATGAATCCAACCTATCACTATCACAATGAATCTAACCTATCACTATCACAATGAATCCAACCTATCATTATCACAATGAATCCAACCTATCACTATCACAATGAATGCAACCTATCACTTTCACAATGAATCCAACCTATCACTATCACAATGAATCCAACCTATCACTATCACAATGAATCCAACCTAAAACTATCAAAAGGTGACACCTTCATGGCAGAGATCCGTATCTGGATTACCAAAGCTTCTGCAGCGATGGACGGGATAAAATGGTTTCCCAACTGAGTAAATGTACACGTTTTCACATTTCTTATGCTCTCAGCACAAGTCAAGGACAATTCTCGCAAGGTCTGAAATACGAAACTAGCTTTAGACAATGCTTAGTAATTCCTTCTTGGATCAAAATAACAAAGGAGTTTGTGAGGAAAAATGCCAAGAGCCGAACTGGTACCAGGGAACTCTGCTAGCATCATCAAGCGACTGTATCACTTAACGCGATGACAGCTTGTGCAAGACTTGATATGTGATAACATCAGATGTTGGGACTGGTAGGCAGACACGGGAATGCAAGAGATGATTAAAATGAATAGATAAACCTGATTACACCTGAACTCTTATTGCCATTATTGACTGATAAGCCCTAGGTGACTTTAATAGTAGAGACTGGGATGAATCAGTGTCGATAAGACTTAAGATTAAAAAAAAAAAAGTAATGTTTTTTTTCTTATATTTATGCATAAATTTACTAGCCCAATATTATCTGTTATGGATTTTCATTATTTTTTAAGAATTTTAATTAAAGTCACTGAAATATCTATTGTAAAATATCACTTCGGAAATTTGCACCTACTCAGTCTGAGTCTAAAATAGAGATTAAACATATTGATGAAAAAGGACCCAGATCTTGATGCTGAAGCATTGATGTTACAGTTATGATATACATGTACGTGTATATTTATATTGATATTTGTATTTGATAACAATTATCTTTTTTATTTTTTCTCAATACAGATTCTCACCAGAGAATAAACACAAACTGCAAGAGTACGCGTTCATGCCGTTCGGTGTGGGGCCGAGAAGCTGTATTGGGATGAGGCTTGCTTTGCTTGAGGTCAAGGCCACAATTGTGGGTCTGCTGCAGAAGTTCCGCTTCGAGAAAACGGACAGTCTGGCGGTGAGTGTATTGAGTGGGCCTAAATGTAAAAAGCTAGATCTGACAGTTAATTTGAAGGATATCTTTTAATTTAGGTCATTTTGGGCAAGTAGCAGGATATTTCCCTTTCTTGTCACAACTATTATATGTTAAATAATTTTGTTTCGAATTCGATTTAAAATAAATTCAGCATCTTGGACTCGTAACTAATTGATTCGGTTTTTGTCAGATACCGATGCCAGTTGCGAAGAGGCAAGTGAGAAGTCCAGCGAAACCAATAAATCTGAAAGTCACCAAGCGGGAAGAAAGGCGATTACGAAGTTAAGGGAATCATGCGTGCCTTTGATTGCATTTACCTGGAGCAATTTTAGACAAATAGGCGATTGTCCTCCCTAGAATAGAGACCTGTATAGAATAAAAATATTACAAATTAATTACTTTCACTTGTCATTTCATTTTCGTTATCACCTGGGAAAATACCTACTTTGAAAAATCTGTCTTCAAATGTGTTATATTACACTTGTTGGATTAGGCTGACTTGTCTACCATTGTAAAATACCGGCACTTAATTCAAAACTGATTGCAACTTCTCCGAGGAATATGGATAATTCACCAAGGAAAGTAACATGTAGCCAGTTACTTCTCGAAGAAACATTGCCAGTTCACAAGGAAAATTAAAAAGTAGTTGTAATTCACCAAGGAAAATAACTTGCAGCCAAAAGAATATGTCAACACATCCAAGAAGGTAGCTACCAGAAGCAGCCACTCCTTTCAAAAGTAACTAAGCCGTCGATAGCATGATCCTTCATCTGTGAGGGGTCATCAGTTTGAATGAATTTGAACAACACAAACAACATTTCCTACATAGAACTATTATAGAATTGTTTATATGACAAGAGACTGTAAAGTTTGCGCCAATAAAGTTTACCGTCTTGTCTGTTTGTCTGTCTAACCTTTACATAGTGTAACGCGCGGGCCGAGCAGTCGACACTGTATATCAAGATTATTATCGTATGCATGAGATACTTTTAAATACAAATCTTACTTGTGCTTTGCTTATAATTCGAACTTAACTACTGTGGAATATATACAAGACAACGCCATTTAAAGCCGACGATTAAAAGTTCTTCAAGTTAACATTCGCCAAATAATCACCTTTAATTTTAAACTTGTTTCAAACCAAAGTAAAACCTGCTTAACTCGCCATAGCAATGCCTATTTACAGTAATTAGCAACCTGAAGTTCATTGGCTTAAATAAATATTATTTGTTGTCCCCTCCGCGCTCATGCCAATTTGGGTGGTAGGTGAATTATTTTTGTATTTTTTCATCAACATTCAAAACATACATAATACCTAAATTGCAGGCTTATTGATATTTTTATGTTGGCTAAATGTGATATATAGTTTTAGTATAAAGTATTCTTTTGTCCAAAATAATTGCACGGTCAATGAATTGAACATGACTTTGTAAAAAAAAAGTTGAGTTTTCTTTCAGACATTTAAACATTGTCAAGCTTAAATTGTCTATTGGACAATCTTTCATTCCATACTATTGGAAAACTAGTTACTTGTGTATTAGTTCATAAAATGTCTGCTTCTGTTATGTTCTGTCAATATGCTTTGGATGTATTCAATATTACGCTGTAATAAACAAGTGCTTAACTTTATTCTTGTTTGTTGTTGTTGTTGTTGTTAAACTAAAATTGATAATGACCCAGAGGAGCTATCCTTGCAGATTTTAATATTTGTGGTACATTACCAAAAGCAGTGCCCACTTGTAAGGATAGTTATTTACTGATAAATAGAGTTGCCAACAGACAAGAGCAAGTTTTTGTAAAACATTGAATTTAATTATACAGGATCTATGATGAAATGTGTTATACAGTAAAGTTCTCATTTCAGACAACCGGGATGTAAACTTATAACTATCAAGTTTAAATCGGTGGCTTTGAAAAGGTTTGCGCCAATACATTCGCCAAATGAGAAAAAAATAGAGCTAAATTTAAGACGTTGGAGCCGAATTTAGTGCTAGTAGCTCCAATATATTTTTCAGATATTTTATAATATATATATATATATATATATATATATATATATATAAAAATAAATATACTGGTATGATATGCATGTGTTATACTCAAACTGCCAAATATACATTCACTAAGGGCATAATATTCAAATACAATAAAAAATAAACGAGATGGGAATAAAACAATACTCTGTCATATACTTTTAATATCTTTCAATTTAATAATCATGTTCAGCATAGCATACATTAAAATTATATAATTTATCTGGCCAAATATTTTTGTATCCAAGTCAAAATTTTGACAAAATTACATGTCGTAGTCTCGTATTTATTGCAGAAACTTGATATTCATTTTTTATTATTAATATTAATTCAGTAATAGACGTCAGGCTGACAGCGTCAGTCACTTATATTTTCAATCAAATCACTAAAACTGATATAAAAGTTGAAGCATCTATATCTATACCCCAGAATTCCAGTATGGAAGACACACCTACAGTTTCTGTCGTAACAGCGTCGGAGACCCACGGCTGCCTATATTACATCTGCGCTGTATGAAGGAACGGAATAAGAGCTCGTGGGTCTCCGACTTGAATTATACAAATTTTATTGCCAATTACAAAATATTGGTACAGATTACAATTTACAAACAGAATAAATGTTACAATTGTTGACAAAAGGGTTAAGTCACAAGTTCTCAAACTTAGATTCGACTCTCCCTGACAAAGAATGCATGAAATAAATTTATATGACGGGAACATGTATATGTACTTGGCAGATACATGTAGTAATAATGGTAACACGCTACTAATGATAATAATAGTTATAGTAAAATAGTAATAGAAAGCAAAAAAAGAAAAACATTGAACGTGTAATTGAGAGAGAGAGAGAGAGAAGAGAGAGAAGAGAAGAAGAACAGAAGAAGAGGAAGAAAAATAAGAAGATATAAGAGCTGGATGGTCTGTCTGATTTATAATCCTAATATTCCCTGAAGCGTTTTTGTGTTTTTGATATATTTATGGACAGCATTTACTATACTTATGTTGTCTTCTTGAGAAATGGTTACATTTCCGTTAAGAAGGAGATTACAATTAAAAGGATGAAAATGTCTTGTTTCTTGGAATAATTGGATACGTTCATTTCTGTATTTTTTACACCGAAAAAAATAGTGCTCGGCGATTTCAGGTACATTACAATATGAACATAAATAATTTCAGTAACATGGTTTAGGAATAAATCATTCTTCAAATCACTACAATTATTACGCATTCTGGTGTGTAACACCGATAAATTCATGTTTGAATGAGCCAATTGATTGGATGTTTCTAAGTGAAGTAGGCAAAGAGTTCCATAAATCAATTGATGCAGGAACAAAAGACTTTTCAAAAAGTGTTTCTTCTACGGATACTATGAAGTCGTTATTACTTCTGAGGTTGTAACTAAACTTTCGTTGGGTCTTTGAAAGAGGATTCAGATAATCAGGTACCATATTATTTTTTATTTTAAAATTAACATAATTTTTTGGTATGTTCTTCTCTAACTTAGAATTAGCTAACCAGTTTCTTTATATAAATTGCTCAAACTGATGGAACGCGTGGTACCGGTGACTATTCTACCTGCTTCAATTTGTAATTTCTCTAATTTTTCTTTATCATATTCAGTGCAGTTATCCCATACAACAGAAGCGTATTCAAGAATTGGACGTAGAAATGATACATATATTTGATTGAGCTCTTTGCGTTTAATAGTGAATTTAAGTTTTCTCATAATACCAATAATTTTGGATGAAGATTTTATTATATTATTTATGTGAGCGTGCCATTTGCAATCATTGCTTAAGGTAATACCTAAATGTTTGTGGGTATCTGAGGTAGATAGGATTTTGTCATCAAAATTAAGAATAGGCGGTTGCTGATTTCCAAAATATAAAACTTCAGTTTTATCAGGATTGAACGTCACTAACCATTGTTTAGACCACCTGGAAATTTCTTTTAGATCGTGGTTCAGTATCCCCCCTAAATCCGTAGTATTTGAAGATGTCGACGCTAAAGATGTGTCATCTGCGAATAATCTCGTTATACTCCTTACGTTATCTGTTATGTCATTTACATAGATCAGAAAGAGAAGAGGACCCAAGACTGATCCTTGAGGCACGCCAGCAGAAATGTTTTTAAAACTAGAGTAAGATTGACCAACAAGAACTCGCTGATGTCTATCAGATAAGTAGTTAGAATTGACCTTTTATTCCTAATTGCTTAAGTTTAAATAATAAGCCTTTATGCCAAACTCTATCAAAAGCTTTCGAAATATCACAGAAAACAATGCATGTATGAAGATTAGAATCATAGGATGGTGCAATTTGATTATATAGATCAATTAATTGATAAACTGTCGAATGTCCACTTAAGAAACCGGACTGTTTTTCATAAATGAGGTTGTTGCTTATGAGAAAATTGTAAATATGTTTATACACGCAACGTTCCATCAGCTTACCTAGACAACTTAAGAGAGAAATAGGACGATAATTACCTGAACAGTTTTTATCGCCTTTTTTATAAAGAGGTAAAACAGTAGCAGCTTTCCATTTTGAAGGGAATATGCCTTCCTTTAACGATTTGTTGAAAAGCATGAATAATGGTGTAGAAATTGTTGATCATACATTTTTAAAATTTTGTGAGATATAGAATCCGGTCTTACAGCTTTGTTAACTTCCAATACTTAGATTAAATCTTCAATTTCCGACTTTTGTATCAGTATATTATTAAGACACGTTGTTGATTTGGCTTCAAATGGGGGAAGAACAGAATTAGTATCATCTAGAAACAAAGTAGTCATTTAAGCATTCCGCTTTTTCTTCATCAGTGAAACATATCTCTTCTACACCATTGCAATTTCTTTTTGAAACGGGAATAGATTCTGACGTTTTAAAATTTTTCATAAGGCCTTTTATACATTTCCAGAAATTATTACATTTATTAGAACTATTTTCTTCTAATCTATTTTCAATATTATTAAAGAATCGGCGTTTCGCGAAAATTTTGAGGTTATTAACTTTATTCCTCAGTTTTTTTATATTTGAACCAGTTATTGTCTGCTGGGTTGCTTAAAGCTATACGTCTCTGTCTGTCACTGTATTTTAGTAAAGCGTCGGATTTCGGAGTCCTACCAAGGTTTGTCGTTCGGTCGAATAGTTATAACATTTGATGGTATACATTCTGACATAAATTTTAGTTTGATTTCGATGAAAGTATCACAGGCTTGATCAACAGATGAAGTATTAATGAAGTCCCAATTGTATGCAGCTATTAACGAATTTGAGTATGTGAAATCTGCTCTATTGTAAAACCATACCTTTCTTGTTGTACATTTATTTCATGAAAAATAGACTTTATAATGAATAAAAGTAGCTTTATGATCACTGATAGAACTATCAACGTCTAAACAGCCTGATTTGAAGAAATCTATACTACTAGAGATTAGTATTGGATATATTAAGGTTGCAGAAGTTGTTGCGATTCTAGTTGGTTCGTTAATAACATTTGTTAAGTTATAAATTAAAAATACTATTATTTAAGTTATGGTTATTTCTATTTAAAAGATCTTCATTTAGATCACCCATTATAATAATTTTTTCATTTACATCTAAAGCTCTTTCTAAGCTTAAATTAAAATCATTCCAAAAAGAAACTTTACTGTTTGGGGGCCTATAAACTGTACATAACAAAAAGGAAGTAGATTTGTAAGATATATGAAGCCATATGGATTGAACTGGCGGTAACTCAAGGTCATGTCTGCGACATGAATACAAACAGTTTGAAACATACAAAAGGATTCCCCGAGTGTGCCGAAAGATCTTTCCTGTAAAGTGTTACATTTGAACAATCATTTAGGAAAATAGAATCAGGTACATTGTTGTCTAATTGGGACTCTGTAAAACATAAAATATCGTGATCTGATATAAAGTGATCAGAAATATAATCAAGTTTATTACGGATACTTCTTATGTTTAGGTGTAAAGACTTAATAATCCAGGTTCCGGCCCAGATTAACCTCAATATCTCCTGACAGTAGAATTTATAAGTATGTGTAATGCGTGTAAGTCGATTGAATAACATAACATTAAAAACACATACGGTTTTTAAATGCGAACGATACATGATTAGTAATATCGTAAACAGATCGGTATAAGAAATCAAACAAATTAAGATTATATTTGTAACGCCTCAAGGAACAACGGTTCCACAGTAGAAAACCCCAATGGACCACACGCCACCCTACAAAATCATTACCCATTGGGTTAAATAAACACAACCGATGAATGACGCGTGGCCATGCACCTCCACGTGCAACTTCACATGGGGGACTGTTTACAGTAAACCATCCAAAGAAGAAAAAGTTGATAGACAGTAGAAGTAAAACGAGAAAGAGTCCTTTACTCATCGGAAATTTAGTCATGTGGTTATTTTCTCTCCTAAGATTTGTTATAGTTCATATTTAGAAAAACATGCTTTATTAGACAAAGAGATGATTCAATACCCTACATAATGCTATAGTTATTGCCCCTCAAGTTTAACAACGAGAAAGAAGACATACTTCGGACGATCAGATCCACAATATTATAATATATATATATATAATATACAACAGAATAAGCAAGCGGTTAAAACACTGACAACAAGCGTTTGTCTACACAAAGATGGACAGATAAGCATATCTCTTATATGGAAATGTAAGCGTGTCTAAATTAACAGTAATTTGGACATACATGTAGAAATAACATAAGAAGCAGATGTAACATAAAACTCAAAGAGGACACACTTACGAAGTATAAAATGGATTTGAGCATGATCTTGGTTTTTTGGTAAGTGGCACGTTGAAAACAAATTTGCAAATATGTGTGTGCATGTGCATGTGTGTGAAATTTGTATGTATGTATGTATGAACATGTTTCTATGTGTATGTTTGCGTGCGTGCATGCATGCGTGAGAGTGTATGTACGTATGCATGTTTGTGCATACAGATGTATCTAAGAGTAAGTTTGTATGCATATTTGTATATACGTACGTGTATGTGTATGTGCGCGACTGTACGTATTAATGCACGATGATGAATGAATGGATTGGTGTATGTGCATGTTGTGCGTGTGGTGATGTATAGTTTTGAATGATCGCAGTTAGTTGAATTCTGTATTATATGGTCATGTGTATGTGTGGTCGGGGATGTGCTCGCGCGGAGCCTGTGTGGCGTTGTTTTAAACAGATGTTTGTAGAACTCACTGAATTTGTATACAAATACACATATGCACACTCATCTTCTCTCTCTTATTTGCACTTTTGTATAGTATGTGAATTAACTATACATTATTGTATGAAGGAAATTTATAAAAGATCGAGATGATTTTAAATTGTGGAAATTTCATGCTAATCATTGAAAGGGTATGTAAATAATGCCAGGATAGCTACACAAATGTGTCGAGATCTTCCTGTGAAGAGATTAGACGTCGAGTACCCTCAGTGCATTTTACATAGGGTGCGTCCATCGAAAGACCATGCATTTAACAGTTTTTGCTGCTGACCAGTTGCCTAGCGTTGCGCAAAAGAGCTGCACGGTGACGTGTGAGATCCTCGTTAATGTAAACCCCTTTATAAAACGGGCTATCCTTGAGTTGATTTTTTCCTTTTAAGAGGGCAACAACGAGGGCGATACGATACGAACTTGACAATGATATCAGGAGGTCGAGCACGAGAATTCACTGAAGGTGTTTTCATGGGTCGGACTCTGTATGACCTGTCGATATCCTTCATGGTCAGCTCAACATTACACACTCGGGCAATATCTAGGACAATGTCATCAGTAGATTCTCCTGGGTCCCCTGTTAAACCGAAACACGAAGACATGATCGTCTGGAATATTGTTCAGCATTATCAAATTGTGACTAATTGTGGCCTTGTTTGCCTCTAAAGAACAATCCTTTTGGTTAACAATTCGTTTACGGGTTTAACGATTAGTATCGAGTCATATAAAATTATTCCATTTTTTGCATAACGATTTAACTGGAATCACTGTTTTCAAGATGACGTCTAACGTTGACAACATTCTCGGCCAATAAGATCAATATCGCACATGAACATTAATTTTTACAAGTTTTAGCCTACCAAAATTTCCTTCCTGGGCATTCTAAATGATGAAGTATGAAGTGAAAGCCGACGTTTTTCAGCATTGCATATGGAAGAGATAACCTTAGAGTACGAAAAGGACAAACTGTAGGTGGTTGAACATTTCTCCAAGTCAAAACTTTCTTATGTTTTTTTTTTCTGGTAGCACAGGAAATGAGCAAGAAATTCAAGGACTTTAATAGGGCTAAGTTCATTTTAGGCTGATATCGTGTTATCTTAATCGGACAACACGAAGCCGTAATTTAAACCTGCACGCACCTGCTAGACTGACTAAAATGGGCGATAAAATGGCGTATAAATGGCGCACATCACGTGATATCAGTAATGGCCGTTAAAATGGCGGAATAAATGGCGGTTTCTGTCATCACGTCACTTCCGATTGGATCCCGTCTCATCGTAGGTATCATGAGCAAATCAGATACTAAGCGGGATAACATTCCGCAGGAAGCGAATCTAAAAACTGTCAATTTTGAAATGTTTGCTATAGATTTTCCATTCCGGGGAAGGAACAATAATTCGAAACGGGAACACAAACAAAAATTTATTGTTTTCGACTTTTAAATTTAAAAATAAATCATCAATAAACATTGTGGGCCCTGTTTGTTTACCATGTTAATTGAGGAGTACCTTCATATACCTCGAAATTTTTTTTTTTTGGGAAACCACCCAGTTGAAAAGGGAAACCCCATGAACCACTCTTTTAGTGTTTAATGTACTGCCCACCGAATAAAAACAAATGCGTTAGTTAAACAAGCAATCAACATGGCGATCCGTTGCTATGATATCCAAAAACTTTTTGAAAAAAGTCGACCTTTGGGTGAAAACTGTTTTGCTGCGGTGTTAGAAAAATGACTCTTAAAATTTGAGTTATAGAGTTTGGGAAATAATTTAACAGACATCTTACTATTTTAGTCGTTTCTCTTTTGTTTTATTTTTTTTTCATCAATACATTTGTACATATGCAGTAAAAGGTTTCAAGGGGGCGAAACCTTTAAATTTCCCCCGACCATACATAAAGGAAAAACTTACAACCCCCCAAAAAACCCTCACAAGAATGCCCTTTTTTACAGTTTAAAAATTTTTAAGACACTTCCCCATGATCCCTCGCCCCAATCGGAACAACTACCCTTATCAGGGCCCCGGGAAAAGCCGTTGCATTGTCACTGCCTAATTTCTTAAATATTCTCCCCCCCCCCCCCCAAAAACCCTGAACTCCGGGATCCGGATCTGATAGGGGAATTCCCTAAAGAAAACCCCCTATTTGATACATGTTTTAAAATTTCAAGTCATCGTGACGATAAACTTGTGGTTGCAGGGGTTTAATGTATGATCAGGGGAAGTAACTGCTGCCGAGATGTTTAACTGAAATCGCAATAAAAAACTCCTCGCCCCGTTAAAGTAAACCCCACGCTCCTTTAACAACTGTTAGGAGAGGGGGGTAACTCCCTGCGGCGTAATTTTATCGAAAACTTTTTTGGACCCTTTGCTTTAAAGCAACGAAACCCCGTAATCGCCCATTCAACTTCGAGTCCCCTGGGG
Source organism: Solen grandis (assembly GCA_021229015.1). Lineage (NCBI taxonomy): Eukaryota > Metazoa > Mollusca > Bivalvia > Adapedonta > Solenidae > Solen > Solen grandis. The sequence continues at coordinate 3,447,431 of CM037795.1, forward strand.
AAAAAAGATAACACCTATACCAAATAAGCAATATATTACATGTATTAAGAAAATATTCGACCCGGGTGCCCCACCCCCCCGTTTATTTTATAGTTTAGTTCATAGTTGCCTTACTACACTTTACGAGGGAGGTTTCCCGAGTAAGTTTTTAAAGGGCAACTATGAACTAAGTTTATTTAGCACCTGGCATTTTCCTTAAGTTATATTACGCTGTATGAAGGAAGGAAAATAAGCGCTCGGGGTTCCGTTGCTAGTTATGTGGTTCCCATAGTTCACACTACTGTTTTTGACAGAAATGTAAATACCTAGAGGTTTAATGTATGAAAAATACTAGCATTTGAAATTTCCATGTGCTAAAATAGTAACGGCATGAAAAAAAAATAAACATGGAAAAGGGCCCGTCATGGGGTTAATATTTAGGTCGCGTTTATCACTTATGAAAGTTAGGTGTGTATTGAACAGCTTTGTACGGAAGCATATAAGGGCCATTTTGTCTAAAACATTTGTGGGTTTTGAGTGGGTATTATTTCGTTTTGGATGGGTCTTATGATTAGTCCTTAGGTTTAAGGCTTCACGCGATAAAAAGGGCAAAACATTTGCAACATGAAAAACAAGGCGGACGAGGGCCTCAAATATTCACCAATTTCAAAGGGAAAGAATTAAAAAAAGATTTTTAGTAGGCGTGAGTAATAAATTTCCTTTTTGTGTAGCCCGATAAAAGTTTAGTAGATCTATGGAAGTCATTTTAAACCCGATACGGATCTATATTTCTGTGTCATAAGACATAAAGTCTGAACAAAATAATTACTAACCCTAAGTCAAATTCATAATTTTAAAAGTAGCTATGCGGTATTCTGAATTCACATGTTATCTCAATTAAAAAGAGCCAAACACGAAAGAAACCCCGGTATGGGTGCAGAATTGAATATATTTTATCTTTGCAACAGAAAATCAATAGAATTAAAGCTGATGAAACCTTGGCGCAGATGAAAAACTGTTCGATACTAATAAATATATCTGTTGCTATTCTAATTTTGCTAATATTTTTGAACGATTCCTTAACAACGTATGTCATCATTTTTTTAGTTTCCAAACAAAACTTATTTTCAATTCCACTCCCTTTCTACGCCATGTTGAAGCAAAAGTGGGGGTTTTGCCGCACTTTTCATAGACAAAGTTATATGAAACACGGCCCTAATTCATAACACATAATTACTCGTACAAAACAAAGTCAGGCTGCAATTTTGTCTTATGATTATGAATTATGCTCATCTTACTATGTTTATGAAAAGAATATAGATCCGATAATATATATACTTCCTTTGATTTACTAACTTTATCAAAACTACACAAACAAGGTATTTTTTTACTACGCCTACTAAAAACGTTTTATATAATTCCCTTTAAATTTGGTGAAAAGTTAGGGGCTGTCCGCCATTGTTTTGTCATGTTGCAATTTTTTTGCCTTTTATCGGTAAGGCCTAAGGGCTAGTAAAAAGACCTACCTCATGACGTATTTAAACCTGAATCAGAACAAAAAAAAGCCAAAAACAAAAGGGCCTAATAGGTTTTCCCTTTGATTTTCGTCAGAGCACCCCCATATTGGATGCGCGCAGATTAACATAGATATTTCTAGCAATGTAGGTATTTCTTTTCATCGTAAAATAAACTAAAAATACGAAAATACTGTTTAATTATCTTTTTTTTTTCAAAAGAATATTTTGTTATTATATATAGTGCTATGTATGTAAAATTATTGGTGACGGTATATTTCTTTACATTTTTCACTCAAATTGTTAATGAATCATATATAAATTAAATTGTATGAACATCTTTTAAACATTTCATCTTTCAAGCTTTACTAGATCGAGGTACAAAATGGATATTCTAGGTTTATGGAAGTGCCAACAGGGTTGTTTGCCGTAGCAACATTTATATTTCCGGTCTGTCTGTAGTATTGACGTTTTCTACACTATTTTCCCCCATAATCCTTTTTAATATTTATTTTATTCGCCGCTACATATAACTAAATAAATAAATAAAATACATATATATTTATAATACGGAATTACTTGACACAACACTGGAAATTGTGTTTTTAACCACTGTGAAATGGCTTGATTTCCACTAACTTTACTTAGCGTAAGTAATATCAGGCAATCCGATTTCTTTGTTACTGGAAACAAAAATAAATACCTTTATGACCTGAACAGTATTCTTATGGAAATGAAATGATTTGGCATTTGATTGAGGGTGATTAATAATGAGTAGGTCCACTAAGTACTTGAGCAATTTGTGCATTACTTAAGGTTAGTAAGGTTGGCTGGATTTCTAGCATGGTGATAAATATTCATATTTATGTATTGATGTTATACCAAGTTAAACTTTCGTTGTTTCTTTCTTTTTTTATTCTTTTTTGTTGTTGTTGTTGTTGTTGTTTGTGGGGTTTTTTTGCTGATGATTTTTTTGCTACCTACCCACTATTGTGTATGTATACTGCTTTTTTAAATTAATGATATTGTTGTTGTTCTTTTCAACAAGTTTGACATAAATCTTAACATTTCTAATATCATTTTCTTGCCCGCAGGACTTGACAGTCTCCTGATATTAACTCTAATGGCTTTAGACTGGTACTTTATGTCTTTCTTTTTTATTTTTAAAAACAGACATTTCCAGTGGAGGAAGAATTCGAATCGGCCGTGTCAATCGCTGACGGCGCACATTGGAAATTTCTACGTTCTACCTTAAGTCCAGCGTTCAGCTCTGGTAAAATGAGAAATGTACGTAAATTGGTTTCATTTCAATGATATATTATGATTTGTTCGAACATATTAGAAAAATCTATTTAGCTATTATAAATTGTTCAAAGAAACCTGCTATGTGGTATGTAAGTAGCATTTCAACCGTGAATATGGCAAATCATCGTACTCTGGTTTGACAATGCTGCATAATTGCATGTACACTATTTTAGTCAGAAATTAACATATCAAATACAGTTCAAATGTTGTTGTGTTTGAATTTACAATTATACAATGATGTCCAACTAATTACAGGTGGAAGAAGATTCCGAGTGCTTTTTTTATAAAGAGCAAGATGATATAAAATCTGAACTTGTTTGAAAAGAGTTTAAATAGAATACAGAAACATAATAACAATATAATGAATAATTTATTTTATTCTACTTTAATTTGCTACCTTCAAATATTACCAATGTAGAGAATTTTGCATAAAATTTCCCATTTTGAAACCCATAGGCAAAATACACTAGCATTTATAATATCAAACATTCAACAGAAACAGAGTGACACCCAAACCTAGCAGTGACTTAACCTTGTTGTTTTAACTTCAACATGCACCATGACTATCATTTTTAATAATCTTTCATCAGATGTCACCTCTTATAAGCCGATGCATTGAACACTTAAATGGGTTTATTGAGAAGCAAATAAAAAAGTTTCCTGACGGCTTTGATATTTATAGGTAAGTACAGAATATGAAATTCTATACCTACATCAAAACACATTTTGATACATGTATTCAAATCCTGAAGAAAGAATATTGTGGATGGTTCCTGACTTTTATAAAAAAATCTACCTGTTTTAATTTGTATGTTGTAATATCTGTTCAATTAGGTTACGTGGTCATACCTGTTTGAATATGTTATATAATCGTATCTGTTTTTATATGTAACATGGTAGTATGTTTGAATATTTTACATCGTCGTTTCTGCTGAAATATGTTCATTGGTTGTATCTGTTAAAATATGTTACAGGGTCGTATCTGTTTAAATTTGTTACAGGGTCGTATCTGTTTAAATATGTAACAGGGTCGTATCTGTTTGAATATGTCCATTGGTCGTATCTGTCAAAACATCTAACAGGGTCGTATCTGTTTAAATATGTAACAGGGTCGCATCTGTTTAAATATATCCATTGGTCGTTTTTGTTAAACCATGTTACAGGTTCGTATCTGTTTAAATTTGTTACAGGGTCGTATCTGTTTAAATATGTTACAGGGTTCTATCTGTTGAAATATGTTTATTGGTCGCATCTGTTAATATATGTTTCAGGGTCGCATATGTTTAAATATGTTACAGGGTCGCATTTGTTAAAATATGTTACAGGGTCTTATCTGTTGAAATATGTTCAGTGGGTGTATCTGTTAAGATATATTACAGGGTCGCATCTGTTTAAATATGTTACAGGTTCGCCTCTGTTTTTATATGAGACAGGGTCGCATATGTTTAAATATGTTACAGGGTCGTATCTGTTTAAATATGTCCTTTTGTCGTTTTCTGTTAAAATATGTTACAGGGTCGTATCTGGTTGAAATATGTTTATTGGTCGCATCTGTTACATCTGTTATAGGGTCTATCCGTTAAAATATGTTTAGTGGTTGTACCTGTTTACATATGTTACAGGGTTGTATCTGTTGAATATTTAAAGTGGTTGTATCTGTTTGAATATTTTTTTTAACTTTTCACTATTCAACACAATATTTTTCTGTTATCTTGAAAGCTATTACCTGGAGCTTTCGTCCTTGTACTTAGGATTTATCAACAGAATGAGGGGATTAAAGAATTAATCCCTGTCAACACCTCCCTCACTGAGGTGTGATAACAAGCTGCCCCAGAATGTTCGACGGTTGTGCCGGCCCCCGTCCTTTGTTGAGAGATGGTTTTCACATCCGGATGTAAATAGATTCGTACCCCCATGCCGAACCAAGAGGGTCCCGGTCCAGGTGGTTTTCAGAGTCCATTAAAACAGTGTGGCCCGGATTGTCAGTATTACTATAGTGGTGATACCTCACTACATGTTGAACTGGGTCTTCTGTGTTCCAATGAAACGTGTTTTCAATGTTTTTTTCAGTTTCCCCGATGTAATCATGTTTTTATTATTTCAACATTGGTCTTAAATGCATGTTGGCTTTGTGTTATCTTAGGAAGTCCATAGAATTTGGTTGTGTGTCTGTGGTAGGATAAAGTTGGTGTCGAAGTTTTTTGTCAATAACTTTCCCTTTTTATTCAGATCTTTCAGTAAATCAGCAAGGTCTTTTTTGTATTTTTTAGGTAGGATCTCTTGATAATCTTTTCTAAGTAGGTTCCTCTTGAAGCAAAAGTCTGGCACTTATTCTTGTAGTTAGGCTTATCCATTACTACCGTGCACCGTCCTTTTTCACCCTAAAATTTGACAATGTTAGTATTTCTCTGGAGATCAGAAATGCTTTTCTTTCATTCTTGCTAATATTAAAGACATATTTCTTCCCTTTTTTCAACACCTGGACACATCAGTTTGTAACTGATCGGCTTAACTTTTGGAAAGGTTAATGCTTGAAGTTTCTGTGGCAGTAATGATGTATACTAGAGGGTTACTGTCTGGTAAAACAGCAAAGCTATGTCCTTTCTTCAAAATAGACAATTCAGGATCTTGCATTACTTGATACGAACACCACAGAAATCATGACGGTTTTTTTGAAAACCACTGTTTTTCGCAAAGCAACCCATACAGACCAATACCTGGACTTTAATTCTGCCTATCCAAATGAATACAAACTGGGTGTGATAAGAACTACAACGGGCTGAAGTTGTGACATCAGAGAAGGAAGATTCTAGGTCAAGAATTAGATCATGTAAACAGTGCTCTGAAAGCATGTCACTGTCCAGACTGGGCAATAAAGAAAGTGGCTAGGCCTTTCAAAATGTCGAAAGATGAGAATGAAGAAGAAATAAAGGAAAGAAGAAACCACTGGAAAAGGAGAAACAAAAGGTACGATTGTGCTGCCATACCAACGTGGGGTATCCGAACATCTTAGACATATCTTTAATGAACATAAGATCAATGTTTGTTTTAAACCTCAAAGAACATTAAGACAAATATTAGTACACCCTAAGGATAAAAGTTCAATACAGGATGTATGTTGACCCATCTACCATATTAGATGTGAAGGTCAGAAAAAAACAACAATGTCATCATGATTACATTGGGGAAACTGAAAGGACCTTGAAAACACGTTTCATGGAACACAGAAGACCCAGTTTCAACATCTAGTGTGGAATCACACCATATTTATACTGACAATCCGGGCCACACTGTTTAAATGGACTTTGTAACCATCCTGGACCGGTGTCCCCTCTTGGTTCGGCAGTGGGGGACGGAAATCGATTTACATCCGGATGTGAAAACCATCTCTCAACAAAGACGGGGGCTAGCACAATCTGTTGCACATCTGGGACAGCTTGTTAACACACCTCTCAGTGAGAGAGGTGTTGACAGGGATTAATTCTTTAATCCCCTCATTCTGTTGATAAGTCCTAAGTACAAGGACGAAAGCTCCAGGTAATAGCTTTCAAGAAAAATATTTGTGTTGGATATTAAAAAGTTAAAATTTAATATTAAAAAATGAACAATTCCACACAGTATAACTTTCACCAAAATATACTGTTTGAATATATTACACGGTCGTATCTGTTGAAATATGTAAAGTCCTCGAATCTGTTTTCATATGTTACGTTGTTGCCTCTGTTCAGTATATAACGTTGTTGCATTTGTTTGAATATTTACTTGGTTGTATCTATTTCAATTAATTACATGGTCGCATTTGTTTCAGTATGTTACATGGTCGCTTGTGTTTCCGTATATCATGTGGTCGCATCTGTTTCAGTGCACTTCGCGGTCACACTCTGGATGTTATTCTCGCCACTGGTTTCGGGATGGAGATAAACGCCATTGAGAATCCAGATCACGACTTTGTCAAGAACGCCCAAAGCCTTTTAGATTTTGAGCCGAGTGCTAGCATCAAATTTTTGTTGGGAAGTAAGTCAATCTGCATGTTTTTTTTTATCGATTAAGTTTTTGTTAAGTTTCACTCGAACGTGATTCCCCTATGAAATGTATATCCTCGACTCCTAGTATATGGATTCATTGAAGCTCCCGGGAAACTCATCGATTACATTCTTGTTCAAATAGTAATTACTTGCAATATGTATTTTCATTTTCTTGTACTCAAATAAAGATAAATGCATTTTCTTGTTCATGTAATGGCTTTGAAATTATACAAATATTTTCACCTGCAGCTTTTTTCCCTGACTTGACGTTTGGAAGAGTTACGATTTTGCCCAAAGGCGTGATGGATTACATGAAGGAAGCACTTACCTCAGCTTTCACAGACAGGAAGAAGGACACATCTGTAGGTTGATAATTGTTTACTTTAAAGACAATTCCCTGCATTTCATGAAACATCTTAAAATGAGACTGTCCTAAACTTAAATATATATTTTTTTAAGAAATCGATAACAATTTCCCGTAAGTTCATGCTGAAAAAGCAACATTTCACCTATGTTAACAACATTTAATAATGAATTTCAATATCTTCAAATTTTGAGTTGAGACATCTTAAATTGAGACTGTCCTAAACTAAAATTTTTTTTTTAAGAAATCGAAAACAATTTCCCGTAAGATCATGCTGAAAAAAGCAACATTTCACATATGTTTAACAAATAATGAAGTTCATGATCTTCAAATTTTGAGTTGAGGACAGCGATGTGTCATGAAACACAGGGAAGACCTGATGTGAGGTATGTGACATAGATATGTGAGATAGGGGAGATAGCAAAAATGCCTGCCAGTAATATACCGCGCAGTAAATCTTCACGTTGAAGATCTAAAGTCTACAAGAATGTTAATATGATATAGAAGAATACAATAGTAAATTTAGAATCTAACTACATAATAAGACAGGCATTGATAATAGTATTGCAGACTCATGTGAAAAGTGTATCTAATTCTATGGTAGTATCTGGCTGTAGACTAGTTGCACATTCACAGAACCATACGTGTCACAAGTTTCACAACAAACACACGCCTCTAGAAGGGATAGAGCTGTGAAAAGATACAGTATATTGCGGTGTGTATGTGACACACACATGCAATAATTATGATACATTTATATCGTGCGGTCCATGCAGTACGCAAGTGTTATAGTATCTTGTTGTGAACGAGTTGCATGACGCAATCGGCCATTTATCACATTCCGAGTGGGATGATTCTGGCAAATTCTAGTTCTTGCATTACCAAAAAGAAATAACAAAAATCATTTACACACATTTCTTCAGTTTAATAAACTTACAACTAAGTTGCAATGACAAACTTAAACACATTTTCTACAATGTTATCATTTCGAGACAAGATACGTATTTCCTTAGACGTATATAATTCGTTTCTTTCCAGCCCCATAAAGATCTTCTGCAGTTGATGATTAATGCCCATAAAAGCAGTACTTCTAAAAAGCAAGACGAAATGACAGCGAGGAAAAGATATTTGATAAATTAAAAAGACGAGGTGATGAAATAGTTTTAATTAAATTGGATGCTAAATATTTCAAATTTCACTCTTCCCCCTGGTATTGTAATTACAGTCCAGAATATAATGAATAAGGACGAACGCACCGAGTTCACAACACAGTTTAGATCAAAGTGATCAAAGCACTGAGAGACTACCGATGAGGTTACTCTGACATTCTGTTTGAAGTGAATCCAGTGAATCAAGCTGGGTTGCACACAATATTCGTTCCACAAATTTGTAGGAATTTCTTCGATATAATTACAGGTTTGATATCTTGACCAAGAATCGAACCCGGGACAAATTAGTGAGTAGCAAATTCGTAACCACTGCTCTATCCTGACACCCATGCTAGCAATGATTCCTTTCTTCGATGGGTTATCGAATATGTTGAAGCTTGAAATCTAGACAATTTACTTTAGGTCTGACAGACAAAGAGGTATTTACCAATTCGTTGATTTTCATGGTGCCGGATTGAGACAACTGCAGTTACTCTTTGGGTGGGTTTTGTAAATTTCCTGGCATTAAACCCAGCCCCGG